>CM075014.1:19533789-19613878 GCA_037576675.1 Pangasius sanitwongsei | reverse complement strand
TTGAGTTTTGAGAACATGGGCTCCAGACTTCAGGCAGTCACTGACTGCAAAGGATTTTCATCCAAGTATTAAAATTAAGTTATATTTACAATTATGTCACTTTGTCCAAATACCTTAGAGCCCCTGAAAATGGAGGTACTTTGCTTAAAATGGCTGTAATTCCTAAATGGTAAATGCCATATTTTTGTGAAACCTCTTAAAATAAAGCTGAAAGTCTACATTTCAATCACATCTTGATTGTTTTATTTCAAATCCACTGTGGTGGTGTATAAAGGCAAAAATCACAAAAGGTCTGTCATTGTCCAAGTACTTCAGGACCTAACTGTATATACTACACACACACACACACACACACACACACACACACACACACACACACACACACACACACACTTTCCTTTAGGCTGCTTATGGATACTTTAATATTGTAGCTCAGAGGCAAAGACCGAGATGTGAGTAGGTGTATGCAGCCTGCTGACCTTACACACTCTCTGTAGGATTTCCAGTTTGCGCTGGATGGAGGAAATGCATTCGGAAAATGTGGACTGAAACAGAATACAAAAGACCCTTCCTGAGAACTCGGGAATTTGGGAGAGCTGGAACAGGAACCTGCACAGAAAACAAGACACAAATGTGTTAACTAAGTGAGGGGAAAAAAAACCTGCACAGCAGTACACTTTTGGGGGTAATGATCAAGATCCATTTTGTTGCTTAATGGGTACTAGCATTCTAAAGGGGATCTACTTGGAACCTTGCATGTCGTAGGACTCTACATAAAAAAAAAAAATAGAGTGAGAAACAGGGAGAAAGCAAGAGAGAGAAACAGTGTGTGTGAGAGAGAGAGAGAGAGAGAGAGATAGATAGACAGACACAGATAGAGTGACAGTGAGTGAGGAAGAGAGCAAGACAGTCAGTCACATGGGCAGGCAGACAGACAGGAGAGTGAGTGTGATTGTGTCACAGAAAGCATCAGACAGACAGACAGATAGATATAATCAGTTCTCACTGTTCAGGTTTGTCCAGAGGTTTGGCTCCCTCCTTCTCCTTGGTTGATTTGATGTGCTTGTCTATCTTCTCCACCTCGTCTGCCTGCGCTCTCTGAAACAGCCACACAATCAGCACCTCAACCGACCCATTTACATCACTGATTCAACTACACACCAGCTCTTACTATCTTTATCCTTACCACTCAGAGAAAGCAACTTCTTTAACACCAGTGCTTTAAAAAAAAAAAAAAAAAAAAAGTAACATATCTTTCCTCTATAGTCACTTCACACACACACACACACACACACACACACACACACACACACACAAAAATAATAATTTTAAAAAATAATAATAATAAAAATAAAATGCTTTAACACTAGCTGGCCAATCAGGTTGCAGCACACGGGCAAGTGCAAAAACATTCCCAGTGGAAAAATGAATATAAAAATAACAGTTGTTGTTATTGGTATCAATTATAATAATTAATAATTAGAGCCCTGAACTCAGTTCTAAGCCAAACAAGTAGAACTCAACACCAGGGGAGTCAGTGGCAATGTCTCCTCCACCAACAAGTCTAGTCTTTCTTGTTACTAATTTGCACGCCTCAAATTCCCGTAAAATATATTTCAAACAGGAATGAAGCCATTGAGGAGGGAGAAAAGAGAAAAAAAAAAAAAAAACACTATTTGACATTTTATCATTCCATGACTCTGATTGGATCGATTCTAAAGTCTAATCAGTTCATCTGCTGGTGACGATGGTTTTCCATATAAATCCTACAAAAACATTCAACCTTCATTTCTGAGATATTGTGCTGACGGGTATCTCAGATGGACACACTGACAACTCGACAACACGGACAGGACCTAATGGACAGGCATGAAAACAAAAGCACAGTCAGTTTAATCAGACACATACAATAGCTCTCAGATTTGGATCTTACTTGACAGAAAAACACCAAATTATTGGTTTTCAGAGGCAAATTATATGTAATATGGTGTTCAACAAGGTTCTGCTTCTCTCCATTTTAAAGATGCAAACATCAACTTTGCAAGCATTTGTGGAATACCTAATGAAACGCCATTATCTTCCCCTCATGTCACACGCTAGTCAAAGAGATACTGGTGATGTTATGTATTGTCCATCAAGACAGAATGCATTATTGCATGATTTATCACATGCAATCATATCAAAACTGAATTTAAGCAAGTATTTATCAGCTTTGCGCTGATAAATGTATTACAGGGTTATGTATTACCTGTCCATAATCCTTCAAGGGCATAGACAGTCCACTCCCACCCCCTCAAACACACAGCTACAGGCAGATAATGATGCCCACGGTGGACACACAATCGGCATGACGTCCAGCAATTAACAACCAGTGACTCTAAACATGAGTGGGAAGAGGGCATCAATTTTACTCAAGTATGTCAACCACTATTGTTCCATTCTGCCCAGAATCATCATTCAAAAACAGAAAATACAGCATTCTGTTGACTTTATAGGTCTGAAAGGAAAAACAAGCCTGAAGGAAAACCCCAAAACCCTATAAAACCCAAAGAAAGCCACACGGTCTAAAGCATTTCCTCCTCTGCACGTCCTATAACATGATAGAAAAATGTGGTTGAGTCAACAAAATTATGGAAAATGCGGGGTTAAGAAACAATGTCAAAGAGCCAGTCAACTGAGATGCAGATGAGCGGGATACAGGCATTGCTGTGGTCCACATGCTGACAAAGGACACTTTTCTAAAACAAACTGTGGACAGACGCTAAGACAGCTAAGTTTCCAGCTATTTATCTATCTGTTCATCCATCCTGCTTTCTTCTGTCAGTTATTTTAGAAAGAAGACTGTCCTAGACATTCAATATTGCTTTCAACGTAGCCAATTTGGCTTGATATGCTTAAGACACTCTTATCCTACAGTTGTTTGCCACACCGCTTGTGCTCGTCCTCGGAAATTAACGCGGCATACCCGCGTGGTGCAATACCAACATAAATAGCTGACGAGTGTAGCACCGTGTGACATTGTGTCCAGGACTGACCAAACAAACTAACATTGTGTCTCAAATCACATACGTATACACTATTCTAGAGTGTCACTGAGTACTATTACAGTTAGTTTCTGAATTTTAAAAACCTCTTTCAATCAACTGACAAGTCTGCTTTAAGTACCAGTCTTTGGGATTTCTTAGATTAGTCTTAGATTATATTTTTGACTGTATGGTGAGGATTTTTGATTTGAGATGCAGATCATGACACCAATCACGCTGACAGCAGGCAGAAAGTTTTAAAGAGAAACGGAGCTCGTCATTCTGTGCATGCAATCGCTGAACATTAGAGTTTGACCTGGAAACCAGATGGACAGGGATGTTTTGGCTCGGACGTGCCATCTAGTGGATGACACTTAATCCTCCAGATGTACCCAAGACACGCAAGCAAGCAAGTATATGAACCACGTCACTCGCGTAGCAGCTACGCGCACACACACGTAAGTGGAGCTGAAAGTGAAGTATATTTGCAGCTTTAACTTTTGAATGGCTTTACACAACCTCGTGATTTAGATGTGGCCCAAAGTCTGAAATATAATGTAAATATAATATATTATGCATATAATATTTTGTATACAATACATATATATTTCTACATTATGCAACATATTCTTTCATTTTAAATTGCTGAAAAAGCATGTAAGCCAAATGATGTCTTTTAAGGTGAGGCTGTGATTATGTTAAATTCAAAGCAATAAAACCTCCATTAACCTCCAAAAAAAACCCAACCAACCAAACAAAAAAACCCTCTAATTTTAGAAACCAAGTATGTCTTGTCTGATTGAGCATAACTGGAGTAATAAGAACATTATGTAACACTTCATTAACTCTTTTTTTAAAGATGCAAACAATGCTAACCCCCGAACAGAAAGTCCCTGTTAGGACTGTGCACATGAGATCAGGCTGCAGGAAGAGTCACAGCATCCATCAATGATGGATCCCAATGTCTGCGTCAGCGGCGAAAAGACGAAAGCCCCAGTTCGCGGCCTTTCTCGGCCTTCAAACGGCTCAATCAATCACATTAAGTGGTGGATGCTCCAGCGCACTGGGATATAAGAGCTTCTCCAGACTCCCTGAGAGAAAGTAAACACCTCGGTAAACATCCCACTCCAACATCAAACACTGCCGCGGCAGCAACAGACACCGACTGGAGCCTCAAAATGGCTGTCGTCCTGAAAGGTGATCAAAGTGCAGAGACACAGAGGGTTTCTCTTAGAGCACTGAGGAGGAAGGGGAAGAAAAAAAAAAAGAAAAAAAAAAAAAAAAAAGAGCAACAAGATACAAATGCGTTTACAAGCACGGCTCATGTTTCGAATGGCAGACCTTGGAGGAGCTGGCAATGCCCCTGTGTATGAGTGTGTGTCCATATGTGCCAGACTGTGTGTGTGTGCACGCGCATACATGTTTGAGGGAGGAAGACGTGTGAATGTAAACTCTGGAAAAACACTCTGCAGCATTAAGCTCTATCGCGGCATCAATCAAGCCAGGCGCATACTTCCACGGCACTTCAAACGGCCGCATCAAACGCGCTGATTAGCATTCAGCTCACTCCGCCATCTGTCCGCGAAGGCACTTTCTGCTCTCCCTGCAATGTCTCCAACGCTCAAACTACTGCTAATGGGAAGCAGCCTTGCTCACACTCACTCACTTTTAAGCCTTGTGCATGTAGAATGGAGTCCACGACCAATATCAAAAGGACAATATGCGGATTTAAATAACGGATATCGGTTATTCACAGCCACAGTGCACGCATCTAGAAAGGGAACAGTTGTTTGAGCTCTTACACACTTTAAAAAAAAAAAAAAAAAAAAAAAAAAAAAGGCTGAAAAAACACATTAGAAAAAGATCATTAGGTGCATTAGGGCTAATTGGCCCTGTTCTTTTGCTCTGTGTGTTTTTCTGTTATCCCCCTGAACAGGCCTGGGCTCTATAATTACTGAACGGGCCGTCCAGACACAAACATCTTAACGATTCTGCTCAGTCACATTATTCTTGAAGAATCCAGAGGGGGCAGAGAATAAATTTGCACATGTAGAGATCTTTTCGCTGGTGAGAGATGGCATTTTCTGCCATCGAAGGCATCTTTTTATCACTCTTCAGCCACTCAGAGGCCAACGACTATGACCCAAGGCCCCTCAACACACGGAAACGCAGTCCAACAATATATAGGTAATATGTGGCACAAAGCGAGTGTCTGATCTTTCCCACTGTAAATGCAGCACGCACTCACACACACAGACACACCTATTGAATGGGTTAATTTACAGCTCACCAGGAAGAGTTTGATAAAGCTTCAGGATCGACAGTTTCAAGCCAGCGTCAGTGGGGCACAACTTACTGAGCTCAGACTTTTACAAGGCAAACTCCCAGAAACAGCACACATTCCTGCGCTGTTGTGGCTTTCGCATGTTTTGATATTAATGCATTTCTCGTTTGAAGTTTCACAGACTTTTCCTCTGGGTCTAGAACCTCCAGAAGCATGTTCCAAACATCCTGATCTCCCCCAAACACCCCCCCACCCCACCCTCAATAACGAGGCCTTTTCAAAACTCACAACCGAGCCTGAAGGTCTTGGCACCGGCTCTGAGCGCCGTAATTACTGAAGAAATGACAGCTCAAATAAATATAATTAAATCGAATAAAGTGCTGGACCTAGACATTTGGGAAGAATAGATCATAGATTTTTATTCATTAAAAACATCCCCATGCCTGCTGTTCCCACAAGCTTATGAACAGTTAGAGGCAGAGATTTGTCTTAAAGGAAAACGCCTCCCCGAAACACATTAACTGTGTTTATTCTGAAATATCTGAGATGATTTTAGTGATGGTTGGTGCTGTATTTTTGTTATTCCTACTAGAGGTTAGTGGATGTGTTTTGTACTAATGTCAGAGGGAGACATTGTTGTGCAGTTATAATGGCTTTTAATACAAGATAAATTCAACAACCTGAAACATAAGTGATAACGGTCAAGTCTCGCAGCAAGCTCCCAAAGGCCAAAAAGCAAAAGCTTCTTTTCTCACTCGTAATTTTCCAGCAGTGTTCAAAATCTGAATTTCTGTAGTGAAACGTTGCTGATAAGAAACTAGTGTGAGCCAGTCCAGAAGAAAAATCAGCACATTATGTGTGTATGTATGTATATACACATCATTAATTGTTACATACACACGTTACTTTTATCAAATCTAAAGAAACTAAAGAAATAAAGACAACGTGGCCTGAGATGGAAGCACATGCAGGTGTAGAGCAGTGAGCGTGAGGGCTTACGTTCTCATACAGAGCTTGTAACGTCTCGAGGTCCACCACGGTGTTGTCCAGGTTTAGAATCGCTGCAGTGGAGAGAAAAGTAACAGGAGAGGAAAAAAAAGGAAAGTTAGTGCAGAGCAGATTGGCAGGAAATTTAAAAGGATCAATAAGCAGCAGATTTTACAGTTTGCTTTTCCTGGCTTCAGGTAGGTCATGACTTATTACATTAATGGAAACGGAAGTCCATCTGCAATCTAGCTGTTAATGAACAAAAGAAAGCAATATGATTTAGATTAAGCATCTCACAGATAGTCATTGATGAACAGAATAGCTCCGCAATTAATCATACTTTAAGCACAAACTTTGGCTCCACAATTAAACGTAAAAACACTTTGATACTGGTGAACGTTCTCAGAGTTGTGATTTTGATCCACAAGATCCTCAGGTGTTTAAAATGTCTGGTTGCATGTTGAGACATTTATTTTGAGTCTAATTTTGTTTATAGTTGATTTTTAAAAAGATTCGTTGCACTAATATGATTAAAATAGTTTTATTTCGAGTAAAAGATTTATATATTTGACAGAATGGCAAATTCTATTGCACAATGTGAAAGAAAAAGGCTGATTTCTGTTCATTTAAATGATAAAATGCAATAAAACTATTTTGGTACAAAATTGGCTGACTAGTTGGATAAATAAAGACAGCGTACTGGTTCACACTGGCATTTTCCAACCAAATTTTATATCTGTAACGGTATCTACTGTGTGTGTGATTACTACAGAGAGCATTTAAAAGTCTTCCTTGTACTGAGAAAAGAATAGAAAACCTGTTTACTCCAAAGGCATTTATAATAGAAGTCTAAGGGCACTTGTTGAACACAGGCAATAAATGCAATTTTGTAGGAAAGATCTTGTAGGTGTAATCGTAAAAGTCTGATGGCACACTGATGCTACAAAACTGATGGGAAAGGGTTAGGAATCAAAATGATTTTTTTTCCCACTGTATTGTTCCAGTTTTGGAAAGATGAACAAAACAACCATAAAACCAACTTTGTTCTGGCTCATCCTTGCAAGATCATTACTGTTACAATTGGAGAGCTGTAGTTTTGAATGCGAGTTACGTAGCTGCATATTTGGAAGATTTATTGACATCAATTGCAGTTAGACTAAATCGTTTTTGTCCTCATGTTGAAACGACATCTACGCTACAGATGCTGTAGATTAAGATTAGACTGAAAAACACTATTCTTCTAAGAACCAAGTCCAAATAATCTCAATTCAGACAGCAGCAAAGCCTGGACAGCCCATTACTATAGCTGCGTGCACACACACACACACACTGTTCAGTTCGGGGTCAAACCTCAGAGCGCTCAAAGTCGTGCTTAAGGGCAGATTTGAGCATATTTCTTTCCTATTCCCACGGGGTTGAGTGCCACCCACTGCAGCAGGGGCGCGGACCCCTCACCTCCCTGCTGCACTCTGTTAAGCAGCTTAATAAGCACTGATGAGTCGGGCGTAATTAACTAAATTTGCCTGCAACATTGCCCCCCTCTGTCTGGAGTGTCAGGAGCGTCTACTTATTGCACCTTAAGCGACTTAAGACTTAATGGGGTGTGTGTGTGTGTGTGTGTGTGTGTGTATATATATATATATATATGTGTGTATGTATATATACACGCACCCTGGAGACCCTCCAGACACTATGTGGTTCACCGCATTGGATTTACAACCTCTCAAAGTCTTAAATCAAACTTTTTTTTTTTTTTGTAGAGGAAAAGCAAGCATACAACAATGAACCTTTAGATAGTACAGATCTCCATATAATTATAGATACATGTAATTATGATCTATTGAATTTTACTTCCATTAATAGTCTCTCAAACAAAGATCAAGTCAGAGGGGACAAGTGAAGGATCAGAGGGAACTGTGTGTGTGTGTGTGTGTGTGTGTGTGGTGGGGAGTGATAGAGAGAGAGAGAGAGAGAGAGAGAGCAAAAGTTTGGAAATGAGTGTGTGCGTGTGTGTGTGACTGTCAGGTTACAGAGAGCGAGTGCTGAAGCGAGCCGCCGCCTTTGTGTCTCTGCGTTCAGGATCTGGCGCCCAAAACTGTAATCCTTTAAAAGTAAATGTTTGAACACAAACAGGGCTGGAGTTGTAGATTGTTTAATCTGAGATATAGTGTTACATTCAAGCTCTCTCTCTCTCTCTCTCTCTCTCTCTCTCTCTCTCTCACACACACACACTCACACACACACAAAAAATAGTTGAGAGAAGCACACTAACTCCAAACACTCACACTGGAGACATTGTTTAAGTTTTAAGTGTGTGAGATGATTGCTAACCGAGTCTAGAAAAACAAAGTAAATAAATACTTACACTGCACACGTTCAAGTGTAATTGAGTCAAAGCTCGAAAATTCTGTCTTTAAAAAAAAAAAAAAGAAGAAGAAAAAAAAAGAAACACCAAAAAGGAAAAAAGGGGGAAACTTATTGCACTGAGCATGTGTTTATTTTCACTTCCCGTGATAAAAGTGGAGTCGCTGACAGGCGTTTGTGGGATAAAAACGACTTTAGTGAATCCGTTTGTAAGGCTAATGGGTCAAAATCTGACACGCATACAAAACCCACCCTGAAAACGGCATCTTTCTCCCATCTTGTCGGGCCAGATTTAAACAGAGGGAGGAGATGGGCTCAGGCATCAATTAGGATGAGGCTTTAATGTAAGCCTCTGAGTTTGGCTGCAGGAGGAAATGGACGCTCTCCAAACAAATCAGACTGAAATTACTACCGCAGTTTCTCTGGCTGTGGCTACGGCTTCGCTACCTCTACGAGTACGCGTACTAGTTTTTAAATTCCTCCTACTAGAAGGCACATGCTAATGATCACTCATATGACGTACTTACACGTGCAGCATATGACGGAAAATGTTAATAGATGCGTCACTTTTCAGCAAGCGTTTGTGCTGTTTTCTAATGCCGCCTATTTTAAAAAACCTAAAGGAGAGACACAAGCATCATTCTCTGAGGAAATAACAATTCTGTTCACCACAGTGAGACATGATAGTGACCCAACTGTTTGAGTAGTTCATGTTAATCTGTATATTGCTTCTGGATTTTTCTTAAAGGAACTCCGGCTAATCTCTACCTACTGCGTTTGCGGCACATGTAGAATAACCAGAGACGAGATTTTTAGATTTCCCTGAACTGAGATAGGAGAAAAGGAAAAGTATGAATATTCGTTTACTCAAAACTAAATGGAAGTCTACAAAGCCAGATGCTGAATTCCATCAATAAGTTTTTATGTGAAACATGTTTGTTTAAGGCTGTCAAATTCTTCAGTCAAAGGTGTTTGTAAATAAAAGTTCTAAATCCATATAATTCATTCTTCTACTGGGATGAATTTGTGGTTATATGTTAGCACTGTCTTCTGGTGGGTTTGCCGGATAATCTAGCACTTCTGTCTAAGTAAGTAACCAGAAATACATTTTACTCTATTACACCAGTGTCAGAAAGTTGTATACAACCTTGCAACAGCTTTGGTTAAACTTTCCTCTCACTGTCTCATCCTCACACCTTTATTATAAAAAAGAGTCGCTTTCTAAATATGTACTGTTGGAAACTGCCCCTAGACTACAATTAAAAGTTAGTTTCAAGTGAAATGGTTTTCTGTTATTTTCTGAGTACAGGGAAATTCTGGAATCATCCTTTAATGACTTTTTCCTAAAGTCAAGCAAAATGCTAACAAACACAAATTTTAATTGTTGAAATATTTTACTATGGAAATTGGACTTTATATTTAAAAAAATATAAATAAATAAATAAATAAAGATTCTACAACTCAGTTTTATTTATATAGTGCTTTTATCAATGGAAATTGTCACAAAACAGCTTTACAAAAAAAACAGATAAATTTTACATTTTAAATTTATCCCTAATGAGCAAGCCAGAGACAACAGTGGTAAGGAAAATCTTCCTGGGATGACATGAAGAAACCTTGAGAGGAACCAGACTCAAAAGGGAACCCATCCTCACTGGATAGTGTGATTATAAATCGTTTCACTTCTATAACTCTATACTATAGAGTCAGGCAGTGTTAAGTGTGTGGGTTTTTTTTTTTTTTTTGTGATAAGAGTTTAGGAGTAATTTATACATAGTGCTGGGGTCTCAGAGAGCCAAAACACTGATGAAGTAGAAGGACAATAGGGTTAAAGACAGTACTGGGATATCAAAAGATGTGATCTCTTCATATAAAAAAATTGATATCAGCACATGCCAAACCTCCAGGATCTCTCAAAATAACACTTCATATTTGCAAGCTCTCCAGTGTGATGAGATCCAGTCTTACAGCTGAGCAGTTAAAGCACTCAGAAGTTGGACTGAATTTTCAGTCCCATGTGTTTTGGAGACAGATAGATGAAGTGAATTTTCCCTGGTTTCCAGATGCTAGCAGGGGAGAACGGTAATGTCGTTTTTCAGTGGCTGAAGGAGTAGCCTCTCTGTCGCTACAAGTTTCATACTAAATCAGTTACATGTGAAAAGGGAGCTGACATGGGGGGAAAAAAAAAAACATTTATAGCACATCAAAATCATATGCTAAAGGGCCAGACAGAGTCTGAAAGGCTAGATGGCACAACAAAATACCGCTCTCCTTTAAGAAGCCACATCAGATAAAAGTACACATGAGTTTGCTGAAAATAACAAAAGGGCAAATCTCAGAGGTCTGTATATATGCGCAAAAAAGGGAAGTTACACAAAGCACTAGATGCATGGGTGCCAATATTTTTGACACAGGTTTTTAAAAAATTTTTCTTAAAGTAAATTTACTTTATTTAAAAGTTATCTTTATAATTAATTTACCAGATATTTGTATACTGATCAGGCACAACATTAAAACCACCTGCCTAATGTTGTGTAGGTCCCCCTTGTGCCACCAAACACAGCTCTGACGCGTCGAGGCATGGACTCCACAAGACCTCTGAAGGTGCGCTGTGGCACCAAGACGTTAGCAGCAGATGCTCGATTGGATTGAGATGTGGGGAACTGGGAGGCCAAGTCAACACCTTGAACTCTTTGTCATGTTCCTCAAACCATGCCTGAACAATTTTTGCAGTGTGGCAGGGCGCATTATCCTGCTGAAAGAGGCCACTGACATTAGGGAACACCGTTGCCATGAAGGGGTGTACCTGGTCTGCAACAATGTTTAGGTACGTGGTACGTGTCAGAGTAACATCCACATGAATGACGGGACCCAAAGTTTCCCAGCAGAACGCTGCCCAAAGCATCACACTGCCTCCGCCGGCTTGCCTTCTTCCCATAGTGCCTCCTGGTGCCATCTCTTCCCCAGATAAGTGACGCGGGCACACACCCGGCTGTCCACATGATGCAAAAGAAAACGTGATTCATCAGACCAAGTCACCTCACTACTCAGTTGCGATGCATTGTCTGTTCCGACACCTTTCTATCATAGCCAGCATTAACTTTTTCCATTGACATTAACCCTGTCACCGATTCACCAGTTGTCCTTCCTTGGACCACTTTTGGTAGATACTAACCACTGCATACCGGAAACATCCCACAAGACCTGCCATTCTGGAGATGCTCTGACCCAGTCGTCTAGCTGTCACGGTTTGGCCCTTGTCAAAGTCGCTCAGATCCTTACGCCTGCCCACTTTTGCTTCCAAGACATCAACTTCAGGAACTGACTGTTCACTTGCTGCCTAATGACAGGTGTCATTGTAACGAGATAATGTTATTCACTTCATCTGTCAGTGGTTTTAATGTTATGGCTGATAAGTGTATATTATACATGTCTATATATTCATGTGCAGATGGGCTGGTTGGAGAAACTGCTGAAGAGCCTCTAGAGTTTACATTATACCCTAGTTAGAGTACTACCAATGATGACACATGCTGAGTCAGAGGCCTAATATATGAAAAAGCATCCAAACTCCATTTTAGTCTTAATTTATAACACATCATATTGTGATATACAATATCATGATCGCGCATTGCATTTTTTTCCACTTATTGTGCACCTTTAACTGTGATCGTTGAAGGAGTAGTTTACAAAAGGTTGTACGTTATTGTGAATATTTTGGAAGAGGCTTACATAACGTGGAAATAACTTCTGCTAGACCTCAGTTCAGTAAATGCTGCTTAAAAGAAACATATGGTCTCTTTAAAAGAACTAAAGCATCATTATTTGTGGTTACAGTTTGGTTTAGGATGATGTTTAAGTTCTGGATTAGAGACATTTTAGCCTGATACCTTTATCCCACATATTTGTGCGTGTTTAGGTATAATAAATGGTCGATGACGGCTCAAAGTAAACTACGCTGACTTCACTGGCTTCACTTCTCATGGGGACTCAGTGATGTCATATTCTGTTTCCAGTCGAGTAAATTCTCGACGATGAAGACAAACGGGCGGCCAACGGGCTACAGCCATCTCAACCAAACAAAGTCTGCAGAGAGCCTTACCTCACACACATGGTGGGGGTAAAATCTGCAGCCTGAAAAATCTGGCAACCACAATAATCGGACGACATCAAAAGGCAGCGCAGAAGAGAGAAGCGGGAAATTCCTCTGAAATGTCAGACTGGATGTCTAACAAAGGAATCATATGATTGCGCAGAGCTGAGCCCATATGAAACAAACCAGACCATGTGGATGAGTTAGGAGATGTATAAACACATTGATTGGATGAAAATTAAGTACAAATTCCCCTGGCACCAGTATAAGATATACAACATTTCTCGCTACGAGTCGTGCTATGCATTCGAGAGAAGGAGGAAGAGGAAGCCTCTGTCCTATGTCCAGTATCTGCACTCATTTAAGGAGGTTCAGTATGTCCAGGAAGCGGCCGTGCACCAAATCAGGACGTTACTGACACTTCTCATGATTCCTGAGCTGTGAGAACCTTCTTTAAAGTGCTAATAAGATGAAGTTAAGAGCAAACAAATTTACCACTCCAATTAACAAGATGCTCATTTGTAGGTTTTTTTTTTTTTTTTTTTATTTGATCAAGCGGGAATTAGACACACTGCCTTAACCAAAAATAAATAAATTAATAAAAAATTGTTTTATATTAGGAAAATGTAGTGATCTTTTGCTCCATCCTTCCTCTCTAGCTCCAGTGAGAAGCTGCTGATTGTTGCCATAGCAGCAGATGTGAGCTCGGGAGCGCCCCGTTCATTTGGTTTTTATTCATGTTTATTTGGCAAACCCTCAACGGCTCCAAATATCTGAGCGAAGCAGAGGAGCATATTGTTTTCAGATTTCTTGCTCCACAGCTACTCATGCTACTCACAAACACAGCTCCCTGCTGAGGGACGCATTTTCTCAGCGTGTTTCAAAACGATTCAAAATGTTTGCACTCAGACATCAAAAGATACGCAGCTGAAATGTGTCACCATATTGAGCAAGAAATAGAGGAAGGCAGTGGATAAAGTGCTGGCTGTTCACAGAATTTTAAAGATCAGGAACACCGGTTGATGTGTGCTACCGTGACTGGAAAGGCATCCATTAAGGTCCGTCTGAGCTTCTCCTGAATAATGCAGCCGACCGCAAACGTTCAGAAAATCTCAAACCCGCACATATGGTGTGGAAGTGTGCAAACCTGCATGAGCACACAACTGAGTACGACTGGTAGTGACTGCTCCGCTCTACACACAAACCCCTACACAAGATAACACTCCAAGTGCACGGATGGGGGTAAGTTATTTAACCCTGCATTCACACTAGCAAGAAACAAAACCAATATTACTAGTGGGCGTGGCCTGTCCAGAACTGTAAGCTCCTATAACACATTGAAGTAGTTAAGTTGTATAAGGACTGCTATAAAATACAGATCTCTCACTCTTACTTCATTGAATAATAAGTGAGAAATGAATGTGCATAGATGAGGGGTTTTGGACAAATAATCTGTAAAGGTCCAGTTGCATAAAATCCTTATCTGGATAAGCAAATAACTGGGTGGCAATAACAGTGACCTTTTAATACTTAAGCATGGCTATAAAGTGAAGAAAATTAAAAGTGATTGCATTTTGTTTTATAGTGATGCATGATGAGGCAGCACCACAGACTCTTAACAAATAAAATGACATGAAATTTGATGTGTTGAGAAAACACACACACACACACACACACACACACACACACACATCTCTGTCGGTTTGTCAATGAAAAAAAACAACAACATTTAAACAAGCCATACTGTCAGTTCACTACTCAGAGAGAGTTAAAAAATTGTCTCTAGCCCTGTAGCTAGTCTCTAGTCCTATGAGTTGCCTTCAGCTAAATAGTTCTCATGAATGCATGTGATTGGATAAACCAGCACAGAGGATCTAAAGAGGCATCACTGGTGTAGTACACTGGAGATTCGCTGAACTACGGCCATTTTTTTTTTTTTTTAAACTACATTGCTGGGTCCACTTCTGTTTTCAGCTTCCCCAGCTCAAAACGCCTTAACCTTTTTAAAAAAAAAAAAAAAAAAACCTTAACTTTCGCATCTGGACAGCTCTAAGTTAACAGCATGAGTGAGTTTCTATCAGATTTTTTTTTTTTGGTTGTGACATGCAGTGATATGATCACATTACAGTGTGTTAGGAATTTATTTAAAGAAAATTACAGTCATGACGTGTGGAACTAGCGTGAGGTTTTATACCCGCTGCAGGATCACACTCTCTGGTTTAGGTGTCAGCAAACTAGTGCCACCATTTAGTGTGGATTTAAATCCTGGTTTAAATGAACGTACATCTCTTCAGTGGAAATACTTTCACGAGAAATGGCCTAATTTTTAAACTGATCACACAATGGGATTTACCCCCTCCCTGTCTTTTTGCCCCGTCATCATCCCCATCCCTACACTTTACAAAGCATACATACATATATACACATATACACACACACTTTTTTTTTTTTAATTAGAATTGCATTTAGGCTACATGCCATTTATATCTAGAATATATCTTCTTGTGAGGATATTTTAAATAGCAAAGACAAACGCGGGCTGAGCAGTCTACTGTCATCAATAGCAAAATGGCATATTGCATTTAAAAACTAGCAGCTTTATGTATGTATGTTTTATTCTTCTACTAATATCACAATGAAACCAAGAGAAAATATTTGAACTTTAAAAGAGATTAAGTAGCTCTATAGATACACAGTAACAAATCGTCCTGGTGCGCGTGTTATATTGCCACATATGAACACAAAGCAACATTTCTAAACACAACAAACCAGCAGGCTTGAGTAAAGACAGACTGCCGGGCTGCTTGTAGGAACTCTGTTAAACTTCTCATCAGAAATATGGATCTCATAATCCTGTTTACCCTCAGAGTACCCAGAGTCTGCCCACGGTCCCGCAGCTATCTAAGCATCAGCAGATAACGCAGAGGAAACTCGCTCGCTACCACCCAGAATGGACCAGACACGGTCACAGCTTCCACGCACGTCATAGCCGGACAACCGCTCAGACGACGCATGGAGCGTGGCCATATTTAGTAAACATAACATGAAATGCTTGCTTTTCCTCCCTGACCCATATCATGACTGCATACGGCCATCGAAGGCATTCAAAGGTCAAACTGACTGAAATCAACCGAATAACACAAATTCTTTGGTCATTAATGATTTCCAGTTAATAATTAATGAATAACTACAAAATACTGAAATTCGTGGCAGCCGTTTTGATCTGTTGGCTACATCAAAGCCATGCTTTTTTCCTTATAAACAACACCATTTAACAAACATGTTTTAACCATTCACAGATTTCCCATGTGAGAAACTTGACCAATCGTGGCTGTTCCTAATAAACGTTCCACAGACGGTTCAACCAAAGGTGCGAGCAATGCGTACAACCGGCTGCGCTGACGCTAACGTTAACCACTCTGCCTATGTTTATCATCTGTTTACTGTTTACCCTGCTCGTGTTTATATTCTCTTTTAGTACCCACCATGCCTCTGTGTCTGCAGTGGCATTTACTACTTGATGTGTTAATGTTAACCTGTTATTTATTGTTTGTGTACCATTTATGTCCGTCTGCAAAGATGTTTATTACTCTCCGCGCCTGGTGCACGCTTTGGGCGTTTTTGTTGCTGCATTTTATGTGTAGCACTCACCATGTTGGATGTCCTTCATGTCGAGGTGGAGGCTGGACATGAGAATCCCCACAGCCTGAGAGCGCTTGTTGTTTAACAGCTTCACCACCTACACCACCATACACAGACACACAATCAGCAAATAAGCAACCTGTGTCTAGATAGGTATTCATTTATTCCAACTTTCATATATGCATACTTGGCTTGTAAAAAAAATTAGCTTTGTGTAGACGCAAAGATTGGTCAATCTAAATAAAGCCTTGCTGATCATTAATCTGACCTCGCAAACATGCAAAAAGCAGCATTTAGTGTCAATGACAAACCTTTTACTCGTCCAAGTATCTAACGTTAGGTTAGTGTTCATTAGTCTTGTCTGTTTCAGCAGTACATTCTTGAAATATTACTTATTGAACCAAAAAAACTTATTTGAAATATGAACTAATGCTCCCTTCCAGTGCAATCCAACCACATCACTGTTTTTAAATATTATCTAAAATTGTAACAAACTTTTATTTCCCTAAAGGACTGCTTTTTTTCACCACCACATTTCACCACCACATTTACCTAATTTACCCAAGTCTTCTATTTAACTCTATTGGTTTATTCGTGAAGTGAAGTGTGGCCAAGTATGGTGACCCATACTCGGAATTTGTGCTCTGCATTTAACCCATCCAAGTGCGCGCGCATGCGCGCACACACGCACGCGCGCACACACGGCTGCAGTTGGGGGTTCGGTGCCTTGCTCAAGGGACTCACCTCAGTCATAGTATTGAGGGTGGAGGAGAGCCTACAATCCCTGCCGGCCCGAGACTCGAACCCGCGACCTTCAGGTTCACCTTCGGGTCGCAAGTCCGACTCTCTAACCATTAGGCCACGACTGCCCTGATTCACATTTAATAAACTTGTTCATGATTGATTAAAATAATATTGTTAGCTTTTCGGGTTTGGCTTTGGTTGATTCAGTGACCATTTTGATTAATATCACCATCTGTTCAACATGCACAGTACCCACAAATGGCAGAACACAACTACAGCCACATACGTGAAAATGTACCATTTTACATACACGAGTACAGGTTTCCTACTGAAAAGAAGAAGTGATGTGATGCCATCTGATTCATCAGCAGACAATTTCATTTTCTGTGTAAGAATCCTATCATGTATTCACTAACCTGCACTCCCTTTAATTACACTGTCTAACGTAATTATCTGGTGGTGACTGCACTGGCTCGAGACCTGAATTCCTATATAGCTGCTTTGTGACAATGTCTGTTATTAAATTTGTTAGACAAATAATAAATTGAATCAAGTCATTCTTATTGCCCGTCCATAGCTTTTCTAATTGGATATGTGGGTTATTGCCCCTACAAGCACTATTGTGTGCTTTTGCTGTGGCTTTTTCCCATCGATTATAATACTACTGTTTTGAATTTGGCTAAATTCCACAACGACAATGCCATTTTGCATGTAACATCTGAGGTTTGTTTATGCACTTAATGGGAATGCTGTTTCCATAGAAAACAAACAAGACATTACATTATAAGGACGTACAGTGCATTTAAACAAACAACTCTGATTAAAACAAAAAAAGACCACAAAATCCTATACACAGAAACACTGCATGACTTGACCATCAATCAATAAACAGAATTCGCCCTTCGCTGAACTGTTTCCATTTGTTCCTCCCTGACCTCCTCCGCTCCCACAGCAACCAATTCCAGCCGATTAGAGGAACACGGAAAATTATGACTGACGGAGAGAGAAGGGAAAAATCTAAGTGCAAGATCAGAAATTAATAGTGTCCATTTGCCATTAGCCAGAGGCAAAGAACAGTTTCCTTGATGAAATAATTGCAGGAGAGAGAGAAAGAAAGAAAGAAACAAAGGAGCACAAGCATAGCAGGGGGGGGGAAAGGCAAAAAAAAAAAAAAAAGGAAGTGGGGTCTGGGTCAAGGTCAAAGTCACTATTTGACTGCTCAAACGATATGCACAAAGCTCAATAGCTCAATTCTTCAGATGATGCACATATTTTTAGCAACATTTGAGATAATAGTGAAGTTAAAGACAGCAGCCCAGGACATAATTTCAATCCAAAGAATAAGACAAGTTTAAAAAAAAAAAAAAAAAAAAAAAGTAGTTTAACTAGCATGCCTTAAGAGACCAGTGGTGTATAAAGACACTAAATGAACAGTTTCATCTGCCGCCACTGAGGTAAAGAGTGCTATCTGAAGTTTAAAACACTCAAACACACTCTCTCCGACTGACATTTGTATTCCTGGTGTACATTCCCAGAATTGTGCTATGAGGACGAATTCCGCTGCAACATCTCTATGAGACTGGCCTGGCATGGCCAATGACATTCTTGAAAACACTCTCAGGACTCGAACCAGCAAAACTGGACACACTCTCCAATAACACCCTGCTCCAAGTGACCTCTTCTGAACATAAACAAAGGTTCAGACTCTTTACCATTGATCTGAACACAACTTGATGTAAAAGTATACAAAAATTATTTAAATTTAAAAAAATAAATAAATAAATAAATTTTAAAAATTGCATCAAACAATATATTGAAAGAGAGCGATTTTCTTACATGGTAGTTAAATATTTTATTAGTGTGGAAAAGCCTGGAGCCTTCATAGCAAATATATGCACTTTAATGATTCCTAATGTTTTTTCCTCTTTCTAGAGCTCATTATGAGTGTCTGCTGCTTTGTGTTCTCTGCTGCCAAAATGCAACCGCAAACATTAAACAACGAGAGAGAGAGAGAGAGAGAGAAACAGAATCATGCCGTCCTCTCAAGGCCTTTCATTCCAGCTAGGAGCAATCTGTTAGAGATGAGGGGAAAAAGTTTGATGTTATACAATCTTGCAATGCAATGCGTGTGTATGGGACACGGCTACATTGCCATCGGCCTGCATTTGCAGCTACGCCCCCTGCAAGTACACAAAAGAAAACATTACCAAAAGAAAACATTTCTTTCTACCAACTTCTGGAGGAAAAGAATCTAATTATTTCAAATCAGCATGCCATTTGAGATAATTTCTTAAACATGGTACTCAGATGCCATTCTTTACCACGCTGCCAATCTTTGTCTGAGATCAAGTGTGACAGAGCATTTCCTAAGGGAAAAACACACACCTTATCCATCATTAATGGTTTAAACGGTCCAATGTTTGAAATTCTACTAAATCAACATTTCAGAATGATACAATGCAATTCAAAAATACTTAAACAACTTTCAATGAAAAAATAAGAGCTAATCCCAGGGAAGGAGGCAAAACTGACAGTCATATAGGCGACACCCTCTTCACTGGGACTGCCAATCACCAAAACCACATCTGTTCTCTGTTCCCCATCTGTACCAACTGACATGGAGTCCACACTCTGTTTCATTGCTCTTGACCAAAACAAAGGCCATGCCTTCTTTACTGGGTCCAACCAGAACGGAGACTAAACCTGTTGCTTGGGTCCTGATTTGACAAGAGGCCTCAGAAGCCTGTTGAGTAGCCACACCCTCCTTCACTGGGACTGACAAAAGACCACATCCACCTTCACTGGGGCCAAGAGGCAGAGAAGCCGCAGCTACTTAACTTGGGTTAAGCAGCCCAGAGGCCACGCCCATTTTATCTGAAGCTGATGGGCACAGGGGCCACACCTACTTCACTGGGGCAGAGCAGCACACAGGCCACGCCCACCTTTACTGCAACAGCTATGCACAGAGGCCACATCTGTCACCATGAGTGACTGAATGACACAAACCACACCTTTATTCAGTGTGACTGACCAGCACAGACGCCATGCCTTCTTTTCTATGGGACCAACATAGGTACAAAGGCAGACTCAACTTCTCTGTCAGTGACAGTAGCAGAGGCAGCACTTCTTTCACCTTTGCTGACAGCCACGCCTTCTTCACTGAGCCTGACACGCCTTTTTGACATGGATTGAAAGGCATAGAAAAGATAGAGAGAACAAGAGAATGACACAGCAGCAAAGGAAACTCAGTCGATAAAGTCTTCAAACTAAAATACACTAGCAATAAAAGAAACTGTGCATCTGCCCTTAGAATAGATCCATTCAGTCTCCATCCCTAATACACACTGTTAGGAGAGGAAGCAGCTGTATCATAAATACTGAGATTGATGAAGCTAATCATTACTTTGTTTAAACCACATATTTCTAAAATGACTGTTTAAGGGGGAAGAAATGTGCAACCTGCACACAGAGGCGGAGGGGTCACTTTGAAGGACGTCACTGGCCAGCTATCCGAGGATCATCAAAAGGCAAAGCCAAACTGGCCACAGAGCCCAACACTGCTACGCTCTTCCTCCAGCTAGATAGATAAAGCCAGGGTGCATCTGTATGCAGAGTCTCAGACAGCACTGTGATCCACGATGAGCTCCCCACTGGCCATGGAAGCGCTCTTAGTTTGCAAACATTCTCAAGTGCCAGCTGCGTCACCTGGACCTGATACAGTTTCGCTATTAACCTGAGGAGAGCCGAGCTCACTGGTTGCACGCACCACACTCAAATCCCAACTGTAGGCTTGTATTTGAAACATTCTCCGCTTCCTGAAATCCACATCCATGGCTCTTTTGCTCCAGGCAATGCGGTCATTTTAGGAACCAAGTCTGGGGTGTGATAGGCAAAAAGTAATTCTGTAAGAGTGCTCCTCAGAACTGTTTGAGCTCCAAATCCAAAAAAAGCAATTGAGAATGAACCTCAGAGATTGAGAGTCTTTCTAACTGTATGCACGTTTTCATAATGCTGTGAGCGGTATGTTACGAGTCCGGTGGTCCATCCACAGCCCAGGGGGTCCCTGGCTGAGGTGTGGTGTTGTGGGAATGCAGACTGGGAGAGTTAGTTTCACTGAGCTAGAATGGGTCAGCCTAGCACACACTGTGTGGCGTGGAAGTAGCTGTATCAAATACTGAGACTGATGAAGCTAATCATTACTGTATTCAAACCACATATTTCTAAAATGACCGTTTAAGGGGAAAAAAAACAGGCAAGTATAGAAAATAGGCAAAAAAAAAAAAAATGATGATGTATCTGAAGTGCACTTGTGGTGGACAAAAAGCACCAAAAATATCCCATTTCTGTGCCACAAAAGATTTTGATTAGGAGCAGCTAGGAGTTCGCAGTGTTCCTGCTTTTCCCACTCTGGGAGCAGCAGTCTCTCCATTACACTGCAGACACGAGAACCTTCCTGAACAAAGCAGCCACAGACGCCACAGCATTTCAGGCCGCGACACAAAAACACGCTGCCGCTCATAACTGTGCTCCTGAGGAACACCCTCCTCTCCCTTATTAAACCGCAGACTCACCGCGGCCACATCTGTGCAGGGTTCGACGGTCGGAAGCTCACAGATGAAAAACAAGAAGCCTGTTCCGCAAACTGTACAGATCAATCAGTGCTAGGTGAAATTCTAGATCTGTATGCTTACACTGAAATGTTTGATCCTTAGGAGCACGGCTCCAAAGCAATACTAGAAGAGATGGGTGACCTTTCTAACCTCATTTATATTTTTCATAACGGAGGATTACTCCAGCCTTTCAACAGTCAAAACAGCTGCTTAAATTCATGACAGGGCTACAACACTAAGTGATGTTTTTCATATCTTGATTATTGAATTCATTCTCACAATACATAACATGCATCATAATATTTAGCAATGCTGAGGTTTTGCTAATAGCGCCAACACGATGCCTACAATACCTTCAGAAAAGTGTGTTCTGGTGTAACCACCAACCCCTGGCAACAAGATTGTAACCCTCTGACACATTCCCCGTGCTTTAGAGTCAAAAATCAAAAGCCAAGTTGTGAGACCGCCAGATTGGTGTCTTGACAACAGGCTAAGCTGCAGGACTGATGCATTGTGGTCTGACGAAAACCGAGCTGCACCACTGCCACATTGCTACAATATGGATCCAAATCAAATGCTTCTCAGTGTATTCAAGTCAACAGTGAATAGTGTGATGTGTGCGCATACACAGTATGTCTAAGTGTTGTATAAGAAACTGCATTCAAGATTTTTTTTTTCCCCCGGTTTTTAGAAAAAGACTAATACTAATACAGTAATACGAATTTGCATTACTAATACAGCAATATGCGCGGAGGGGTCACTTTGAAGGACATCATTGGCTAGACATCAGAGGATCACCAAAAGGGCAAAGCCAAACTGGCCACAGAGCCCAACACTGCTACGCTCTTCCTCCGGCCATCTAGATAAAGCCAAGGTGTATCTGTATGCAGAGTCTCAGACAGCGTTCTGATCCACAGTGAGCTCCAAAAAAAATCCAAATCCCAAAAAAAAAAAAAAAAAAACTATAAAGATCAACTTCAGAGACCGAGAACGTTTCTAATTGTATGCATGTTTTCACAGTGCCGTGACTGGTGTGTTACGACTCCCAAGGTCCATCCATAGCCCAAGGGGACACTGGCTGAGGTGTGGTAAGTTCCGGGAACGCGGACTGGGAGAGTTAGATGGGTCACCGTGCCCACTAACGGGTGAGTGAAGCTCTCCAGACACCATCTGCAAACCAACCTGATTGGAACAGCTATGCATATTCATTCTGGCTCAAGGCAAAAGGCTATGGAGGAAAGTACTTCATGGTTAGCAGTGATGCGTACAGATACTGTCTACAAACAGATGGCTGAGTGATGTGGACGCTTTATCAGTATGAGCTGACTTGGTTGGTTGACGGGTTGTACAATTGCACACTACCAACAAACAGATGCTTTATCACAAATCAATGCCTTTTCGCATTTGTTGAATATTATCTCCAAACAGATGGACTGAATGATGTGGACACGTTGATCATCAGTGAGTTCCAGAGCTCCTTTGTTTATTTAATGACCAATGAGCCTGTAAAGTTGGACATCATCTGGGCGTTGATTTATTTCTACAAGGACAGCACACAGCTTCCGGAGACGTGGAAAAATGCCTTCAGATAAAGCAGAAAATGCAAGAAGCCGAGCTCACAGCCAACACTAAACATAAATATCAAAGAAAGTACAGACCAGGGCAGCAGTGAAAGGCTGAGAAGAGTTTAAGATAAGTAGTTTGAGGGTTAAGTAGTCTAAGCTGATATTAATTTTTAATTAGGTAAATATATACGTTTGTGGAGCAAGCATGAATGTGTGTAAAATAAAAAAGGTTTTTATTTTTGCTCCTAACATAGCTAAATAATTGTATTTTTTAATATTGAGTAGACACCTATCATTTCAGCCATTACTGTGCAGCACTAGTACACATGGAGACTCCAGTTTTGTACTTGTGACAGTTAAGGTCATGTAATACTTTCAGTGGATCTCTGAAAGAACGCAGCTTTTATATCATTTGTATATCTGAACAAGGCATTGCTGAACAATTCCTGACCACGGCATCTGGGGTCAAAGCTACCTACCAACTCTGATTACAACAATTAACTAAACGTCAGTGATGAACCCCTACGTTGCACTGGATGGACATTATTCTGTCATTACAGTCGGTTACTTATTACAGGCTCACCTGTTTGGTCTTAGACCTGGTGATAGTGTCCGAGAGGGGCTTTTTCTTCTCTTTCACTGCAGTTTTAGAGAAAAGCTCCACAAACTCCTCAAAGTCCACCGAGGGCTCTTCAATCTTCTCCCAAATCAAAGGGGTCGCTTCTCTAACACAACAGGAAGGAAAGAAAGTTGTTACACGCTGCCACAACTGTAAGGATGGAAAGACAAAACAGTTCTGTAATTAGTAAAGTACCAATCTCACTTTTTCCGTTTCCAATGCGATTATGATACTGATACCAGATCTCGGAGTACCAGCTGACACCCAATACTAACATCCTCACAATAACCAAACAGACTTTTGGCAAGCGAGTTTTGCATCACATTCAAGGAATGGATAGGAATACAGCTGTAGAATGGGTAGGAAATTAAGTCAAATCCGATCTGATAGGGATCCAGCGTTCCGGATCAAAAGCAGACCAACACATCTAATCAGTACTGGATTGGTGCATCCCTAGTTGTCATGCTGAACACCACAGATTTACTGCAGGAAGTATCCCAATAAGGTTAACATTATCATAATACAAACTAAATAAACTAAGCGAAAGAAGTATTAGCCCTGAAAACTGTTATTTATGCTAGGTCTCCATTTTAATCAACATTTGTTACTGATCAATAAGGCACTGATCTGCTTATAAGTAATATAGCCAACTATTATACACCACAACGCAGCACATGGTGTTTTACATTCATGACTCCTGCTGTAATGTTAAGCCAAAGATGCTCAGTATGGACCTATAAAGTTACTCTTTTTACTCCTGTTACAAAAGAGTACAATTTATTTCTTACACTCTGTGTACTATATGGACCAGGGCCATAAGCCAGTCAAACGATCCTTCTAAACAAATCTTGCATGTCACGTCATCAATGGCACTGCTAAGAAAATGACATAACAATATACTGTTTTCAATCAGCCTGCCTAATTTTACAAAATAGACCAGCTCGCAGAAGAAATACAGCGACCATCTAATACTAGATGGTGCTGACCTTTCTATGTTCAGGTGTCAGCATCACTTTGATCTATACAAGGAATCATCTCATCATTAATTTACTGTATGGCTATACAGCGCTCCCGATTAAGCAGCTTTTTTGGAAACATATGCACTTACTACAAACCACAAAACAACTTGGAGCTAGTGAGACACAAAGCTAGTTTGAGGGTTACTTTCTGGCGTGGAGCTGGATGCGGGTCCAGTAGAGAGGCTTCATGGGGTGTGGCGGCTCCACCAGTCCTTTTCGAGGAGCCTTCTCCTGGGCTGCAGACAGAGCATACAGTCCAAGAGGAAGTGGAGGAGGCAGAGATCCCAAACTGCTGGGGAGAGGCAGGCCACAGGCACCTGGGAGGAGTGGGGGAGCTGGAGGGCCAGCCAGTCCTGGAGGGGGTGGTGGTGGCGGTGGAGCACCTGCTCCAGGTAAGGGTGGGGGTGGCGGCGGAGCACCTGCTCCAGGCAAGGGTGGGGGTGGCGGCGGAGCACCTGCTCCAGGCAAGGGTGGGGGTGGCGGCGGAGCACCTGCTCCAGGTAATGGTGGGGGTGGCGGTGGAGCACCTGCCCCAGGTAAGGGTGGCGGTGGCGGCGGAGCACCTGCTCCAGGTAAGGGTGGGGGTGGCGGCGGAGCACCTGCTCCAGGTAAGGGTGGGGGTGGTGGGGGTGGTGGCATTGCAGCCTGGCCAGGCAGAGGCGGAGGGGGTGGAGGAGGTGGAACAACTGACCCTGGTAGAGGAGGAGTTGGTGGGGGATGTAATAATGTTTGGCCAGGTAAAGGTGGAGGTGGTGGGGGAGGTGGTGGTGCTGGAGGTAGAGTTGCAGCAGGTAGGGGTTGGGAAATGGAGGGCTCTGATAGTGGAGGTGGGGGCAGTCCAGGTAAAGGTGGGGCAAGTGGTAGGGCAGGTAACCCAGGCAATGGGGGTGGAGGAGGAGGTGGAGGCCATTGTTGCTGTTGCTGTTGACATGTACACACAAACTGTCCTGCTTTAGGAGAACCAGTCTCTGCTGGCTGAGGTTCTGTCACCGCTCCCAGTGATGACTCGCTTAGTGTGGGCAGAGGATGCTCTGAACTGCTCTGCTCTGAAGAAGGCACTTTGAACGTAAAGCTCTCATTTGTAGGGGAAGTCTGCACTGATTTGGCCTCTAATGCAAGGAGAGCACAGGTCTCTGTCTGCAGGTCCACATGGCACACATCTGGCAAGAAACTCTCGTCCTCTCCGCACTCCTGCTCCTGTGTACTGACATCATGGTCCTGCAGGGGGTGTTGCTGCCTCTCCAGCTCTGCAATCTTGCTGCGTAGGTCCTCGATCGTCTGCTCCAGCTGCTGAATCACAGTCACGTGCTCCTGCTTCAGGCTCACAGTCTTCAGCACGGACTCTTCCTGAAAAGAGAGAAGAATCTGAAGCTGTAATACTATAACTATGGCTTCCTGCTGGGTTAAAGACAGCTATACAGCACATATGACACAATTGGCACAACCACTTGTTGAGCAAGATCCACTAGTAATTTGTCATCCTGGCTCTTGCAGTGAGAGAGAAAGTTTATGAGAAACAGAGACTCTCGGAAGGAATCTGTAATTCTTCAATTTCCACTCCAGCTAAACAATTCAAACTGAAAATCAGTACCACGCCAGCAATGTCCAGTCAATGCACTGCTAAAAAATGTTCTCTAGTAAGGAATTCATATGCAATACTGTCAACATGGCGGCTAAATGTTTTGATGAGGCTCATTTGGGGCCACTCTCTCAGAGAAAAAAAAAAACAAAAGCAGTTGCCCAGTGTCCTTGAAAAGCAATAGGCCGAATTGTGCCTTGGGCTTGTAGCACTGGATACCCCAAACTTCCAGCTGGGCCTCAGCCTGCTAATCATCTCTTGAACTCCGCCAGGAGACAGAACACAATATTGCAGCACATCTGAGCAGGGTGCTATTTACACCCCCCCTTTATTTGTGTGAGAAATGTATGTATTGAGGAAATGGCCTGAAGGAGATGATTATTAATAAATCAGTGCTCTCTAAGCAGGATGAGGATGAGATATCTATGTGGCTGCCTGTTTGTGTCACGACTGATGGCCTCTAGCACTTGTAGGTCTCAACGTACATTTAGATTTAGTAGTTATGTTCGGCTGCTTGTGCTATGGAGTGACTCCATGAAGCCAAGAGAGCAGCAGAGAGCAAAATGAAAAAGCACAGAGAAATGGATGGCTCATAAACAAAGAGAAATGTCTACCTTATGCTAAGTTGTTACATGGTTCTGTGAAATACTTAACTATGATTGGTCCAGGGCATTCAGAGATGTGTAAGAACTAACACCCGACCACACATCCCAGTAATGACTGAAGCAAAGGACAAGCCGTGTTGCCACACAGTCTGTTATTTTCTAATATCAGGACACTGTGCCTAGTAGGGCTGCACAATATATCGAAATTATCGAAATACTGCAAATGTAAATATCGCGATATGCATATCGCAAGGGCTTGCGATAAAGGAATTATTTTAATACTTCAAAAAGTTATGAAAAATTCGATGTTTTAGGGCAATGCAGACAGCAGAGATTTGCTTTCTTTTCCTCAAAAGAACATGAAACATTTATGGTGGTTGTCATTTTCAGTTTTTAAATATATAAATTAATGTATATAAAATTTAAATTGATTTTACACACTTGTAGCATTACAGTAGCGCATATCGCATTATTTAACAAGTTATCGCATATCGCGTTTTTCTTCAATATCGTGCAGCCCTAGTGCCTAGGTATTGCGCTAATACCACAGCATTTCAACAAACTGATGCTTGTCATAAATTCAGTGTTCTCTTAAATGAAAGACGCAACACAATGGAAAAAAAAATGACATGCGACACAGTTGTATCCTTGTTTGTTTCCTTTAGTCTGTATTAATGGACTCAATTAGCTAACTAGTTTACCACATTACTACATTTTGTCAGCTACTTTTTCTAGACAGTTAGGCCAGCGTGTGGACAGCACTTTGGAGTTTTTATCTGCGTGGGGGTCCAGCTAAAGATTTTATGATTTGTCCAACAGTGTATATTCTTGTTGCATTGGTAACATCTCAGAATGCGTTACGTTGCTTGGCTCTTTTTTGCTTTCCGGCAAAACATTTTTATTCGCTGTAGCCTAAAAATAAACCCTTGCACCATATTCCATTTTAGTTTAAATTGAATTTTAACATTTTCATTTAGCTGCTTAATTGCAAAGATAACAGAAAAGCATGAATATACGGCCACGGTTCATTTTTATCACGGTTACATTCCAAAATGGTTACATCAAAAACTCTGATTTAGTACTTTAATTGCAAGAATTGTTCCAAATATCCTGATAAAAGAAAGTGACTAACATTTACCAGCCAATCAGAAACAAGTATTTTGCACGGCTATGAATACACAGACGTTTGACAAGTGTGTAAATGAGTTATTTGAATATTTTGTTGCCATGTTATTTTGAGTAAAATTCTGCTTATATTTATAGCTCAATTTATATACTCAGTGTGAATGCAATTTGTTTTATATTTGGAGGAAAGAAAGCTTATAATTTACAATGTTACACTTGTTTTTTTTATGCTAAAACAGAACTTTTTTGTTTCCTAAATTGTCTGAGCAATTGTGATTTTAGTAATGAGCGAAATAAAGAATATTACTATGACTGTACGACAATGACTACAATCAACTTTGGTTGTGTATTTGACAGGCCATATTTTCCAGCAGGTTGAGTTAAAAAAACAAATAAAGGGAACAATATTGGAGCTTCTGGAAAACTGTGGCTGAGTGTGGAATGACACCAATAAACTCTACAGATCATCTGAAAAAGCAGCAAATTGAAACAGATGTAGTCAGCAAGTCAAGTCAATCTGATTTCATGCTCTGAATTGAATCCAAACTGCCAGTTCCACTCTACCAAACAGCGTTAAAACTCAAAAACTACACCGATGCTGCCCTCTACTGGCTCAATACATTAATAGTCATATGTAATGCACTATAAAAAATTTTTTTGCTATATACAACAATGCCATTGAACACACAATTCTGATTGTTTAGAAGGTGGTGATTAAGTTTCTCTAATAGCAGCACTGATAGTGGTACTTGTGTATGTAGTAATGCGCTTGTCCTTATAGGTTATCGTTTCTATAGTAACAACTTACAGAGACTTGTGGTGGATGCTCCGCATAAATAAATTTTTTGTAATCATTGATAAAGTGAAGCTTGCGTGAGGAGATTGTATAGCATTTTTGGAAGGAGTCTCCAGTGTCAGCGCTTTATAACAGTCAGACGTTAAGTTGCAAATTTCCTGCAGACAGGAAAGTCTTCAGGACAGGGGACTTTGAGGTTTCATGGTAATAGTTTTTTTTGTCTTGTCAAGAGAGAGAAGAAAAAAAATAGAAGCTGGTGTTATAACGACTGTTTATAGCTGCTATAACGTAAAATGATATCAGGAACGAAATTAATCTGTGGACGTTAAAATGTACGAGGCGTCATTCTTTAGTAAATTTAAAAATAAATAAATAAATAAACAAACAAACAAACATTAGTGTTGGCAAATTGCTGTGGATGAATAAAGCACTAGTAACACCATGATGACTATTTAGACACAGTTTATCAATCCCTCAAATGTGCTATGTGCTGTTTCTGCTCAAATGTCCAAAAATACAGGCGTAAAAATGTTCTAAAGCATTTCAACTTTTTTTGAAAGATGTCATATGAAACACTTTTGTGCAGTATTGATACTGGCTCATGCACAGGTTAGTATTAGTTGTAAAATCTATACAACTATACTATTGGCATAAACTCTTATGTATGCTCTTGCATCAGCTGTGTTCCTCTTGGACTTCCTCTAAGTAAGGAATAAAACACTTGGTTTACATAAAAATGAGAAAAATGAATAAAATGTGATGTACCTGAATCTCCTGGATTTCCTCCTGCAGTTGTTTCTTCAGTCCTAACACAATAGCTTGGTGTTCTGTAATGCACACACACACACACACACACACACACACAGCAGGTTAAGTCTGTCACCATTTCTGAAATATAGCATATAACAGGTAATACACCAAGAGGAGACGCCGCAGACAAAACAGTATGAAGACGTGTGAATACTGCAGACACACACACAGTCAGGATCCTCTGTGTGTCAGACGACTGTGTGTGGAGAATATGCTAGTGGTCAGGAGCTTGAAAAAAAAGTTTGCATTTGCGACTTTTTCCAAAAGTTAAATGAACGGAATAACTTGGGTTAACGAAGAAATTCGCAATAAAGGCCAGGAAGTGATCTGTATTTAGATTTTATTGTACTTTATATGTTACAGCCTGATGACACACAGAGACCATGAGCTTCACAAATGGAGTGGAGTGTTAGTAGGATTATTTTTTTTAAAAAGCCAGCGAGGACAAATGCCGTTGCATTCTGTTTTATTTACATGTCCATAAACCAGTCCTCTTATGTTCTGAAAAGTTAAAAGAAATAAAAGAGCCAGAAGGGGCAGTGCTGGACTGAGTCAATGTTTTCTGACTCATTTCCAGTTGCTAAGCAATCTCTGATGTAAACAAACCCATTAAAGCAAGAAAACAAAAACTGCAGAATGAAGTGTTAGCACTTAACTCTTTCTACTGAAGACCAGTAAAACTGAACAGAAACAAGACCACAAAAGTGAAATGCTTTTTTTTTTTTTTAAAGAAAAGGATAATTACTTACCTTCATTGTCCTCTATTGGTTTAAATGCAAAGTAAGGGAGAAATATTCAGTTTAGACTTTTCAAACCTACCAAAAAATAAATAAATAAACAAACAAAAACACAATAACCCCTTCTCTTATTCCTAGCCAGAGAGCTGTAACACCTACAGCCAGAGCTCGGTGCTCCAGCTCGACCTGCTCTCAGCACATTTACACCGATTTGTGAGTCTGCATATTTTAACACGGCTGTTTCCATTCTCTCACGCCTTCGTGTTTTCTTCCATGGTGTATAAATATCTGAGCAATAACAAAAGTTCTTTACATGAGAACGAGTGAGAGAGAGAGAGAGAGACAAAGGTATGGAGGGAGAGAGACAAACAGAGATACAGAGAAAAGTGGAGACAGTGAGTGAGAAAGAGACACACAGAGAGAAGTGACTATGGAGGAGGGAGAAGGAGAGAGACAGAGAGAGAAACAGAGGCTGAACAGAAAAACAGACACAAACACAGAGAGAAACAAAGACAGACAGACAGGGAGAAAGACATACAGAAGGACAAAGACTGAAAGAAATGCAGAAACAGAAAAACAGACACAGACAGAGAGGCACACTAGAAAGCATAAATAAGTAGAACAGACAAAAATGACAGCACATAAGAGAAAACAATGGTCAGGCAGTGCAGGAAAGGAAGAATGAGCATGTGAGAGTTTGGGTGTGGGTGTAAACTGGTGTACTGGGAAACAGAGCCAGAACACTCGGTGCCATAACGTTAAAACCACTGACAGGTGAAGTGAAGAACACTGATTAACTCGTTTCAATGGCACCTGTCAAGGGGTGGGATATATTAGGCAGCAAATGAACAGTCAGTTCTCAAAGTTGATGTGTTGGAAGCAGGAAGAATGGGCAAGCATAAGGATCTGAGAGATTTTGACGAGGACCAGATTGTGATGGCTAGACGACTGGGTCAGAGCATCTCCAAAACAGCATGTATTGTGGGGTGTTCCCGGTATACAGTGGTTAGTACCTGCCAAAAGTGATCCAAAAAAAGGACAACCAGGGAACCGGCGACAGGGTCATGGGCGCCCAAGGCGAAGGCTGGTCAGACCGTCTGGTCTGATCCCACAGAAGAGCTACTGCGGCACAAACTGCTGAAAAAGTTAATGGCTATGATAGAAAGGTGTCAGAGCACACAGTGCATCGCAGCTTGCTGTGTATGGGGCTGCGTAGCTACAGACCGGTCAGAGTGCCCATGCTGAGCCCTGTCTATCACCGAAAGCACCTAAAATGGGCACGTAAGCATCAGAACTGGAGCATGGAGCACTGGAAAAAGGTGGCGTGGTCTGATGTCTGAGGTCAATCTGATCGAACATCTGTGGGATGTGCTGGACAAACAAGTCCGATCCATGGAGGCCCCACCTCACAACTTACAGGACTTAAAGGATCTGCTGCTAAAGTCTTGGTGCCAGATATAACAGTACACCTTCAGAGGTCTTGTGGAGTCCATGCCTCGACGGGACAGAGCTGTTTTGGCGGCATAAGGAGGACCTACACAATATTAGGCAGGTGATTTTAATGTTATGGCTGAGCAGTGTATATCCTGTACACTCCTGAAATCCCACAATGCACTGTAATAAGTTAGTGTACAAATGATGAACCCTAGCAGATAGAGAATAGGGAACAGGAAGTGGGGTATAATTCTTGTTACTGTGTGTATGTGTGTGTGTGTACCTGCTTCAGTGTACTTGAGTCCTGGTCTCTCTTCAGTTTCGGATCGAGGTGGAGGCCACAGGGACTTGATGTGACCTGGTAAATGCCCTTCAAATTGCTCAAGCGACAGGGGGGGCTGACTCACTGGGGCCCAGGTGTACAGCTGATCTTGCTACAGAGTGGGGGGAAAAAAGGGAGAGATCATCAAATACCGTAAAGAAACGCAAAATCATATTAAAGTCTGTTCTAACAAAAATACATACACAAAAACTAACTGTAATGTGAAATGTCAGGGGTGGACAGAATTCTAGTCTGCGTGTCTGAGACAAGCAGGTTATGTGTTCAGGCTTTTAGTTTTTATTTACTGTTGCCCAGAGGACAAACAGGTCCTGATGTAGCAGTCTCCAGCGTGTTCTTCCCCGTTTAACAACAAGAGAAACAAAAGGCAAATGAATAAGTGTAACATGACACGTGGTGCTGCCACAAGTTGATGTAACTAGCATGTGCTACACCTTCCCGGATCCAGCTGTCCGCTTTATTACTAGACACATCAGCGTGGCATGACATGCCAACAGTAAGAGCTATCTTTAAGCAGCTGTGATATTCAGCTTGCATGGATAACAGATGATCTTTCCAGAATCAGGAACGTAAAGGGATATGGAAACAGAGTGAAATACATGTAACCGTGCATTTAAATACATCACGCTATAATTAAGCATGCATCCAAATTCAAAGAACAAAAGAGAAAAGCAAAGCTCATAGCTGGAACGTTAGCCAAAGACTTGCTGAGATTTTCCTTAAGCTGGTTTTATTACTCGTCACCAGACTGTGGGATAATGCATGCTCTGCATGGCAGATTATACAAGAAAGATCCTTTAATGACAGACCTGTGATTAAAGAAAATTACTACGTTGTTCTTACAAGCGCAAAAAACAGGCTTGCATCAGCATTCTTCAAACTTAGCATGAGGAAATACAGATATTTTTTTTTTCTGCCTGTTAGCATGTTTCCTTCATCACCATTGCCACTACTGTATTTATAACTGTCCCATGAGCTCCACCTCAACGGAGACGGACATTCACAGACCACCACTCTCAACTCCGACCAGTGAGATATTTTACGACGTGTGATTTTTGCCCGAGACAAAACCAGGTAAAAAACAAATCTGAGTAAATCAGGCTTTAGTCTATAGTACAGCACTTAACCCTTAGAGATCGCAAGTCACGCCAGTGTTTACTTCCTGAAATTTCTTCTTTTAAGAATTGCTAAATCGTGTAATGTTCATTTACAAGCGTTACAAAAAAGGTGCAAGCCTTACTTGAAATTTTTAGCGTATTTTACCTGTCCTTGTTGCACGGCTACTGAAATGAGTACAACTGTTGCACTACAGCCTAAACGTCCCTGAAGTAAAAGTCCTATTGTCTATGTATTTTTTTAAACCACTGCTTATATATTGCGCCGTCTTATGCAGTGTTTTGGCTTAATATTTGTTTAGACTAGTTACTGACAAAAATTTCCATTAAATTAAATTAACTTTTAACAAGAATACTTCAAATTATGGTTCATTACAAAATCTAATTATGATTGTTTGTAATGCTGTTTATGGAAATGAGCATTCATAGCTAAAGAATTGCCATTCTGGCTAGAATAGTCACGTTAATAAAACTGAATGTTAGCCGTGATGCAGTTCTGTGATAAATTCTCAGATGGAGCAAGGTCTCTCAATGTTCAGATGTTGAAAAGAAATATATCCAACAAATTATATGAAAAGTGTGGGATCCTTGTTTGTAAGTAACCTGTGCAGTTAGCGAATCATTAGAGAAAGAAAAACGTTGATTCATGATGAGGTTTAGGATCTACCATGCATCATTACGCAGACAAGCATGACAGCAGCTCAACCCGAAACGTTTCAGTAGTTTCACAGCCTCGGTGAGTGATGTCAGCTCGAGGGCAGGAGAGAGGGAAAGAAACAAAAGATAATGGAGGAACAAAAGAGAGAAACAGAACACCAAACAGAGAGGGTGAAAGAGAAAGAATAAGTATGACAAAACTAAAGGGACAAAAGAGGAAGAGAAAGGGCCAGGTGCTCCGCTTTAGCTGCACCCTGAGGCCGGGGAAAGATTTTTCCAGACTCATTCATCTTATAATAAATGATATCTGCCACTAATGACTGCTTATTTGTGCAACTGAAAATAATAGATAAAGAGTGAGTGAATGTGTGTGTATGTGTGTGGAGAAAAACCAGTCATGTCAACCAGCTTGATGATCCTGTCATCTTATAATCATTACAGAAACTCCAGCCAATCAGGGAACAGATATAAGGAGTGCATGATACACACTCAAACAGCGAAGTGTAATTACATCCAATCTGATACCAACACTGTTTGCAGTTTAATGTGATACAAATCAGTACCACTTATTATTATACTCAAACCTACAGCTTTAAAAGATGCCTTCATTTTTATTTTTAAACTTTACATACTTGAAAGCAGTCGAATGTTAATGAGCCTGTATTATTATAGTATCACAGACAGCTGTAATGCTACACTGTGTGTTCATATCAAGTAAACCAAAGAATGGGAAAATTGTCAATATCAACTGTATCCCTCCTTTTACTAAATAAATTGAGAAAAAAAAAAAAAAAAAAAAAAAAAAAAAAAAAGTCTGTTCCTGTTAATTAGCATTTCCCCCCTACGCTACCCAAGGTCCATGCAAAACAGTTAAGCTGAATCCCAAATAAACTGCTATTTACTACATATGCTCACTTCAAAGGGTGTAAAATGAGTGTCATAGCACCTACATTCAGAAAAAGAGCTATAGGTGCTTGCTGGAAAATAATCTTCTAATGCATTATATTTATTAATATGCCATAGTATGCTAATAGCATGCCATTTATAAAAATGTTTATTTATATCCATTTTGGAAAATCAGGCCCATTTAACCCAAAAGTTTAGGAAACAAGAGTTTTGACAGCCTTGCAGTATGCTGCAAAGCACAACACCATAGACATTCAAATGTGTTCCTTTGCCTTCAAATAGATCAATATTTAAACAAGTGAACAGTGAAATTTGTTCTCACGATCCAATTGATCTAATTTTTTTTCTCTCTTAAACTATATAAACTCTTAACTTGTATACTAACGCAAACAGACAAAGCAGTGATGTTTCATAATTAAATATTGGCTTGCATTCATTTGACCTAAATTGTTTTTGGCCCTAAACACCACATGACAAATTCCAACACAAACACACAGAGGCAGTACAGCTGAAAAATACTCTAATAATATTTTATCACCTTGATGTGAATTCACTCAGTGCTGAAAAAAGTTGCTCAGTGAGTCATTTACTCATTCACAAGAATTCATCTTGCTCATTCTGAACAAAGCAGACGCGGACGTACACAATCGGAGGCCAAGAAAACACACTGTGCACGCTATATATAGCTGCCTTGTCCCGTCCTACACCCTATCACTAAAAGCAATAAAACAATGTTGTAAAACAGCTGCATGTCCCTATCCATTGCCAACCTGCAGATGTTGGAACAGACTGCACATCCTGCAGATGGTGCGTTTGAGGTTGAGCCAGGCCACGTCAAGACGCTGCTCTTTCTCCTCCCCGCGTGCCGAAATAGCAACGACCAGCGACTCGCGCACAAAATCCAACACCTCACAAAGCATGTCCTGAACGAGGTCCATTACACGACTCCCTGTAGCACCGTCCACGCTCTCTGAAACTCTGCTACTCATCACTGAAGGCCGTGCGTGGAGCAGCAATGCAGTAGGTGTGCGTCCAGGTGCAGTTACATGGTTTCCACGGTAGATGGCAGAGAAGGTGCGCCATCATCCCAGCGCACATGCAGTCAGCCAGGCACAGACAACAACAACGGGTGACGTGTTTACTTGTTCATTCTCCTACATCCAGAGCGGAAGAGCTACTATGACTTTCAGCTTCTGATATGGAAAATACAGATGTACTTGTATTTATAAAAAATAAATATATAAATAAGGGGGGGAGGGGGGACAAAAAAAAACACAGTGCTGGCTCACAGCTGAGACATGCCAAGCCACAAGAGCAGACATCAGTTGTTCCACTCTAATCTACAATTCCACTTTAAAAATAACATTTCCTTAAGTCATGACCTGTCCTGCTTTCTGCAACCACCCACACACCACACGAAGCAGCGTCTGAGGTTCCTTATATCCAAGCAGAGCTGAGATTTCCAAGCAAGGCATCACGGCATTTGAAATCCTGCGGTTTAAAAAAAATAAAAAATAAAAAATTGTAATTGTCCCCATCTTGGGTTCATCTGGCTCAGTGGTAGACAGGCACAAGGGCGTTTAAGCCACATGCTTGAGGGACAGAAAACACCAGAGCCAAGAGACAGACAAACAGAGAGAGAGAGAGAGAGAGAGAGAGAGAGAGAGAGAGAGATGCCTGCAGTAGGATCAAATTACTGGGGGACATAAGCAAAGAGAACGGATCGGATGATGAAGTAAGGAGAGGACAGACAGATGAAGACAGATGGTCCTAACACATCCTAAGATCAACCTTTAGAATAGCTTTCTTTCCGAGGCAGGTGACAATCCAGCTTAAGACCGGAGTTTGCTCAGAATTGAGTGCGAGTTTGTGTGGGTGAGACGAGCGTTTATTCAGCACTTTCTTTGCTTATTCGCATAAGCACAAAGCAAGTGAGGAGGTCACTGCAGCACCGACACTGCAACCACTCTCTTTCTCTCACACACATACAAATTAGAAATGTGGAAAGGTTGTCTGCCTCTCCTCAAAGCTGTGAGACAAAGAGAGGAAACATGTACATATGTAGAATGTTCATTCAAAAAAATCACATTTACATTATTATCCAGATGTAGTCAAGCACATGTGGTGTTTAAAAAATAAATAAAAATAAATAAATAACTGAAGCTTATGGCCTTCTACATGGCTAAACCACTGCACGCTCGCGCCATTGGTTATCTCGTTGCTCATTAATATCATGTGTATGTAAACAGCTTCATAAAATAACATAATACATTATTAAAAACAAACATTCAAATTGAATCAAAAATGTACCATCACTTCTAAACTCTGCCCTCAGACTTTGGGCCACGCCTCCTACACGAGTCAAGAGTAAAGCTGCATTTGACTAAAAATTCAGAATTTCTGACCTCTGGCTGGGGGGTACAAGAAAACACCCTCTCAACTTGGAATTCCCATTTGGAAACCTGGGACGGTGTCCTCACCCCCAAGTTCAGCAAGTGATATCAAACCAACACGGCTGCTGACAGCATCAACAGTAAACAAAAGTAGCACGTCCTACCTCCAAATAAGTCACAATGTATATAACGGTACTTACTTTAGATAAATCAGCATACAGACATATTCGCTTAACTGCAACACTGACTATACAGCTCACGGTTCTGAGGAGGAAAATAGACATCACTCATCACAGTTAGCCGGATAGCTTGTTGCTTACAAAAGATGAACTTGGAGGCAGCCGTCGTTTTTTTTTCCCGCCTGCTTTGTATCTCGAATGCACAGAGGTCGAAAATGACAATTCCGAGATAAGTCAATCCCAACCACCTTATTTAGCATGAGAGGAACATTGGGTAAATTTTTTTTCTGTTTGTCTAAGACTAGACACTGGAGACTGGTCAGAATGCTACAGTCCTGTACAGTATATCAGGTGCGTTGTAGCGAGGATTAGAGACTCACGCTGAACTGCGGGGTGACGTGCGTGGTGCTGCCTCCATACTGCTCTCCAAAACAGTCACCGAAGGGCAGGAGGAGCCCCATGGCCAGGATTCGAGAGCACAGCTTCTCCGCCTCTTCTTCACACTCTGACTTCTCCTGCTGATGGAAAAACCTCTCCAACAGAGTACGTCCTGGAAAGAGAAACATATTTAGTGAAAAGAGAACACTTTCAGGTTTAATTGCCTGAACACCTCAACAGGAAGTTCTTGCATATTAGGTACCATGTCCCCTTGAGCCCACTTTTAAGTAGTGTCTCAGTACATACACTGCTGTTTCTTCCAGGATATAAAACTCACATCTAGACACATCATCAAGGATACAAAATCTATAAAAATATGATGTGATACAACTATCTTCCAATTACTAAAAAATTAATACATGAATATAAATCCATGCCTCCTACACACAGATGACAGAAGCATGGAGGGAGAGAGTGAGCACTCCCCACAAGGCATTATGGGTATCTTATACCTGCTAGGCCACAGCATTTTGACACGCACTATGTGCACTATGAATTTCAATAAGGTGTGGGTTTTAAATGTAGCTGACAGGGTAGCTCTTCTCTTTCAAGACGGCATGGCATACTATATATGTGATTACTGCTCTAAAATCCAGGCAGCGATTGGATTTCTTCAACTTGGATGACTAGAGATCACACAATACCACTTTCTTTACCAATACTGACAAGGAAACTTTGAGCATCAGGTATCAAGTATATTTATATGTATTTCCAATTTTAAAAAATTCCAATTCCAATCTTTTCCACTTGTTATAGGATCAGATTAAAATTCATTCTTTCCCCTCCTAGATCTGATCCACCATTTTATAAGATTGGTTCCATCTCTATGGATAACGGGTTAATTTTCTGTAAAGCCGTTTTGTGACAATATCGATTGTTAAATGCGCTACGGAAAATAAAATCAAATTGAGCTGAATTGCAATCTAATCTGATACAGCGTAGCAGACATGGCCACTTGGTGGTGGTAACTGCAGTAATCAGATAAAGTTGTATTATTATTGTGCTCATAAACCGTCAGTGTTGCATGTAACCCATGAGTGAAAGCCCAGTTAAAAGCTCACATCCCTAGAACGCTAAACCACCAACACCACAGGTAATGGAAAAAACCTAAAGGACGTCACTAGTGAGAAAGAACCGTGTGCTTTCTCAAAAATTCCTAACTGCAGGCAGGCTGGGGTTTTTCCTCACAGAGAGCGGCTCGTCTGAATGACTCACACTGCTGCAGTACACCGTTTTCTCACTGGCGAACTCTCCGGCTTTCTCTCTCTCTCCCCATCCTTTACATCCGCATTTCCATCCATAGCTCACTCCTGCATTTCTGATTTAAACCCCACTCATGGATGCTGCAATTCACTTCCCCCAAAACCCTCCAGGCCACCATTTCTTTCTTTCTCCCTCTTTCTCTGTCTCTCTCACACATACGGCTCTAAAATAAGCATCACACTCCACCCACACTTAATTAAGCAAGTCTCATTTCCTTAAAAATAAGCACCGAAAACTCCACTACTATTTGCTGTTCAACACAAAACCTTCAGAATGGATAGTCTCTTTTTACTGTTAAAGATAAAGAAGGGCCCCCAATAATCAAGGTTCTCTGTATTCTGTTTTCAGATATATTTTTATGGATTACCATTTTCTCACATAAAAACTCTAAAATTGATTTATGCACCACTCAAATGTTTTAAGATACAGTGCTCTACTTTTACTCAGCTGTGCATGTTACCTAAACTGTGTAGTGTTTGACTCAGAAAAAACTAAAATAAAAGATGCTTCCCACCCCTGATTTTCTTCCTAAATTAGTCTTGGCCAATTCCCACACACCAGTCAGGTCTCCCCTATCACAGGCCATCACATGCTTCCTCTGAGTCACGTGAAGCCAGCCAACTGCACCTTTTCGAACTGCTGCTCATGCTGCGTCAGGGTGCGGCGTAACACACTCTGAGGAAAGCGCTGTCCGCACTCTTCCGCATACACGAGCTCACAGATGCCCATGATTGGCTAGTGTAGCTGTGACTGACAGGGGAGCACACGTATGCCATCCCCCCCCCATTCCTCCCAATTTTCCTCTCATGGACTCACGAGCTTCAAACTCGCGATCTCCGGGGCGATACGGCGAAAGCTTTTCTGTAGTGCCACTGCCTAATTTATACTGCTTTACCAAATCTACATAGCTCGCCTAAAATCTACATAAAGCAACTAGCTAGCTAACGCAACATAGCTAGGTCATGTTCTTATGGAGGCCTATAATGGACACGTTTAGCTAGCAGACACTGCTCAGATTACAAAGGAGTTGAAGGCATCTGACTGGACTGCACCTCAGCTTTCAACGTCAGTGTCATATCTTGAACGTGCCCAAAAACAACAAAACTGTATGCATCAAGTCACTTAAATGCCTTCAGTATAAACACTCAGAGGTTCTATGAGATATGTATATATTGTATGCCTGGCCACTGCAGGCTAGGCCACAGCTTAGCATCATTTAGCTACGGACAGGAGGACAAGCCATAAGAAACTTCTAGAGTTACACAATTCGAAAGTGTTCAGTCTAGCTGAATAGCACTCCCTGTCTTTTAACGTTAATCCATAATAAAATATGAATATCGTTTTAGCTACTGTCAATCTGATTCCTAAATAAAAGTTTTGATAGATTCTCCAGTCAGATTATAACCAATTAGCGTCAGGTTGCTAGCCTACCATCACTGAGTGGAAATATACTGTAAAGTTTATGATGAAATAATATCATCTAATGTAGCACTACTAACATTTACTTCTTCATCTGTAGCAGTAATATTTGCATACATCTGGATATTAGATAATCTCTCGTTATCGCTATATCAACATTTGCATTATGTTTGTCAGTTACTCTGTTCAGGATTAATTGGTCAATTTAGACCAACTCTCTCAAAAACAAACAGAAAATAAGCATCCAACCACACAGATGTGTTATGTGTGCTTAACTATGTACAAATCATTTGTCCTTTAACTGGTCTGAGTTAAACTGGAAGATTTTCTCTGAGATTTTAACTTCACTAACACTAGTCAACTCAGTGTCAGTCTCATAAGTAGTGTTTGTTAGTGCTGGGCTTCGTCCCACCTACATACACTTGTTTAACGGTGTCTTTCTCTGCATGTTACCTCTAACAGTCCTAACTTAGTTATCAACAGGCCATTTCTTTGTCAATGAGGATAAGCTGAGGCAAAATGGCAGAGGAGGTGCAAACGCAATCTCAAAACAAACACACACCACAAATCCAACTATATATTATACAGTATATATTATTTTTTATAGACACAGTTAAAACTACACAAAAAGTACCCGGATACTTGTGTGCTCAGACGAGCAGAACCACAATAAAACAAAACTGCCGCCATGGATTCTGTTCACAGAAGATTAAACGTTAGCATCAGACATGACACACTGAACCTAACGGAGGGCCAGATGCGAGAGGTCCATCACGAGAACACAGCATGAAAACTGTTCAATACGGAGAAAATATGTTTTATCGTTTCATCAATAAGTCTGTATCTGGAAAAAGAAGCAATCAGAAGCAGTGATGCATTAAAGGGAGCACAGCTTTCAGGTCCGCCAGAGGGGTGAAGGGAAAAAAATAAACATAACAAGGAATAATTTGGTTACTAATGTGAACTTTCAGTCTGACTTTATGCAGGCAGAGGAAGAGAAGAGGTGGAAACGGAGAGACAGAGAGAGAGAGCCTGAGAAAGAGAGAGAGACACAGGGAGAGAGAGAAAGAGACAGAGACAGAGGAGGACACAGAGAGAGACAGGGAGAGAGACACACAGGTACAGACAAAGAGACAGAGTGAGGGAACGAGAAAGACAGAAAGAACAGGGGAGACAGAGATAGGGAGAGGCAGAAAGAGACAGAGCAACAGGGAAAGAGACAGACAGAAGGAATGGGAGAGACAGAGACACAGAGGGATAGAAAGAGAAAGCGACAGGGAAAGAAAGTGACAGACAAGGCGACAGTGAGAAAGGCAGAGAAAGAGACAGCACTGAATATAATTAAATTAAACTGAGAAACTGTATCTGCACTCAAAGATGAAACTGTACTGATGGATCAACAATATCGAATTGTTATAAATAACTATAACGCTGTCTGTATCTGTAAAAGTTTCTACTATCGTTCTACTCCAACTTGAAATGTTTGAGATTTAATCACTTTATATGAGAGAGGGAAGATGATGCGATCTGACAGGCTCAGGGGGTCAAAAACAGACTGTCAGGCATGAAGGAGGAATAACACACGAGACTGAGAAGGCCAGTCACATCACGCCTCAGTAGTGATGGCAAAACAAAACGACAGAGAGAGAGAGAGAGAGAGACAGAGAGAGAGAAGCTAGAACAATGATTAGGGCTTTCTACCAGGTTATGACAGCGTGACTCATCTCACACACACACACACGCCACAGCATTATTGTGATGATTAATAATACAGTATCAGTAGCAGAAGATGGACCATGCATGATCTTACATCACTCACTCCACTGCATCACTCGCTCCACACTCAGCGTTAGTGATTGCTGATTAATAGCTCATAGATGATGTGACTGTTCGCCTCACTCTCTCAGCCTGACGTACACAGAAACACTGACCCCCTCCCCCTGATTCTGTCTCACAGATGGAGAGGATAAATGTGGGTCTGTCATGAGAAAGGAAAGAGGTGTGGAGAGAGAAAGAGGCAGAATGTGCCAGATGGATAATGAGCCAAGCGGACAGGGTAGAAATCTGTGCAGATTTGGGGGCTTTGTGCTAGTAAACAGGGCTGCACAACATATTATAATATTAAGCTGAAATGGCAGAGTATGCAATTGAGTTATCTTACCACTCACTAAATTATTTCACCAGTGTGCTGGAGGTAAGAATGCTTTTCCCAGTATTAAGCGAATATTTCCAAACACACAAGCAGGTGGTGAGAATTAAAACATATTATAATAATCATCTTTATTAATCCAGCACTGTGCATGCAGAAGATCAGTAGGTTAAATCATCATATAGACTGGTGACAAATTAAAGGGAATCCCAGCAGCTCTGTTATACTGGGATTATGGGAGGTGTTTATTTTCACTGCCATGGTTCGATTCCACTTGACCCCTTAGAGCAGATGTACTCAACCTTTTCCCCCTATGATCCCCACTTCTCAGTCTTTTGAGAGCTTATCCATAATAAACACAGTTAACTGATGATAACGATATTCATATTTAATGAAAGATAAGTCAGACATACCTTGATAGTTTTTATTTCACATTAATGAACTAAAAAATCATGGTAATGAACTATTTACTGTGATGGAAACGAGGGAGCCTTCTCAACACGTTCACCTGTGCAACTGTCAATCATTCCGGACTCATATGTCTGACATTTTCATCAGGGGGAATTTATTTATATTAAAAAAAAAAAAAAAAAATCTCTTTTGGCACATTTTATGTTCTTTTGTTAAAATGTGAAGCTCATAGGCAAAATGTGTAAAGGCTGGAAGGTCTGAAATGGTCATTTATTGATTTTTTTTTTTTTTGGTATTTTCCATCTCAAATTCACAAATTGAATACCTCTGCCTTAGAGGGAAACATCACTGCAAGTCAATACTGCAGTTCTTGGATGACCCAGCTGGGTGAAGCATTTCTAGCTAGATGGGCGTGGTCTCTACCATGATGACTCTACCCCCATCCACAAGGCACGAGTGCTCACTGGATAATTTGATGAGGATTGAAAAATGATGTAAATCATAGTGTGATCGTCACGGTCACCACATTTCAACCCAACTGAACACTTATGGGAGATTTAAGTGAACTATTACACAACGCTCTCCACCACCATCATCTAAACACCATCTGAGGAAAAATCTTTTGGAAGAACGGTGTTCATTGCTCCAGTACAGATCCAGAGATGTGTAGAGTTAATGCTACGTTGCACTGAACCTGTTCTGGAGGCTCATGGTGGCCCAACACTACATTGGTTCTTCCTTTAATTTGGCATTAAAGAATCAGTGTTGTTTTTTCGGCTCCCATTAGGGGACGCCACAACGGATCATTGGTCTGCATATTTGATTCGACACAGTTTTTATGCCAGATGCCTTTCCGGACGCAACCCTCCCCAATTTTATCCTGGCTTGGGACGGGCACTGGGTGCGCACTGTCTTGTGCAATCCCAGTGGCTGGGGTTTGGTCCCTGGACAGGAATCGAACCCGGGCCACGGCACTGAGGCTACGACTGATGATCAGGACTAACAGCAGGTTAGGTCTCAGGTTAGTGAAGTGCTTGGAATGGACTACACTGCTCAGAAAGTTCAGGAAGATATGCCTTAAACCATTGTGAAACAACACCAACCTGATATGCAGTAAAATTATCCCAGCCCGCTTATATTACTCAGACAATTTCTAGCCTTTGTTTTAGACAATTTATTTAGCCTTTTAAATGAACATTTGTCCCTTTTTTTTTTTTTTTTTTTTTTTTTTTTGAGTGAGTGGGTGAGTGAGTGAAGAAGTGCTAAATTCTACATATACACAGATTTCAAAAATTATAAGTGACTATAAACGCACAAACCAATAACAGTGTTCTTTTCCATGTCGTACATTCATACAGTATAAAGTAGAGTAACAGATTAGTACCTTTTGAGGTCACAAGGTTCAGATAAATGGGTGCTGTCTGCTACTGTATGTAAGTGGCGTGAATTATTAATAGATATCTTCCAGGATAGAGAGCCATCACAAAGTGAACAGTATTGATTTTAGAGAGGAAAAGAGGTTGTGTGTGTGTGTGCGCACATATACATACACACAAAATTTCATACATGCGCATGCGTGAATAATGGGGGGTGGGTGTGTGGGCAAGTAAACAAAAAGGGGGAAGGGTGTGTTTTTCAAGTAATGTGCCACAAATTTAGATTAGGTATTTCAGATAATGGAAAGTATAAGGAAACAGGTTTAGCAAGGTTATTTTCTAAACGATTCTTTATAATCTTTTGCTCTTAATTCAGCTTGTGCATAGAGGTGCATATGATTCTCAGAGGCATTTCTATGTTATCACACAATATACACGTTTGCTCACAAACTGCCAGCTGCACAGTACTGATGCATTAAAAATACTGATTGATCATTTACTTGAGGTTTATTTAATGTTTACATAAAAAAACAACCATTTTTATAATGGTTTTCTGGTTCTTTAAAACAGCACCAGCGCTGTGTCTGTGGATAAGACAGTATGATCACACAAACATCATATAAAAGATAAAGCATAAATGGTATTTATCTTATTTATTCCAGTACCGTCCTTCTTCATTCTCTCTTTCTTGTATTATTTCTCTCACTTGCTTACTCACACACTTACAATTTATGTGCCCGCCTTCCAACCCATCATCCTTACACACCCACACACTCTGTGATACACGCTAATTTAGTTGTTCTGTGATGTTTTTCAGCATCAGATGCTCAGAGTGACACTTCCCATCATGCCTCAGTCCACCACTATTTATTTACCATGCCCATAATTAAGCCCTCAGTAAACCTGCTCACAACTCAAACACGGCAGTCCTTTCTTTTCTGATAATTTTTGTTTCATATGGTTTCTTTATATGTAACATTTAAAATCGATTATATTCGAACCTCATCATTATCATCATTACCCAACACTACTTTCCATGTATCGGATATTAACTGGCAACTCTATAATCAACTGAGGTTCCAAATAATCGGCAAATCTTCAAATCTCTGCCAGATCTGACCAAAGGAGTATTCTAGAAAGCACATCATAAAAGCTACCTAAACAGATTAACAAAGGTGAATGATATTCATTAGAAAATGAATTTCCTCACCTGTGAACACATCCTGAAAACTGCAGGTGGAGGTTTGCCCGGCTGAAGCCCTGCGACCAGCCTCAAGCGTCGTCTCTCCTGTCCGGAGTGTCCCTTCTGAGCCCCCATACTCGAGGAAGTCCTCAGAGCCGGTTTTGGATGGAAGGGGACGGAGCTCTTCGGTCCAGTCGGCGGAGCGACTGATGGGTCCGGTGACACTGTAAGAGCGCTGCCGTTGTTTGGGGCGCCTCCGTCCTGCCCGAGCGGCAGCGATGGTGTTGGTGATGGGCGGAGCCTCATGGGAGCGGCGTGGGCAGAGTGGGCTGTGAGAGGGCGAGGGTACGGGAGAAGGAACAGGTGAGCTAAGTTGGCGCGTGGTGGTTTTGATGTATGAAGGGTGGATGGGAGGGTAGGGTTTTACTGCTGGACTGCCGACTGCTGGGATGTTGGGCTTCACGTGCCGTGTAGCTACAGGACTCTCCTGCTGCAGCCACTGTGGGAGTGATATACTGCTCTTCCTCCTCCTTGCAATGGGCACTTCCTCTTCATCCTCCTTCTTATCTTCTACTGTCGGCTCAGGAGTCAAATCCTCAGCGCCGATGCATTCTAGGTCCAGAGATGATGATGAAGCGCCAGTCTCTGGCCGTTTTGTGTCTGAACTTGAGTCTTCCTCTTGAAGCTGAAGATCCACGCATTCATCTTCCTCCACCTCCTCAGTGGCCTCCACTGCACTCTCAAACGAAGCTGTGAAGTCTGGAATGCTGGCCTCACTGGTTGTCTTGGTGACTAAATTCACCACCCTTCCGACTGTCTCCTCAACTGTCTCCTCGGAAACGGAGAGGCCTATGTCATGCGCTGCCTCCGGCTCTTTTGTCCCAGTTGCTACGGTGATAGCAGCACAAAGGGACGGGTCGGAAGCACCGATCTTGCCGTTAACAATCTCCTCCTCCCACCTCTCCTTCTCTGTGTCTTCATTCTGCTTTTTCTCCTTCTCCTCTGCATCTCTTTTTCCATCTGTATCACTCTTAACGAGTTCATAGTGCGTGTCCAGGCCGTTCTCCTGACAGCGTGGCATCTCCAGCATGGTGAACGGCTCTGATTTGGTGTAGCAGCGTTGTTTACTTTCAGTCTCAGTGATGCCATTTTGTTTCCACTCTTTTCCCTGCTGCTGGAGTCTGATGGCGTGCTGAATGTCAGCCAGCAGGTCCTCGTGTTCAGCCGCAGAGTGGAAGCTGTAAATATCCGTATCAGATCCAGAGCTGGCCTTCTTCTCTGGAGCGTCCGGAGTCTCCTGCCTGCTGTTGTTATCAGAGAGAACGGGTCTCTGGTCCTCAGCGTCGGATTGGCCGAGCTCATCGGCTGACAGCTCGGGTGTTTTAGTGTCCAGCTCGTCATGCTGCGAGTCCAGAGCATCTTCACGCGAGCCGCTGAGCAGGCCCTTAACCTTGGCTAGATTTTTTCGCTTGCGGATGTTAAAGACCGATTTGGACTCAGACTTGCCTTTCTTCTTTCCTCCTCCGTCTCCACCCTTGCCATGCTTGCCGTGGGATTTCTTGGTGTGAAATCCTTTCTTTGTGGCGTCAGCATGGCTGCACTCATCCACCGTGTTCTCTCCATCTCCCACGGGGGCCGAGCGCTTCGGCTTCGCATCCTGGTTGCCCATGGCGCTGTGGGAGCTCAGGCCATGCCTGCTGTAGAGCGTGCGTATGCGCTTTCGTCTGCGCGAGAGGCCCCGACTGATCCACGAAACGCTCTCGCTTTCCGATGAGGAGGATGAGGCGAAAGAGAAGAACAGCAGGTCGCTATCACTCTCACTCCCTCCCCCCTCCGCCTGTTCATCTCTCGCTCTGCACAGAGAGTCGGGGAGGGAGGGGGAGCGCACCCTGAGGACATTCTCAATGCACTGCTCCTCCTCCTCCTCCTGAATATGGTTAAAAGGCTGATGGGAAATGCAGTAGTGGCGGTATTTGCCTAGACTTAAAGCCTCCAGCAGTCTCTCTCTGAGGGGAAGGCGGAGGTGGCTTTCCTCACTCCCAGGCAAAGAGGAATCTACCAGCCACAGAGGCTGCATCGTCAACACAGCCAACAGAGCGATCACACACACACACACACCAGCTGCAACACAAATAACAGAATATTTTTCATATAGAATACATTTCATAATCAAGTTTTTTTTTTTTTTAAACATTTTTTTTCCATGAATATTTCACTTGGAAATCCCACTAGCTGCAACTGCTGTACCAATTAGACTCAACCCTTCAGGCCTTTTGGGGCTGAACTCTTATCTGGCACATAGGGACAAAAAAGCCTCATCCTGACTAATTTGCTTTACAGTATCTTTCAGGAGCAAATCTATGCAATTTAACTGTCAAAATTCTTCAAGATGTAGAGGAGTTGAATGCGTGTGGCAGCCTGGGAAAACCCTCAACATGGTTCAATAGTAACATATTCTACTACAGTACGTGGTGCTCGTAAGACTTTCCTGAACTGAACTATGTTTCTCTTTGGCACATCTCAACCCCAAGTAAAGGACTGCCGTTTAAAAACCTCCAAAAGTGAAAAGCATTAAGATTTCTTTGCAGTTCTACTGAAAGACACCCCTCCCAGCTCTACATTTAGGTGATAATCTAACCTACTTATAGGACAACATTACCGACAAATTTTGAAGAAATCCAAGTTGAAAATAAGATACGAGTTCTCACGCTGTTTATCGTCATCCATCAGTCTCTGCATCATCAATTATTTAAACACACTGGGCCTCACTTTTCAAGCTGGATACAAACAGATTTATTTGTAAATCTTTCTTATGGGTGTTTACACAAGAAATGTGGTGTTCATGAAAATTCGGTAAATTTGGAATAATGTTCGTAGTCTGTTCGTGCTCCCGAGTGTGTAAATTTACAGGTAAGAAGACTAAGTAACGTAAAGCACAACTTGATCAACTTCACTGCATTTCAGCATATTACGTATTTTTGAAGGCATCTTTGCTCTACAGGATTTCAATGCATGTGATATAAGACTTTTGCACACTACTGAATATACTATCAAGTTTAAACTGCTTATTTTTTTAATTACTTTTAGATCATTTAGCAGATGCCTTTATCCAGAGCGACTTACAGAAGTTCTCTGGAGTTTCTATCAAACACACAGCCTCATGCTAGCTCACTAGATCAGGGACTAAGAACACTATCAAAAACATTTTTGTAAAAACCAGACCGAAAAAAACACTTAGTAGTAGTATTAAATATGTTATCTATATCAATATCATTTGTCAATCAGTATGTGAAATCAGGATTATGTCAATCAGTATCTATGCAACAATACAGTACTGAGATGTGACCTTAAATTACCTCATGTATTCAAGCAAGTACTTCACATTCAGAGCTTCACTTTATACACTACACTGTACCATGTCTAGTACATTTAGAGGGTGACTTTATGCCTATGATTCTACAAAGATATTTCTGAGAACAAACTGGTGTGTCCTTGCAGTTGGTGTTTTTTAAGATGAAGGCTAGTGTTTGAAGGCTAATGTTGTTTTTAAAAAATAAACTGACTGAACTCTCTCCGCAGTTAAAACTAAGATAAAGGGAAAATAAATAATTGGAGCGAGAGGCAGGTGTGTGATTAAAACAAAAAAAGAGAAAACTCAATCCGATGAACACCTTGTCTTTGGAAGTCTTTTTTTTTTATTGAAGAAGTTTTTGCCATGACAATGATTATCGGCATAAAATCGAGTCTAAATTACTTTCATTTCTGTCTTCCAGACTTTATCCTGATCATTCATTTCATGCTTCCAGAGGTCTGTGCACTTGAACTTTTATAGAGTTTTGTGGATGTTACTAAATGCAAATGAGCTACGTCAGGATCGCGCTTTACACTTTGTAGGTGATCAAGAAATGCATGTGAGTACAAAAATAGTCAGTGTTTCTGAAACTTTTATCAATCTGGCATAAAATTTTTAGCTCAGTTTGACTTGCGCAAACATGGACACACAACTGTTAATTGATAAAGATTGATAAATGAGGCCCAATGTCCATTTTTCTACAGCATGCAACTATCAGAAAACGTGATGGAAGCATGATATTCACTGCGTGTTGAGAAAATGCCAAGTAGCCAGTGAGGTTTCAGACTGACTGTTTACCGCATTTGTTCCTCTTTGCAGGCAGACACCAAAATAAGGTTAAAGAATAGCTTAAATAAAACCATCCCCCTGTCGTTTTGGTAAAATAAATTTATGTAAAGTAGACATGTCAAAGAATAAAATGGTTAAAAACTGTATTGTTTTTTTTTCCACCTCAATGAATTTTCTGACATCTGACGAGTTTTCCAGACAGGACCCCACACACGTGTTCCTGAATATTTCATTTCAGCACAAATAATTCAATTAATGATTACCTAATTATTCATTAAAGATTTAGCAGGTCAATGCATTTATATTTCTTATTTAGTTTAAATCAATTTCATGTCACTTCAGTTAGAGGCTGCATTTTGCAACAATCCTTTTTTTTTTAATTTGGTAAAAGTACATGGTAAAAAAAGAAAGAAAGAAAGAAAGAAAGAAAGAAGTAACAACATATACCCAAATTTTACTGGAAACTCATTCTTTTGGGGGAATTGAGTGGATTAAATAAATGTCCAGTAAATCCTACAGATAAAGTAAATAAAAATTAGCTCAATACTTAAATATCTTTCGAGATTTCATAACTGAAATACCCAAGTTTTCACTTCTTCACAGTTGCTGCTTAATGTAGAACATTAATTAATGGAGTGATTAGCTCCTGGGTGAATGATTACTTGTGTGTGTTAATTTGCCATTAGACCAGGTTCCCAAATTCACCATCACCCAGTAAGCAAAAGTTTACTTTAACACACTAATACTATTTTACTACTTAACTACTGAAAACTAAAATGATGAATATTTCCTACTGAAACTCGTAATTACCAGATAACAGCCATTTCTGTCCAACCCAAGACAGCCCTGGTGTAAGCAAACTTACCCGAGATGTTGGCGCAGACTCTGCGCATGCGCAGCAGGGGTTTCCGCTCCTAACTTTCTCAGTCTTAAAGATCCATCATGGAGGCGTTTTAGGCGAATTCACAACTTAATTTACAGCGAGGTGTGTTATTTAGCTAAAGTAAACACGGTATGTTACATTGTTAAGCCAGGTTTAAAAAAAAAAAAAAAGCAGGCAGAATACACAATATGCAATTCAAAAAAAGCTTTCCATTAATACAGGACCTGTTGACTCACGGTCGCCATTTTATGTAGTAAAATATCTAAGTGCTAAAAAACAGTTTTAAAACTCTACTCAGCCTCAACCTGACCGCACCAGTCACTCAGAAATGCAACTAATTTATAAACCACATACAATTAAAATAGAGAGGGAGAAATTTATTTATATATATTTGTACGGAATGTATCTATTAGAGGAAACAGCGCTTATGCTAAAACTTATCAATCCACCATTATCATCCCCTCCACTCCCTGTTACTGCTCCTCCCTGATTGGTTAAAAAGTTCCCGCTCAAACGAGCGCGTGGCGTCACCAGGCAACGCCCAACTTTGACTGCAGCTGCTTGTAACGGAGCAGCGTTGTTTGTAAAGATTATTGGACTATAAGACTATAGGATGTAAAGTGCACTACGTAGGGCTCTACGTGTTACACTATGTTCCTGCTCTAGGTAGTGCACCAGTGTAGAACAGTGGGAGCTATTTGGGATTCCGCCCATCTCAATTAGCAGCCCGAATCAGGAACTTCCTGAATAAGATCAATCTGGGTTTCTACACTGTTTAGTTTCATTAAAAAAAAAAAAATTATATATATATATATGTTTTTTATTCATTGCTAATCATAAGCTAAATTATTTTAAATTATTTTAGGACTTTTGTCTTTTTGTCTTTAAAATAAAGTAAATAAAGTTTCTTTAAAGGAGGCTTTATACTATTGGTTAAAATCATTAAAATGTAAAGCATTGTTGTTTAGTTTTATTATTATTATTATTATTATTATTATTATTATTATTATTATTATGCTGTTGTTGTTGTTGCACACATTGACAGCAGCATTAGCCTGCATAAACTAGAGCAATATATCAGTCCCATGTCTGACCAAAATATTATGTAGTGTGTATATATGTATATAGTGTTTAAAAATACTCCTAATAATAAAAATAATTTCTTTAATAATTTGACAAAACTCTCAAAATTGTTATTATTATTATCATTTTTACAAAATATTTCAGACTTGCTTTACCAGATAGATCCTGTGTAAAGTCTTAAGTTATATACCTTTGCTGGTTTTTTATTATTATTATTATTATTTTAATCAATAATTTCATTATCAGTAAAATATTTTGGTGCTTTTTTCCACTGAATACCTTTAAACACTACCAACAACTGCTGCTGAAGAAAATATTGTGTGAAAAGTATTTATTATTAGTAGTAATAATAGTAGTAGTAATAATAAATATAAAACATACTACAAGTTCAGCTTTTCTAAAATTGGAGTATTTCTCTTCCCCTACTTAGGCCTTTATCCAACTTTCTGCTTAAATGTCTTATTTCTTTCTTCATCAGTAAAAGCTGAAAATGTCATGCAGCTGAAGTGTGTTTTCTGGCTGAATCGGTACAGCCCTGACTCCTAGTGGCCTGATCCTGTCCCTGACACCCAGTGAGATGAGAGAAGAGAAAAAGAAAAAAACAACACACTCACACACACACACACACACACACACACACAGTTGTTCATTTTTAATATTTAATGAGAAAATGAACCATTACAACGATACAATAAGAAACATTCATACAAATCAACTGCCATTGTGTGTCTAAATCTCTGTGGATAAGCACAAAGGCTGAGTTACAACATTAAAACACACTTCACAGTTTGAGATCACGTCCCCACGGATGTGAGAGGTGCATACAGATCACCGCTCTTAAATATGAAAGGAAAGGTTCTCAAGTAAGACAAAAAGTGAAAATAGCCATTTAAGAATAGTCTGATTACAAAAGCTGTCATGCATGCCATAAATGATCTTTAAACAAAAAAAAACAAACAAAAAAAGACATAGAAAGAAGGCTTTATGGGGAAAAAGCAAGAAAGTCAGCAACAAGGTTAACTGGTCTTAACTGTGAATTTATGGTTTGACAAAAATCAGGTGATGCATAATACATATATGAGGGGGTGTCATAAAAAAGGTTCACATTATTATACTGATAATTTATTAGGCATGTAAAATCCTGATGGTAAATAACAGAGCATTAAGAGATTAAAGGTTCCTCTTGTCCAGTCATGTCTGAGTTTACACAGTGTTATTATATGTGTGTAAGATTTCGCTTTTTGAAACATAGGGTGGCATGAACATGAATATGACTACAGAGGACAGAAATTTATTGATCCATTCTTACTAATGGATTTAACAAAACATCCTTATTAACTCTGGTCATCAGTTTTCAGATACCTATAGTACATTCAAGTGCAAAAGTCTGCACACCCCCATGGTTTAGCAGTGTAAACCTCAGGCTTCCACACATTATGATATGATTCGATATTTGACGATACCACTGAATCTGCTACTTTGATTTAATAGCCTATGAACAATACGTGATCAGCTTTGTTCAGAATCAGGGATAGGCCTACTGTTATTTGTGAATAATGATGATATAGGAATTGTCAGGGTTATGGGCAGATCGTCTAGCCTATTTACACTAAAATATGAGTTAATTTTACACACCAGTCATCTGTTCTTTTTTCAATAATAATCAATTTATAATAAATTATAATCAATAATAATCTATTCATGATTCACGATTCATGATTGTTGCCTCGATTCATTTCAGTCATTGCCTTTTAAATCGATGCATCGATCCAAATCGTCGGATTGTTACACTCCGATGAAGAAAAAGGGAAAATGTATTTCTGCTTTATAATTCATAATTCAATTCTCCAAAAGGTGCTGAACATGGTTCAGTTATAATTAGTCCTGTCACAATTATATCCTGAGGGATATTCTAGAAGATTAATCATTAAGTTCCACAATTTACTTTTCATATAAATTAATAAATAAATGCATGTAAATAATTTGTCAGGCTTTGATCTATGAAATATGTCTGCTACTTCTATTTGAAATATTTAACTTTTCATGGAGTGCAGAAATATTTAGTAGAGATTAAGTGGCAACTTAAGCACTCTTTCTCAAATGTGTTAACATGACAAAATGTAGAACGATAATACAAAATTATGTTTTAAATATACATTTGTGCTATAGTATATACACGCTGAAGGAAACAGAAAGGGCTGAGGTTCTTTTCTTACAAAAGTGCTGCAGTTCATTTACAGTTAGGATCCACTTCATGTTAATACTCCTACCACAGCTTCTTAACAGCTGGTTTATCATCTGTAGACTTCATTATTTGAAAAAAAAAAAAAAAAAAAAAAAAAAAAAAGTAAAAGAAAAGCTATTTTTGCTTCAGTCTTTATTAATTTTGTTAGATTTCTATTCATTTTTGTTTACAAAATGAAATGCACCTTTTGTCCTAGATTGTAGATTATTACGTTCAAATCAGTTATTGAACATAATAACCTACAATCTAGGACAAAAGGGATATTTCTATTTGTGTTCCCTTTTCACTTTTTTTTCATTCTAAAAAGAAAACAAAAATAAATGCATACATGTTCAGCATTGATAAATGGCTGTGTGTGTGTGTGTGTGTGTATGTTACTACATTCCTGTATGTACAGTATGCTTATACTAAATGCGATGTTGCTATTAATAAAAACTCTTCGTATTCTTTATATTGTCCTAAGGGGATGCAAACATTTGCACTTGACTGTACAATAGGTAAACCTAAGATTTCAAATCATAAATCTTGTTCTATACGTTTGAATAAAATTGGGATACAATTTTGGACAAATGCACCAAACATTGTACAAGGCGTTGTTCTTGCACATTCCTAGTTTGGGATACAGTGCTGATTAAAACTGTCTGAGAGAAGGATTATTTTTGACCATAATGTATTCAGAACCTTAACCACTGCCCCAAAATAAATCTAAATAGGCAACAGAATTTGCACACATACATACTACAGTCATTAAATGAACTCTAATAAGAGAAAAGCATGATACTGATGAAATGAATGTATCATAACAAATAATATTGAAATTGAAAATTCTAGTGTGTATGAGTCTGCTTACAGAAACACTGAGTTTTTATCCACATTAAAACATTTTAAATACAATAAAAATAGCTTTTTCTTCAGTAATTGTGTTTTGTAATGTACATAACTGTACATAAATATCATCCAAAAATATCATACAATAGGACATGTCATTATAGATACATTTGTGGTCAGGTTCTTTTCGTATTATTGTAACACAAAATAAGACAAAGGGGGAAAAAAACAAAGATGGCAAAGCTAGTTTAATGTTTTATTTGTAAAGGGATGGTGGCTTTAATTTAGAAATTTCACCCAATGCTCTAAACTGTCAAATAAAAGGTTATGTAAAATATATTAATAATAATAATAATAATAATAATAATAATAATTTGTATACAGAAGAGAACTTACTGTGCCTATTACTTTATTATTCTTAATATTAATATTCTTAATTAATATTTATAATTACCTTAGCTCTTAGAAAGACATGTCAGAACATGTCTTTTAGATAAAAACAGCATTATAAACACAAAAAAGAGAGAAATAGTAGTGATCCTGACTGCGTGACTAAATCTTTAGACTAATCCTTGAACGCTTATCCACAGGTGTTGTTTGTCTCTGCATACATCCACTAGAGGGCAGCATTGATCATCATATTGGTATATGGGGGTCATATTCACAAATAATCTTATTTTACTCCTCAAATGTCCTTCTAAATGGCACAAAATCCTAAATAAGAACTACCCTTTAAAATCTACACACAAAACTGCTGAGTGGAACTTCATTCCTTCATTCCTTCACCTTCTAAGCACTAACCGCTTTATCCTAGGCGGGGCCCTTCCTGAGCCCATGCTGGGAACTCTGGGCGAGACGCTGGAATACACCCTGGCTGGGACTTCAGTCCATCACATGAAAGGAACTTTTAGTAAGAAACAGTGATTTTAGTATACAGCGATTGGTTGATGCAGTGTGAGTCTGTGCAATACACCCTTAAACAAATTCAATATAAAATGAATAATAATAATAATAATAATAATAATAGTGGTTAACACGTTTGCCTTGCACCTCCAGGGTTAGGGGTTCGAGTCCCACCTCCGCCCTGTGCGTGCGGAGCTTGCATATTCCCCCCGTGCTTTGGGGGTTTCATCTGGGTACTCCAGTTTCCTCCCCAGTCCAAAGACATGCGTTGTAGGATGATTAGCGTTTCCAAAATTGTGAGTGTATGTGCTCGATTGTGCCCTGTGATGGGTTGCCACCCCTGCCTTGTGCCCCGAGTTCCCTGGGATAAGCTCCCTGCTACCCTGTGTAGGATAAGCGGGATGGATGGATAATAATAATAATAATAATAATAATAATAGGAAAGTGTTGCTGTTTATTAGCATACATAAATGCTCACATAAATTGTCTGCAACCTATGGATGTGTACTAATGACAGGTTATTTATGTACAATTAATTAGAGCATCAATGTATATACTCCATATCTAGCAGTGTAGTAGTGTATCCATCCATCCATCCATCCTTCTACCCTTCTATCCATCCAGTAGTAGTATACCCATGGCTCTGTAGTTTGTAAACATCTGAACCACATATGAGCATTTAGATTTTTGTTTCCATGTGGTATGAAATCGACAACACCTTTTTTAATATGACATCTTGAAATTAGTTTCCATTTTAGTTCACCGTGAAGACCTCTACATCAGCCAATCACTGAACATCACTGTTGATATTCAGTTATGAAAAATGACATCATCAGTACCAACAACCCAACTGTTAATAGCAGTCTGGAGAGGGCATTTATTGTTTGATGTAAAACGTGACTTGCAGATTATATTTGCAGTTCATCTTTGCTGCATAACCGCACTTTTCATCAGACCAAGCAGCAAAGAATTGTGGAAACTTTGATCTCTGGCAGTAGTGCAATACGTAATAGGTGAGGAGGCTGTCCTTACAGCTCCACAATCATTAAAATACTCCCACAATTCAAATGATACTTTTTAAAACCTGTACGTCATGATATACATCAAATACATGAACACTGTGCAGTCAATTACCATCAGCGATGTTAGACTGGTCCGTGATTTATATGGGACCTCTGGACTATTCCTAGGATATGCTTTTAGAACTAAAATGCTTTGTGAATTACTCACTGACAGAAAAAAATGAGGAAGATAAATATCATGATTAATTAATATCTCATTTTTGTCTCAAGTCAGCCAGTGTGGAGCTACTTTCAGTCTTAAGATTCTTTGGGAATACAGCCCCAGAACATTTTATGTCTATCTAAAAAAAAAAAAACCATGAAAAATTTTACAAAATTTAAAATTACCTTAACACTTAATTTTGTCTTTATTGCAAAACATGCTCCCCAAAATACACCTTAAAGAGTCCTTATCTGAATAAACCTTTGAAAAATATAAAATGATTTGTACAGAATGAACAGCAGGCTGCATAAGGAGGACATCAACAAAAGCACTTACTTGTCTAAAATCTGATAAATACCACCTCATACAATTCATATATAAGCAGCTTCATACAACAATTTCTGTGTGGAAAACACTGCATCTTTGATAAAACACAACAGAGACCAATAAGCTCTAACTACTACGTACACACTTAAAAAAAGAAAAAAGGTTAAACCTAGAACCTTCGGCAATTATTTGGTTTGCCCCTCTGAGAAAGTTTTAAAAGGTTTTAGAGAACCCCCCAAAATTATGTTTCTCTATCAGATAGTATTTCAAGTGGAGCCCCTTTCAGAAACAAAGAACCCTCAACTATCCAAAGAACCTTTTTTTCTAAGAGTATGCGTCAGTGATGGTCACTACAGACAATGGCCAAATATATCAGAAACAAAACACCAGCGTACAGCGCAGAGAGGTTTACTTTCTTTTAAACAGTTTACATCAAAGATAAAAAAAGAAATGCCATGTTGGCTCACCTCTCACTCGGCTGGTACGGTAGGAGGCTGTGTAATATTTTCCCCACATGACCTACAACACATAGTTAGAATAGAGGCACTAATCAATCATACTCATTCTAAGAAAAAAAGGTTTGATCTAGTATCCCAAAAAGGTTATCTGATTTGTCCCTCCAGGATGAACTCTTAAGCACCAGTCCCTTTCCGCACTGGGTCCTGTAGAAGCGCTTTATAATTCTAGAGCTATAACTATAAAGGGAAACCCTTGAGGAAACCTCTTTTCTAATAGCGTACTTCTACAATTACAAACCCAACAGCCCTTTTGACAAACACCGAAAGCAATACACACAGGTTAAAAAAAAAAAAAAGTAAAATCTAGAACCATTAAGGGATAGCTTATCCCTCTGGGGGAACCCTTAAAGGGTCTATGTTGAACCACACAATGAGGGGCGGGGGGTGGATTGTTCATTCTTAAAGTGGGTTTCAAGTACAACCTCTTTAGGAAGTAAAGAACCCTACGTATCCAAAGAGACATTGAGGAACTATTTTTCTAAGAGTGTACTCTTGCAACTGGTCTGTAAGCTTTAGTGTTGCAAATCTAAACTCTGGCACCGATGAAAGGTCGACCCAGGAGTTCATAACAGTCTACGCTCTGAAATCTGATGTCTCATTTTATCTGTACATTAGTTACTTCTTCCTGTAGGCCACTACTGCTGGCTTCTGTTGAAGGTGAGGCTTATTCTGTTTCTGTCTGTCCCACTGGCACAGCAGGATCATTTTGAAGGTGATGCGGAAGTTTTTGTTACACAGTGCATAGCACATAGGGTTCACCGTACTATTCACATAGCACAGCCAGTATCCCAGAGCCCACAGTCCCACAGGGATACAGTTATCACAAAATGTATTTACAAGGACCATGATGTTATATGGAGTCCAGGTGATGATGAAGGCAAGGAGGATGGCACTTAATGTCTGTGCTGCTTTTTTCTCTTTGACAAGTGATACTTTCTTGCGCTTGTTGGCTTGCGTCTTGGCCTTTGAGACCAAATCCTTTGCCATAGTTTCATCCTTAAAGGACAGAGGTACTGAAGGTGATTTTGAGGCAGAAGAGCTCCCACAAGGCTTAGAGTTGTCCATGGTGGGCAAGGACTGGGTGGGGGTTTTGGAAAAGCCTTTTCTAGAAGGTTTTTCTGCAGCAATGTTTTCAGGTTTTAGCTGTCCTTGCTTAGGTGTCCCAGAGTTGCCATGTGCCGTCACTTCAGGCATGTCCACCACAATGGTGTAAATGGCCCTTGTATTGGCACCTTCTTCATCCTGTTCCTCTTCATCTGACTGGTCCATTGATGCTCCACCATCATTGTTATTCCAGCTATCACTACTGCTGTGTTCTTGGTCACCAGTGCTGCAACTTTTTTGACCACTGCGACCTAGCAGCCAGAAGCGGCAACTATTTCCTATCTTTTTCTCAGATTCCTTTTGAACAGGCTGGTTTAGGCCTTCATTGACACAACTGTAAGAGCTGTCTCTTGAGGGCATCATTGCAGCAGACTCCTCTTCGCTGCTTTGCTTCACCTGGTTCCCTGAGCCCTTCAGCCCTGCCAGGTCCTTGGATCGGTTCTCCGTCTCTTTATATATCCGCCAGTATAGGACTGTCATGATGGTCACAGGCAGGTAGAAGGCTGCGATTGCAGTGCAGAATGTGATAATCGGCTCTGAGAGAAACTGGATGTAGCACACTCCTGGAGGTACTGTTCGTTTCCCCACAAAGTACTGCCAGAACAAGATGGCAGGGGCCCAGAGCACAAAGGAAATAAACCAGGCAAGGCCAATCATGGTCATTGCTCTTTTAGTGGTCCGTTTGGCCCTGTATGTAAGTGGCCTTGTGATTGAGAAGTATCTGTCAAAGCTGATTACCAGCAAGTTCATGACAGAGGCATTGCTAGCCACATAATCAATAGCCAGCCATAAGTCACATGCCCAGTTTCCAAGTGCCCACCTGTCCATGATAATGTATGTAGTGTAGAGATTCATTGACAATATGCCAATAATGAGGTCAGCAAAGGCCAGGCTGAGCAGATAATAGTTATTCACTGTCTTCAGCTGTTTGTTAACTTTAAACGACACGACCACCAAGATATTTCCAATGATTGTGACCAGGGACAATGACCCTGTTAGTAGTACAATAATGATGACTTGCCAGACAGAGTGTCCACCTAGAGGATCATACACCACAGTGGGTGTGATAGTGGCATTTGGGGAGCTGGTCAGGTTGGCGCCCCGTGTGCGGAGGGAGACGTTGGCTTGATGACTGCCACCCTCTGGCCAGAGGTCTTGAGGAATGACGGCAATGTCGGGATAATCTCTCATTCCAGGAGAGCTGTTGGTGAGGAAGAATCCAGGCTTGGAGCTCAGTGTCAGATTCATGATGATATCTGGGCATATTCTGAGGATAAAGCTGACAGAGAGAAACAATAAGTGTTTAGCCACATAGAAAGACAATTAATGAACATAAAAAGAACAGCAACTTCCTAATACCAACAGGGTGAAAATAAAGCTGAAATAAATAGTCTGCCCCAGTGTAATCCTAGTTGGTGTAAACCTCAACTGGACAATCAGTTACAAGAGCTACAAGCAAAATATTAAAAACCAAAAGTATTAATATAGTCCAAAAATATAAAACCATTAAATCCAGCCCAATGTTCCAAAAATACATTCTGTCTCTTTTATTTGTTCTTGTTTTTCTGAAATTCATCCTTAGCTTCTGAATTTTGAATGAAATGCCAAGCTCAGAGTGGGCTTGGCTAAGGGTCAGAGGACTTGCCACTCTAAACTTGAAGTTAATTTTAAGTGAATTGCAGGGGGAAAATTTTCCAGGAACAAAAAAAAAAAAAAAAAAGGATGCAGCAAAAAAAAATTTCCAAACAAAAATCCCCAGAAAACATAAGTAGTAACATGTATTTTTCTATATTATATTATATAAAAAGTATGTATACTTTTTAGATTAGGAAAATGGCAATGCAGGATTAAGGAGTATAAAAATGATAAGTATAAGTATAAGAATAAGGATAGATAGATAGATAGATAGATAGATAGATAGATAGATAGATAGATAGATTAAAAATGTGATTTTATTTTAGCATTCTTAGCCATGGTTCCTATGGTAATTCAGTCAAAAGTGTCACACTGGCAACTTAGAATGCTGATCAGTCTCACCTGCACCTCATTAACCTTTTCCCCATAAATTAGTGCACTTGTTCGTTTTCTGAGAGGTTACAGGCACTCTAGAAACATAGTTAGGTTGCTGCTCTTTGGTGAAACATTTCGATGTATTTCTATGAGTAGTTTTTTTTTTTTTATACTTACTACAGTATTAAGTGGAGACACATACATTTAGTATGTGTGTCTTTAGTGATACCACATAGTGTTATTTAATCCGGAAAATGAAATTAAGACATTGCTAACAACACCTGTAACTAGCCTGTAGTTAGACTTGTTGCTATCTTGTTGCTATCGGTCAGGCAATCCAATCTCCTAAGAGATTTGAGTTGAGATTGAGTTGAGATTAGATTTGAATTTGAGTGAAGGCAATGTAGCTGGATTTAATTCCATTTCCTACCAATAAAGTCTTAAGAAAGGGTAGGAACAGCAAAACAAAACAAAAGTAATCACAACCACAATCTATGATGGGACCATGGTGACATGTGACAAGGACACTTTTTTATGGATTTGGCCAGTTAACAAATCAAACACACGTCGATTCAGGTAGGCACGAAACATATTATTGTTCAGTGTCAGTATTTAGAATGACATGCATTCTGGTGCACATTTTGGTGCTAGTAAATCTACTGGTGAGGTTTCCACCCTTACAAACTGTGAACTGAGTTACAGTATATTTTAAATAAAGTTTTATTATGCATATCAAGCTGCCCTGTAGTCACTGCAGGCAAAACTCATTCAGCTGCCACTGAGTAGTGAGGGAGTAGAGTGGCTGCACACCGGAAATGTGCTTGCTCATAAGTTCTGGCATACATAAATAGCCACCTGCAGGGAGAAAGAAAGGTCGAGCCAGGATGCCGGAAATGAGGGAACATGAAATTCCATGTCACGTAAAGCAGCAGGGGATTTGACAGCAGTGCACCAGTAAGATAGCCAAGAGAACACAAGGTAGGAAAGATGGAGAAAGAGAGAGGGGCATAAGAATTAAAAGGGGAGGTGGAGAAAGTGGGAAAACAAATAAATGAAAACACTGCATAAATGGTATCTTAGTAAGTGAAAATATCTTGAACATGGAAAAATGCATGAAAGACTGGAGAAGTAAGAGAAGAGGGAGTTTGGCATGGAATACACACTATTATAACAGTTGATAATACCCAAATTATTACTGGGTTTTTCCATTTTTCAATTTCATGTCTAATTCTAAATCAGATTTGTGTGAATACCAAACACCAGCTTGCTAAAGAGCAAACAAATGCCAGATTCCACAGGTTCTACTTTATGGATCAAATCGGATTGTGATTAGATTGTTGTTAGGGAAAACAGGGGAAAACAGAAGTCAGCCGGGGGGGGGGGACAGAAAGGGAAATTAATATAAAGGAAATTCTTTTTGCAGTAAAACAGAGATCTGAGGCTAAAATCCCCATGTGCTTCTCTGTGCTCTGTGTCAAAAGCAATGCAGTGCATCATAACTCATGACACACTGCATACTGGCAGTTACAACTTCTGGCAGTCAGACAACTACTCCTCTGGATTAAAACATGGAAAATAATATTTACACCCGAGTGGAGAAATCGAGGTCAGGACACCTCCATTTTTCTACTCTATTGCACCTTAAGAATTGCTTTGGTTCCAAATCTGACTTTTCATTAAGGAGTGTGTGTTGGAGAAAGATTAGGAGGGCATAAGATAGTGTCGGAAGCTGCATCAGATTCAACGCTTGACTGTTTTAGAATGTCGTCTTGTACAATCCACAGAAGATCTTTATGTTGTATGCTGCACTTCATTGTTTCTAAAACACCAGTATGTTGTGTAGTGCAGTTCACAGGATCTAGAATGTCATTGTGTTACAAAGTGCACTTCACAGGTTTTAGAGCACCATCATGTTGTATAGTGTAGTTCTAGAATGGTAGTATGTTGTCTAAGTCTGAATGCCATCATGTTGTGTAATGCACTTCACAAGTTCTAGAACATATTTATGCAGTACATACTTCACAGGTTCTAGATGTCACTATGATGTGTACTGTTCTTTACAGATTCTAGATGTTATTATGTTGTACATGTATGGTGTACTTCATTGGTTCTAGAATGCCATTATTTTGAATGGTGTATATCAAAGGTTCTAGAATGGTACTAGGTTTTATAGTGCATTTCAGAGGTTCTAGAGCACTATGATATTGTATAGTGAACCTCGGAGTTTCTAGAATGCTATTATATTAGTGTTCAGAATTATATTGTTTAGTGTACTTCTATCTATCTATCTATCCATCCATCCATCCGGGTCATTTCCGAGATGCTGATATAGTTCTAATGTACAGTAGGTCCGTTTAATTTAGTGATTGCTTCACTGGCATGGCTGCTTTTTCTCTCTGCCAAGCTCAGACATGTTTAATGTTGGAATGCATTTTTTTTTTTAAACAATCATCCAAGAGACTTAGTTATACTCACTTCACACATATGCATTAAAAGATAACAATGCTTTTTGGATGCATGGCATACCATCACGCAAGAATACCAGCAAACATGGAGCCATTCTGCTTTTATAAATCAGTAACCCTAATAACCAGCCATCATGAAAGTAGAAACAGGAAGTAATGTGACAAATTGAATCAATCATGTTACTCGGTATGCAGCGCCGAGCGTAGCTTCCTCAGCTGAAGATGACCTTTTTCAAGAGGACCAGGATTTTATGAGGTTAAATCCTGATGCTGTCACAGTCATCTAGGAGAACACAAGTGACTTTGGAAAAATATGGGTTTTACCCCATTGCCAATTCCCTGCCACTAGTTAGTTCTTCATTACTGCATGACAGCTGCCCTCTTCCATATACATGAACTCACAGACACCCACGATTGGCTACTGTTGTTATGATTGATGGGACAGAGTAATGGCATTGTTCCCACCCAGACATCAGGTCCCATTATGCCTTCTTCAATCCCACTGGGACTGTCTGGATTCAAACTTGCAATCTCTCAAAGAGAGGGCAAATGCTTTCCTATTGTGCCATTCTAGAGCCATACTGGCTGAGTTTAATGGTTAATCGTTATATTAGTCTGGCGCTATAGTACAGACTGTGAGGCTCTTCTTCACAGAATGACATTAATTCATTTTAGTAGAATACATTATTATAACAGTTGACATTACATGAACTTTTCCTTAAAATCAGTAGCAATCACAAACATTAAATACCTACTTTTGAACATTAGTAAGTTCTCTATCTCTATCTACCTACACGCACACACATGTTCAAGAGACAGACAGAATCGGGATTAATCAGATGAAAGGGTGGCCTCTCTCTCACCTTATCTACTTTCATCAAAGAGCACAGATGAGGTACAGGAACAAATGAGGGTCAAAACTTCAAAGCTTGTGCCTTATTGGAGTCAATGCCAAGCACCAACTGATTCTCCTGCCACCTGACACTATTTAATTTAATTTTAAAAAATGGAATGCTGATTTATTTAGCTAGAGATGTGTATATAATATGGCTTCATATAGAGAGGTATAGGTGAAATGACAAAACACTTAACATGCAAAAATTAGAGGTGTGATGCTCTGTATAGAAGACATTTACACATAGTGTCAGTGAACTGAATAATTTAGCTGTAGTGGCTCTCCAGATTTCATAAGAACAGTGTTTAATCTTTCATGTTGCTGTCATACAGCGGCTCTTCATGAATGTCTGGACACTGTACAAGTCCAGTCTCTACAGAACTGTTAAAGCTCTTGAAAATGCTTGAAAAACTTTATAGGCCTTTCAAGGCCACTGTACACCTGCAGTATGTTCCACTCGTCCTCCCACTGTGATGCTGTCACCATACATTATGCAGAATGTGAATGTTACACAGTAAGGTCAAGCATGTCCGGTCACCTCGAGACCTCAGAGCTGCTCCATTTACTGAGTTCACAGCACAGAATGTGTGAAGGACAAGAACAGTGAGGTAGGATCTGCTGATTCTGTTAGGCATGTTCATTAAAATGTGAACTTACTGTCAGCTGGTTCACACTGGAATGTGATGGTATACCATAATAAGAAATGCCGAGTGTTATACCTTTAATGCTATGCTATACTGGAATAGAATATAAAATAGCAAAATACATGCCATTTCAAGGTGAAATGTTTGTCAAGGAGAAGACTGTTTAGCCCAACTAGACACTGCCACAAGGCAGATTTACAGAAATACAAATGTAGATTTGAATCGTTAATGATCATGCCATAGACAACAGTGGCAAGAAAATCTCCCCGAGATGACATGAGGAAGAAATTTTGACAGAATCCAGACTCTACCGTCCCATCCTCTTCTGGTTGACATTGGATAGTGAGATTATACATCATTACACTGCTACAACTTAATATTATAAAGTCAAACAGAACTAAGTGTGTTGAAAGGATGTTCAGTATGAGCAGATTGTGATTAAGTGTCCTGGAATTCGGGTGAGATTAAGCTCGCAAACAAGGGTGAGACTTGGGCATAAGCAGTTTTTGGGAAGTGCAAAACTTTAAGGGAGACAGACCACCCATCCATCCATCCGTCCATCCGTCCTTCCAAATGTAATCACTTTATCCTGGTCAGGGCCGAGTTGGATCCAGACCCTATCCCGGAAACATTGGGCGCGAAAGCTGGAATACACCCAGCACGCCAGTCTATCACAGTGGGATGAATAATATATAGTATAATTATAAAAAGCAAATCAGGTGGTTAAGACACAAGAGTTATGCTCCCAGCATGGTTTCAGTAAAATGCACCAGTGAGGAGGTGAGTGGCTGCCTGCAGATTCTGAATGTTTTGCTCTTTGCTCAATCTGTGCCACATTGAAATGCATCCAGCGAAACTTCTAATCATCAACTGATTTGTTCGACACAGCATAATTTAAAGCCAGATTCAGGGTGAACAGTGAGGTGTGTATTCATTCTGACCAAGTGTGAAAATTCAGCAGCAAAGGAATACCATTTCATTTAAGGACATTGTGTCCTAAAATGAGCAAAACAGAGTACAACTATTTTCTGCGTGTTTAAAATGTCATACATTTAAACAGAAATCCCAATAAATGCCTCAAAAGTCATGGGCTACGTTTACATGCACATCAATATTCTGATATTAATTGGAATTTGGCAATATTCTAGTTAGTATTGAGTCATGTAAACACTGCAATCCAATTGCAGATTGAGATTCAGATTAAGGCAATATTCTGATTCCCCAAATTCCGATTCCCATCCCTGGAATATGCCTGTTTTAATTGGAAATTTGTTGCCTTATTCAGAAAATCCACTAAAAGGAGATATATGCACATGCTCAGTCCACGAGGAATTGTGCGTGCTAACGCATACTTACTTAAGGCATACTTACAACAACCAGGTATACAGGAATATTCCGATGCCAGTACGTATATACACATCGTATTCGGAATATGGCTGCAACCCGAATATAGACCTTAAACGGAATTTCATGTGCATGCAAATGTAGCCAGTGTTTGTTTTAGTATTAGCATTTGTACATAATGAGCTTAGAGGTCCAATTGCACCTTCAACCTTCAAGATTCAACATTTAAAACTTCAAGCACAGTGACTGGTTTTAGTTCTGTGACATACTGTTACAAAAAAAAAATCATAGATAAATGTGCCATAATTGTCAGAAATTACATTAGACACATCAGTCACAAGTCCGTTTGAGACACTGAACAATTTGGTACGGTTTGAGGTGAGTGTGGGATTATTCAGGGATGCAGTTTTAAAAGTACTAAACTGCTAGACATTAGTTTCCCTTCCTTGTGATGTACAGTAGATCTAGAGCAAACATGACTTAGCACTTTTCAACCATTTATAGTTGCATTTAACATTGTGGAATGTCCATGAAACATTATAACAGCTACACACAGTTGTCTCCTCACCAGCCTTGCTTTCTTTCTCTCTCTTGAAGTTGATAAGAGAAAAAAAAAAAAAGCAGCTTGTCATGTTACCGAGAAACTACAAAACATCTGTCCTGAAGATGTCAAAAGACACAGCTTTACCTCTGACTTCTATGACACTAATACTGGCGACTCCTTCCCCACATGTTACATAAATGTCTCCAAACAAAAAAACTTATCAATAATTACACACAATCTTTAATCAAGCATCCAAGTCCCCGTGAAGGTTGTTACTATATAGAAATGATAACATATTAAAAGGAGTGCATTAATATAAACCTGGGATTCACCTTACAGCCAGAACTACTGTCAAAGCTGCTCTTATAGAAAAATTAATCAACATTTGACAAATCAGCTTCACGCTGTGGAATACTTCTTCAATTATAGAGAATGATCATTAATATAACTGATTAAATTGTTAAATTACAAAGTAAACAGATGGATTAGGAGCTGTTTCTTGAAAGATTAATTTCACTCTGTAGTGATCAGTGAAAAGAGACAACATCCACTCCAGGCTCTTACTCTTCTGAAAAGCAGCAAAGAAAAACAGAGACAAGCGTCAGGCATGTGCAGTCAGCCATACACACACACACACCCTGCTGAGAGCCTGGGGGATCGATAGTTCAATACACTTCACACAGTCAGTATATTTGCATACAAATGCCTATCCACTCTCCTGTCAGTCAACTGCTGAACCTGTCATTTTGATGCATTATGATCTGCAACTTGTTCCACACACACGCACACACACATGCACACACTCAGCCACATTTGAATACATTGCAGAAAAATGATGGTAGGGTATAACTAACAGTGTTGAGACATGGGGCTCATGAGTGGAGCAGCAGAAATTGCAGAAAATTGAGAGTTCGAATCGCAACATTGCAAAAGCCAGCCAGCCGGGAGAGCAAAATTGGCCGTGCTGTCTGGGTAAGAGGGATTGCATTACTCTCTCTCTCCATGCAAAACATTCAAAACATAATTTTAACTGAACTCAGGTGGGTTTATCGATAATGATGGCTCTTAGTGAATAACAAATAACTTGAAGAAGGATGTACATTAAGTACAAGCCTGTTTTGTGAAAGCCTTCATTATCAGCCATTTTATGAACGAGTTGTAAGTAGTTACTTGTTGACTCCGCCCAGCCCGAATCTGGCAAAAAGCCACACAAGGCAATAGTCAAACAATCAATTTACAGTCTAGAGGTCAATGTAAAGACAAATCAGTGACTTAAACAGCATGAACAGATGCAGATAGCCAAGATGTATATACAGTGGACTATAAACTCAAGGAATTAAACAGAAATTACATTTGTTTGGAATGTACACTAATTGCATACTGTAAATTTTATTTGAACAAATATCAAATCAACTAACTCAAATTATGTAGAGTGACTTATTGTACCCATAGCGTAGTGGTTAGCATTACTCCTTTATATCTCAACTGATCTGGGTTCGATCCTGAGCTTAAGTGACGGAGAAGAGTTCATTTTTATTCCAGGGCTTTGAATATACATGATCAAATCATGTTAGCTGTACAGAAATACAGTGCTAATGCAAATCCATTCATTAACATTTAACCAATGTACACAAGTAAATCAATTAAATTCAATTCAAACTTTTTTTCAGTGTACAAAACAACATCCAAAGGGAGTAGGCCTACAAAAGCTACACTAAAAAAGTTCATTGAATTTACTTCATGCAAATGTGTACATCTGTTCCACACAAATGAAATATGTTACTTCAACATAAATTCATCTCTTATACTTAACTTGTTAAATTAACTTGCTGGTTCCATGTGAATTGATTTACATGAACACAGTTTTAAATGCAGTTTGGTTCAGCTAATTTTCTACTGCTAATATGATTAGCAAAAAACAACGTGTAAGCCCACACTCAGTCACCCGAGCTGAGACTCGAACCTAAGACACTGGCACTATAAAGGGGATCCACTACACACTGCTCTGCCACACCATGGACAAGTCTACTAACAAAATTAACACTAGGTCAATGGATCACGCGTACTCTATCTAACTGTGAGGACTTCTGTATAGAAATTAACATAGTACTTAGTGAATAACGAATGGGTCAGGTTACTCATTAATTTCCGAATGTTTATATACTATGCTAGTTACAAAGGGATTTGAAAACACTCGTTAAATAAAGAATGTTCTTACAAATGAGATAACGAAGTACTTAGTGTTATGAACATTATAGGAAACCTACCCCCGAATCATACTGAATTGTGCATGAATCATCTCAGTGTTGAACCGCATCGTATCGGATCAATGGTGAATTAAACTGTATTAATTCATATACAATGTAGATGATTCAGTATACTATCTTTCAAAAATGCATCATGTCATCTTAAAGAGGGAGAGTCACACCTCTAGTTTCTATATATAAATATGAGCTAAAAGCTCATAAAAGCTAAACCAAACCCATATTTGCCATGACCATCCTTTGCCTTTAAAACTTCATCACATCTCTTAGGTACACTGTCGTGCAGCCATGGAAATCATCTGCATTATGTTTTTTTAAACTCCTTCTGAAAAAGTGCTCTATTACTTAATTGCTAATTTTTTCTTTGAAACATTTACTTTTTTTTTTTTTTTTAGAAACAAATGAAACCAAAATTTGCTCTTTTCTGCTTAAACATTAATGCAGAAAACAAAATAAACATTCAAGGCAAAATGTATTTTTTTTTAAAAATGTGTTGACTAAGTCTTTTGGGATGGACAAACAGACAGATGGATATACACCTATAGCATGGAGTCCAAATGGACAGAATGTGTGTGTGTGTGTGTGTGTGTGTAATATATACACACTATATTCTATGCACTTTGGAAAGTTTCCATGAAAACATTCAGGCTCGGTTTTGATGAACCGCACTCGTAATGAAGTGCACTACATTAAGCCAGCAGTCCACTTTCATCATACAGCAAAGATCAGACCGGGTCACGCAATTGGATTTACTTATTTATTCGAATGCAACCCACCTAAACATCGGGTTTGTGTCAATGCATCCCCAATACTTGCACACTCTCAAGAACTACTGCACCGCAAGCCTGTACCTTGTCAAAATCATTAAAGTGTGCACTTTAGCAGGACGACCATCACAATTTGGAATGGGGTTTATATGTTACAGTATTTGTTATGTTTCCTAAACCTATATACACACGTACATATACTGACTGGACTGGGAAATAGATGGATACTCCAGAGCTTTGCTGTGGCTGTGCATAAATGTGATGTATCTTGCTAATAAACAGCTAGCTCTGAAGAACAATTCTTCATTTCTGAAGCCTTTACTTTATTCACACCTTTATTTTCAGGTTGTCTCTCATGAATCAATAACCTTTTTTTCATTACTTCTTGGAGTTTTGATCTGCCTGCAGTGATGCTGAGAGGCTCACATGGACCCTGTAGAGGGATTGTTTCTCCTTCATGAGCTGAAACGTAAGGACATATTTCTGTATTGAGCCATTCTGGTAAAATAAGTGAAATCATATCACTGAATGACACCTGGGACTGGAAATAGATCAGAAAGAGAAAACCCTCTGGCAGTAGTGAGGTGGTCAAACCAAACAAGCCTGGCTGCAATATGTCCTAAGACATTATATATTGGCAATTTGGAAAGCTAAAAGTATAACTGCTATTTTTTTTTTCCCAACATTTCAAATCTGTGAAGAAAATTATTAATTCTTTCTCCTACATTTCTAGCAAAACACAATTTCTGATATCAGCGTCCCTCCAAGAAGCTGTAGATTAGCCTGTTTACCCAAAATGACATATCTCAAAATGACATTAGGCTATTATGCTTTGTACGTGTGTGTATGTGCGTGTGTGGCAGCAGTCTAGCTGCAAGTGAAGGTTGAACAGACCCAGAGACCAAGTTTCCTAGACTGTAACTATGTTAGCATATCCTCTGTTCCTGTTATCTCTCCTGAACTGCCATGCTAACGCTAGTTTCTCATCTCACACTGATATGATACATGTGGTAGTTCAAGCTCAACATACACAAGACCAGTAACAGACCGCAGTAGGATAAATCCTTTATTTACATGTCACAGTTTTACAGCATTTATAACTTCAATTTATCTACAGTTGGGTGATTTTTGAATGCAAGGACAACTGTTTGTGTTTACAACCATGATAACTGAAGCGCATTTCATGTATCAGCAGCAAAGAACCCAAATCAAAGCACTTGCTGGTTGGCAAAAATATTCTGTATGATCATGAATATCCAATTTGTAGGCTAGTTGCAGGAAACTCGATCTAAATTGACTTGAACCTAAGTATTACAATTCAATCTGGTGATAGTGATGGTTCTCAGATGTCACCCCTGGCTAATTTTCATTATTATCAGCATTATCAATATTAGCATATTTGCTCCAATTATTCAAATATTTAATTTGCTCCAGTCTGTCAGGCTCATCCATTTTTTCACACACGGTAAAGAAAATACAAGCAGGACAATAGCTCCAAACTGATCCAGTGCTGGTCTTTGAAGCGACCTTCTTTTGTCCACCATAACGAGCATAAGCTAATCACAATCACTACTCATGTCAACTGCGAGTGTGTTCAAGCCAATAAATAGGAGATTGATCCAAAGACTGCAATTCATGCAGGCTGTCCAAAGCACCTGTGTCTCACATGCAGAGCAAATCAGCTATTTAGCCAGCCTGACAGATGGCCAACACACCATCAGGGATCTTTATGTAACGGTCATTCAGTCCCTCATGGTAGAGCTGTGTCGTGTTGGTAATGTTCTCCAAGAACAAAAAAAAAATCAGCAGCTAATATATAATAATGTTTAAAAATAAGCTGTGTACGCTGTCTGGATAAAGTCAGTATTGAATAGGCTGCTTATTGTGAGAATATTCGTGCAAGTGGATTAGTAAAATGAATCTCATTTAGCTAATAATATCACTGCTGCTGAGGTAAAATTTAAATAGACCATTTTTTTGTGTATACCAGTGCCAAAAAGTGCCACACAAGTTAATTTTTGTGGTCATCTCATCCACAAGCAGGAGAACAACATCAAGGGAAGATGGTGTTCTGAGGTTGAACACATTTAATGATGAATGTTTCTTCACTGCCATTGAAATGTTGGCAATAAATATGTAGCATTTATGGAAAAGCGGATTCTATTGCCATTTTTTGTTTTGTTTTATTAAATAACAGAAGGTTCAAATACAATGGCTAGTCTCCGAAACGTCCTACATCCTATTTACGTAATGCAGGAGTCTTGTAAAATGTCAAAAAATCAACGCACATGTATATTAAGATGAATTTAGCTTTGAATTATTTCATACAAAATAGCAGGGGGTTCTGCTATTTCTATATAAATTCTTTTGTCATGAAAATTGTATTAAAATTTTAATCTTTTGTATTAAAATTCTTTTAAGCCAAGAAAATCAAGGAGCTTGGCTATTAGGAAGGGTAGCATCTCCTTCAAGTACAATCTGGTCATACAAGGCGAGATCATCCCTTCCATTAAGGACAATCCCATCAAGTATCTGGGAAAGTGGTACGATGAGTCATTAAGGGACCACAACAACATCCACAGCACTGAGAAGCAAGCAGAGGGTTGGTTGAAGAAAATTGACAAATCAGCACTCCCACTAGTTTACACAAGTTTAAAGCATGGCTTTATCAACATGGCCTGCTCCCCAGACTGAAGTGGCTGATGACAGTATATGAGGTTCCACTTACAGCAGTGGAAGGAGTGGAACGTAAGATCAACTCACACCTCAGATGGTGGCTGGGAATCCCTCCAGGCTTCACATCAGCCGGGCTGTACATCAGATCTGGGCAATTACAACTACCCCTCTCGTCCCTGGTTGAGGAGTTCCAAGTAGCGAAGTTCAGGGTGGCCATGAACTTCAGGGACTCAAGAGACAACAAGGTCAGAGAAGCTGGAATTAAAACCAGGTCAGGACGGAAGCGGGAGGCCTCAGCATCTCTGGCCCTAGCAGAAGGGAACATAAAGCTCAAAGACATCAGTGGAGCACCATGCACACGAAGGCAAGGCCTGGGAATGACCCGCTTCCAAAGGTGGGGGAAAGCCAACCCTGTGGAGAGAAGAGCCATGGTCCAGGTGGAAATAAGGGACCTAGAGGAAGAGCGGAGGAAGGCAAAGGTTGCTTAGGGTAGACCTGAAGAGAAGGCTCCAGTTCCCAGATGTCGTCCACACTACCTTAAGACCCGACAGAGTCCTTTTCTCCACAGAAGGAAAGAAGATCATCCTAGTGGAGCTTACAGTGCCATGGGAAGAGGGGTGGGAGGAGGCATTTGAAAGGAAGTCTGAACGCTATAAAGATCTGGTGCGGGACTGCAGGGATAAAGGCTGGCAGACATGGTTGTACCCAGTCGAGGTGGGATGCAGGAGTTTCCCAGCCCAGTCAGCCTGGAAGCTGATGACAGCCGTTGGACTGAGGGGACAGAGAGAAAGAAGGTAGTGCGAAGACTTGGGGAGGCAGCAGAGAGAGCCTCTTGTTGGATTTGGAGCAGGAGGGAGGAGTTGAGCTGGCAGCCAGGAGGGAGTGAGTAGTGGCTAGCCACCACTGCTGACCCGCCAACAGGAGAGTGTTATGGTTAAGGGTCGAAACACTTCAGGATCGTTGGTAACCATCTGATGACACAACCTCCTGGCTAAAGGCTCTAGTCACTGCAAAATGATTGAAGGAGAAGCATCGAAGGATGTATGATATCAGAGGCCATGGAGAGGTAGCCTACACCTATAAGAAGATGTTTGGTTATTCACTAATGTAGATGTATTAAAAGAAGCAATTTTCCTTCCATTACTGAAATACCTACAATGTCTCCTTCACTGAAACCAACACTGGCACAAAGGCCAGACCACCTTTACTGGGACTGACAAACACAAATTCCATACCTCCTCTTGTGAAAATGACAGACACAGAGGCCACCTTCAGTGATACTGACAGGTATAGAGGTCACACCTCCTTCAGTGATACTGACAGGTACAGAGGCCACACCTCTTTCAGTGATCCTGACAGGTACAAAGGCCTCACCTCCTTCAGTGATATTGACAGACACAGAGGCCACACCTCCTTAAATGATACTGACAGACACAAAGGCCACACCTCCTTCAGTGATACTTACAGACACAGTGGCCACACCTCCTACAGTGATACTGACAGGTACAAAGGCCACACCGCCTTTAGTGGAACTGACAAACACAGAGGCCACACCTCCTTTTGTGGGACTGACAGGTACAGAGGCCACACTTACTCCAGTGATACTGACAGGTACAGAGGCCACACCTCCTTCAATGATACTGTCAGGTAATAAGACCACACCTCCTTCAGTGATACTGACAGACACAGAGGCCACACCTCCTTCAGTGATACTGACAGACACAGGGGCCACACCTCCTTTAGTGGGATTGACAGGCACAGAGGCCACACCGCCACACCTCACTGATTCCTTGTGCTATGGTTCTGCTGATGATGGCCATCACTTACCTTGAGCACACTACACAATTTTATCCCTTATTTTCCAGTCATTGATTCATTTTGCCACTTGGCAACAACACCCCCCAGCTCAGCAACTACTCGTTGGGAACTGCCACAACAACCAGCTGTGTAACATGCACCGCCCAACGATACAATTTTCTCAGTATGCAAGCGATCGCCAAGGCTCTGAAATATTTTCAAGCATGTTTGATGTTCTCTGTGACAAATTGCAGAATCCTCGAATCCAGTTTATTTCTGTGGGAGGGCGAGGACAAAATATAAGCACAGTAATATAGCTTCTTTTAACTTGTCAAAACCAAACGGTCATTAGGAACAGCAAAAATAAACTCAAATGACATCATTCCTGGTGGCGCACAGTATAAAAATACGTAGCTACAATTCTTTTCACTATACACTGCCCGTGTCCTATTTCTCCAACCTATTTCCTCCTCTCTTGTTTCAGTACAAGTACGTGACAGTCACATGATAGAGAGCTCTCGCTGTATTTTCATAAGAGAACAAAGCATTGTGGGTAAAAATGAGAATCTCTGCTGAATTCCATGGCTTTTCACTGTTGTTATTTAGCTGTTTTAACAGAATGTGGCACAGAGATAAATGTTGAAACAGTTATAAGTTTCAAAGCAGTGACACTGACCACAGTAATGTATTTGCCCAAAACACAAAAAGCAATTTGTCAGAAGAATCCTGTTCAAATCTTCTTTTTTTTTTTTCACTCTCATTGTGTTTAATGTGAAGATATTAAGACAGTGCTGTGGCGTGAAAAGTTTAAACAGTGCATTTATTATATTTACATGTACCATTCTGAGTGTTTATTTACTTGATGTCAAATTTATATTGACTTTCTACATTAGTGGTGATTATTACAGTAGCTGTTGAAACTATATACAGCTCTGTGAGTAATTTGGATGTAAAAGGTATTATTCTGGGAAGCAAATTGCTGTAGGCGGTGAGGCAGCCAAGTTTTCTCTCGTTTTGCTAAGATGGATTATGTAAGTTCATATCTGAGCAATCCTGCCTTAATAGCTCTGTGCATGTGTGCTCAATTTTTTTTTTTTATTATTTATTTTTTAGGTTTGTGCAATTGGGGGGAAAGGTGCTAAGTTGAACTATGAAAGTGCATACTTAGTTAAATTAGATTGCCTTGGTGTGTGCATATGATCATAATTAAATAATAACATTATTATTATTATTATTATTATTAGTTAAATACAAGTTTTTTTTCTCCAACTGATTAATCACTAATCAAACAACAGTAAAAAAAAAAAAGTATTAGTGGGATTTACTGGGTGAAATTTTGTTTGTTCAATGACTGATGGCCACCTGAACCAAGATCTGTAAGTTTAGCCCTTTGATTACAAACTGGGTTTGCCCCTATCTTATTGTAGGATATGACCTCACTCTTCTTCCTGCTTTTGGCACGCAAGGAAAACTCTTCTTTACACACAGAGAGCTTAGACAAATGTAATTCAATGTATTGCATAACAGTCTAATCAATGGTAAACACAGACACACATACAAATAGAAGGTGGTTACTACCAACACACTGGTTGTCAAGAAAACTGTGTAAACATGTGAGTATGCAGCAGAAAAGCCAGCAGGATGTACTGCTCTAAAAATCTACATTATAGAGAGATAGTATTAAAACGACTGTATTACTGATCATTAACAAGCCTGAACTTTTGATTAGTGCATAAGCATGGATGTTTTGTGTCACCTTGTGTTTTGTGGGCATTTTTATTTCTTGCTGAATCACAAACACGATTTGAAGAAGAGTCAGTGGGGAGAAAAATTTATATAATTACCAAAAATCCTCTAAAATGTGTGAGACATCCCCTCTTATCTCACTCTAATGTGCTGCCAAATATCAGATTAGCCCACAATGCTGAAATCAACCACAAGCCAGACAGCATTCAGGCATCCCAGGAGTATATCCAGGAGATATGCAAACTGAATTACATAATGGATCCTGTTTTATTCATTTCTTCATAATAAAGTTGCCCATTTTGATGTATTCAGACCATCTGTTCAACTCCCTCTCAGTCTTAGGAAACACATTATTTGACTCTATTATTACATCAATTAAAATAATATTTCATGATAAAACAAGATCAGACTCAATAACTGAAGCTCCTGACAAAAAATATTAATGATGGTTATTTCTCTGACAAGCCGTTTTGATAAAATCACGGTAATGTTTTACTCTAACGTCCACAAATATGCATTGATGCATTGGTTAATACTTGATTAACTAATGCTTTCATAATGATTAATTAATAATGAAGTGGAAACATTAACAGTCAGTTGAGTCATATACGATCATATATGAATAACCATTATAAAAATATTAATAGTTATGTACTACCATCTTGTTAATGCATTCGGTTAATTAATATCACAACTTACGCAGTATTACTAAACATCGTTTACACTGTATTTTTGTACACAATGTAGTTTAACCAAAACTTTAGGTTATTTAAGTAACTTGGGACAATTTGCAAGGTGATGCCAACACCAAGTGAGATCACATGATCCAAACCAAACCATTTGATCAGTGTGATGTTAAAAAAACAGGGATGATGATCTTAGAGGAGGTAGATCCATTCAAATGATTCAAATGATTTTTATTAATACTGCAAGTCAAGCCATTAATTAACATAATGAGGTAACAGGTTAATAGTTAATACTATTCATATATGACTCTGAAGCTGTTATTGTATAAGTTGCATTAGTTCCTGATGTGCTAAGGATTAGGACATGTATTAATTCATCATTATGAAATCATTAGTTAAGTATTAATATATTGCTTATTTGTGGACTTTATAGTAACATGAAAATCATTATTGCTGTGTCTACATTCTCCTACTTCGGTCATTATCTTCATCACTATTTTAGCCTGATATCACTTCAAATCTTGAACAATTACAAATGATTTTACAGAAGTATAATAGCATTAATGTAATTCCCAAAACTACTGTAATCAACATTTTTTTAGAGTCACAGAGGCAGGATTGCTCCCATCCCATGGTTCTGGGAAAGGACCAAGCTGTTGTCTGGTTTGTGTCAGAGTGGCTTGTTCTGTCCAGAATGATAATACAGAGAAAGATAAATCTCAAACTGTCTGGAATGGCTGTCTGTGGTATGAGGGCAGGAAGGAAGGAGGAGTATGTGTCTGTCGAGATGTTTAAAAGGTCATAATTAAGGAGCTGATGACCTTTCATATTCACACTGGGCTCCATATTACCATTCTCAATTTAGGAAGTCATCTACAAAACATGTACAGCCACAATGCGAGGCTTCTTTAGAGACCAGTGTTCATGAATTACAGTCAGTTATTAGGCATTGTGTGTGGGCTGTCTGACCTCCTTGATGTGTTAACAGCTCCTCTGCAACCTTTAAATTCCAAATTCTTTAAACTGCAATGAGTATTAATCAGCAATAGCTTTAAAGAATTACTGCATATGTTAATGACAACATCTTCATTAGGACAGATGAATGGATGCACATATATGGATGAATAGATGGATGGATACAGATGAAGACGTAGATAAAGAGGCAGAAAAATAGATAGATGGTTGGATAGAGCAGATGAATAGATGGATGGATGGAAGCATGCATGGATTGATAATTGGATGGATATATACAGATATATACAGAGAAACAGATAGAGGGACAAAACATACGATGCATGGTTGGATAGGAAATATGGATGGACAAAAATATAGAAATTAATGGATGGATAGGCAGATGGAATATATGGATGGATGGATGGATGGATGGAACTGGTGGAAAAATGGAAAAAAAGGAAAAATGGTAAATTATAGAAAGTTAACTAGGAGGAATCCAGAGCTTCAAACATGGTCTCCAAGAGGTGGTTGGATATAAACATTGTAAAAGCTCTTCCAGAAGTCCAGAGCCTTTTGGACACTTACCCATGCAAGACATTGCAAAGACACAACAGAACCAAAATTATATACACACTCACCATCAACTTTAAAAGGAACACCTGTACACCTGCACATCCATGCAGTTATCTAATCAGCCAAGCATGTGGCAGCAGCACAATGCATAAACTCATGCAGATATAGACCAAGAGCTTCAGTGAATGTTCACATCAAACATCAGAATGAGGAAAAAGTGTGGTCTCTGTGACTGATCGTGGCATGGATGTTGGTACCAGAAGGGCTGGTCTGAGTATTTCATAAACTGCTGATCTCCTGGGATTTTCACACACACAGCAGTCTCTAGAGTTTACACAGAATGGTGCGAAAAACAAAAAACATCCTGTGAGCGGAGGGTCTGCAGGCTGAAACACCTTGTTGATGAGAGAGAGTAGAGGAGAATAACAGACTGGTTTGAGCTGACAGTACAACCTTCCAGACAGCCTTCCAACAGTATGGGTCTAAAGTGTGTTCACTTTCTTGGCATTCACTTCTCATCTCTCTCTCACACACAAACACTGCCACATCTGATTAAGGACTGGTGCACCTGACTGCTGTGATTAGGTTCAGAGAACTGGTTTCATGCTCTGCTAGCTCTCCATGCTGCCATTTTCACTGACATGCCACAGCACAATGCACTACACACTATTCTCTCATAGGCCTCTTCAGAAATAAAGAAATATGCCTTTATCCATAAAAAACACCTACTAACAGGGAAAAACTAAAATAGCAGCAGTAGATTTCTGGAAACAGGAGTGCAATGATTTAAATGTAGTACAATAATCAGGTAAGAAGATATTGTAAGAAGATACAGTAAGCATGGTTGACATACAGATGTCCAAAGTTAAAAAAAAAAAACAGTAAATCTGAACATTAAATTTGAATTAATATTTAATTATACTAAATTGAATTAAGTGGGTTATTACATTAGCAGATGGGCTAGGTAACATTTTTAAGTGTTAGTGCTGACGTTAAGCATGCAACATCTTGTGCTATCAAACAGGTCCTGTTAGGTTGCTTTGTAGTTTCATCGTCCTATTTTTCTTAATGAAAGCTTATAAGTTGTTTATGAAGTTGATACCTTGTGACAAATTCATAAATCATTAGGTAAATATCAATACAAAAAGCAGGATAATGAAAGGCCAGCTGGCTCAGCTTTGTCTTCGGGTCAAAAGTATAACCTTCCATTCTACTTCCTCAAATTGCTGACTGCCAGAGCTCTTTCCTTTGTAAGTAGAGGAGGCTGTATATCAAAGTCAACACAAGGGTGTGTAATACGTCCTGTTAGTGCAGTTCCTGGACAGTACTCTCAATGTATGCTGATAGCGTACTCTATTGAGTATGAGGACTGATAATTGATAATGTACTCTTATTGAGGATAAAAAATGTTAAAAAAATATATATATATATATGATAGCACTCAAGGTGTTGATACTGGGTTTTCATGTACAATATTAATTAGGGTTGACCTGGGAAGACAACAAATTTTTTACAGCCTTCTCTGTACACCACCACTCTGGACCTGTCCACCGGCGGCGCCTCATTCTGCCATGAAGACGCCTCAGCTGTTTTCTATGGACTA
>CM075014.1:19510070-19533689 GCA_037576675.1 Pangasius sanitwongsei | reverse complement strand
TTTTGTTTGTGTAAAGCGGCTTTGAGACAATGACATTGTAAAAAGCGCTATACAAATAAACTGAATTGAATTGAATTCTCAAGTAAAAGTTATTCCATGAGTTTTTTTTTTTTTTTTTTTTTAGCAATAAAGCAGAACAATAATTTTATCTTCATTATTTGAAATTACTAGAAATGTTTAGGAATAGGTTAAAGCATCTTATAGTTGTTTTAGAATATATTATAATGAGAAATATTATTAAGACTTCCCATATTCAATGTGTTTCATTCATCCATAAACATCATGTCATCTGCGTATAGCAACTTGAGGAAAAAAGCAAAAGAAAACTGCTCCTATCTTCCTAGTCTGTGTCAAGTGGCTCTTGTGGGAAACCTGTGAACAGATTAGATGGAAATTGGATTACTCACCTGCTTCATAGGAGATAACACTCAGGTGTAATATCACAACACTGCAAACATGAGATTGAATGTAAGTGATCATGAGGTGACTCACCCTCAGGATTTTCACATTAAATGGAATTTTAAATGAAGGCTCGGCTGACAAGATCCCACCAGGTTTAGCGTCAAAGACACTTGCCAACCTGGAAGCCACTATCTTTTGTGACTTTTTTAATAACACATTTTACCACAATTTGCAGTATAGGAACTTTTTTTTATTAAAAGTTTGGGTGACAAATATCAAAACTCTTCTAGCATTATTACACTTCAGTGAGTCACCATAAGCCAAACTTCCTGATCAGAATCTCTATATTGTTTTCGTACTTATTATATATTTATATTTTACTTTATATTCTGCTGCATGCTCATTATCCTGCTATTATGTCATTATGCAGCCTAATTCTGCTTCTGTTCACTTTTACTGTCATTATTTTTATGGTGGTATTTTATTTTATTATTTTATGGTTTCCTCCAGGATCCCGATGCAAAATAAAAGTCAATACATCAGGCGAAGTTCACAAGACCGCATTAAAGTGTAGATAATGTGACAATGACTACACGTAATGCATTAACTATATATTTTAGCAGAATTATTTAAAACATATGTTTTAAGTAGAAACAAAATAAATCAATAGCAGCATATAGCACAAAAGTACAAAATAAAACACTTGTTTGCTATGACCACCCCATCTGATGAGGAGTTTTTTTTAGAACGACCCTAAATTCTGCTCAAAGGAATATACTTTAGCTCAATTATATCTGCATTAAAAATGTACTTGTTTTACCTGCCTATTTCTAGTTACTGCGTCTTTTAATTTTATTATAGCTTCAGAATTTGAAGTATATTTAGATTGTTTTTTATTTAATGAGTGCTTCATTAATGGGCTTTATCAGGACTATTAATTAAATGTAAAAAAATAAATAAAAATGTAATGAAATTGGTTGTAAGAATAATACACAGATTGTTATGAAGAAGTGAGGCTGGGGCTGATTTCTTTCTAGCCCAGACTGTAGAATCATGCAGTCTATCAGTGATAGCTGTGTCAGGTGATTACGCAGAGTAACATGCCTACTAGATTTGATCACCATATTTTTCAGACACATCAATAACTCGTCATCAGCAGTGATGGAGAACGCGCACGTGAAATACAGTCTCAGGTGTGAAGAATGTGAACGAGGCGGATCATTTCCTCTATCATCCTTTTTTTTTCAAATGAAAAACAAAAAGTAGATACACGAAACACACGCTGTCCAGTGAAAGTAAAAATTACACACAAGGACAGATGGCAGGGTTTTTTTTTTTTTTTAACAAAAAGGTTACAACTTTTTTGGTTTACCCTCTCTGGTGTTCGAAAGAAATACAACATGAACCCAGTCAAGCATTACAGACTTGAAACACTTTAAAAAATTAGAAATCATGAATGCCACTGTCTATCTCCGTTTAAGCGGGTATGTAATACTTTAGTCCAAATTATTCTTCTCATGCCATCAATCAGACCTCCTGATCTAATGCGCTGCTCAATCTTAACGGTTTCATTGTCAAGCTACTGATAGATATTGATTTTAGCCTCCCATCTAATATCCCCACTAGCTATCACTGAGTATTGTGTTTCGTGAGGTTGAACGTTATGCAAGCTTGCTTGCTGCAATGTTCTTCCAGACTTCGTAAAGTCAGCCATTTTTCATATACGTGAGAATCATAAATTCAAGTTCCCATGAGATTTAATGCTGCTAGATTTAAGAGTGCAGAAGGCATTGCTAGTTTTACATCAAAAGGAATGTTTGTGCATTTATCACTGCAAGTGGTTCTCACATGACTGGCTGAACAAATTAATAAACTAATTGTTAAAACATTAGTAAAACTCACAAATGTCACACAAAATAAGCAGGCAGATTGAGTTTGTCAGATCTGTTTGCCCAGTATAATTCAACAACAGTCCAAAATGTCTTCCGTCGACTTGCTCCTAGTTGCTGTCACTTATGCGCTCACTTTCCTTTAATTCAAAATCTGACGAAGCAGTGAATGAGGAGTGACTGGAACAAGTGTACTCTTCTTGTTATCATACACACACAATTTTAGATGCAATCCTTCACCATAAAACATGCATGTGTTCTGAAGAGATTTTTATAGCGCATCAGGTAAATTGGATTTTTATAAAAGCATGACAATGTGATTTATGCTCCTGTTTGCTAACGTCTATAATGGGTTCTTACATAATGCAGCGCAGATGAATATGGAGCACTCGGAGGCTCTGAAAAATTTACTGGCTCACCATTCACACATCAATTTACAAAACGCTGATAGGTTTTTCATGTCTTGATAATCATACTACTACCACTCTATGCAAAAAGCTGAATTAGGCCTTATGAGATCTGCTAGAGGAAGGAAAACTCTGGGCAGGGTAAAGTTGGGAGATACGGATGAGCGAATAGAATTTCTAGAGATTGCAGTGTGTTCTGCTTGCTTAGGGAACTCATCCGACGCTGGAAAAATGACCTCTGGGGCTATGAGAGTAGGTTTAATGAGGACATTTTAGCAGAAAAATGGATGCTCTGCAAAATTTCCCTTCATAATAAAATGGCATTTAAAATGTCTTTATGAGCCATTTACTTCCTGATTTTGTCAAGTGCAGATTAACTATGGAATAATACAGCAGTTTGTGGTGCAATGTGTGAGAAGTGACTGTGCTGAAGTAATTCATCAAAATACCTGCCATCAGGACACTTTTATAACACGGTTTTCCCATAATCAAATCCCAAACAGCTTCCGCGTCACTCTGTATGCGCAATACACTGGATATAGCTAACATAAGCCCAGTACAACACTGTCTGAGATTCAACCACATAAAAAGCCCAAAACTGTAGAAAATGAACATCTGATAGACTTAAGTAAGGTAATTAAAAGTAAATCATGGACTCTTATTGCTTAAATGTATTGGCCTTTGAGTATATAAATATAATAATTAGTATTCAAATAATGCAATTTGTTCTGACAACTCTGTCATGGATTATGTTTCACATTTGTAGTCCTGTCATGCTTCTGAACATCTGCCATACTGGGTACTACTGTCACTTTGGGTACTACAGTCATGGAAGTTTCTCCCCAGTGACTGTCTATATGCAGAGTTTCCAACAAATTGGAATTAATCTCATCCGAAGCTTGCTGCCAGGATATCGCACAGGGTATACATTTAAATGCAGAGTTATTAAAAAGATCAAAACAGACGTTCCATAGGGTGAAGTAGTAGGCGAGGTCTGGTAATCAGCTAACAGAACACACTAGGGCAAACACTGGCTATGTTTGCATGCACATCAATATCCTGCACATTCAATATTGTTAAGACAATATTCTGATTCCCCAAATTCCGATTCCCATTCCTGGAATATGCCTGTTTTTTTTATTCAGAAAATCCAGTGACAGGAGATATATGTGCATGCTCAGTCCGCGAGGAATTGCGGGTGCTAACAGATGCTTAGCTGTAGGCTAGGTATTTAGGAATGGAAGATCAGGCATACTTACAACAACCATATATACAGGAATATTCCGATGCCTGTACGCATATAAACATTGTATTTGGAACACATGTGCGTGATTAGTAATCAGGGGACTGCTGTATGCATTGGGTGTTGCATGAAATTTTTTTTTTCCATTTTCATTTTATTTCAAATTCAGCACATTGTTATTTTTAGGCTATTTTAGAATTGCAGTTAAATGATGATAAACAACAGCAAAGAACTGAAGAATTGAAGCCTCACTTCAATTACCAGCATACACAGGCTACAAATTATATTTCCCGCTTTATTGCTTTTTTTCCCGCATTTAATGCTTTCCCAGCTGAAATCATTGATTCTGGAACTGAGAGTGCACAGCATGGAAGCTCATGCTCATCAACAGAGCCATTCTTGAAGCTCAGTTACAGGCTTTCCTTGGATGGAGGATGCTATGACTACAGCAGTGTCTGAGAAGTTTTTCTAGGGTGGTAACAACCCATCGTATTCCACTCCAGCCTCACAAGCATCTGAAAACAAGTCTGGATCGGTCTGCGTCAGCAGGTACACGTCACTCTAAACTACCTGAGTGGGACTGGATAGTGAAGTTCAACTCGCAGGACTGAATGCGGTCTTTTGCACAGTGCTGGTTATGATGGAATTCACTATATTGCACAGTCCAATCACTTTATTTAATTTAAAGAACAACAAAATAACTGTAGGAGGAATTCATTTGGGAAATTCTTGGGAACTTGAGTTTGTACTATTGGATCCTGGGAAAATGCTGGCAGTGACATTAAAATTTTTATTTGCTTGTTTGTTTGTTTGTTTGTTTGTTTGTTTTGGGGGGGGTCTTTTTAAAATATGTTTATTCAAGATATATCATGGTGTTCCCACATTACTACTAATCAAAGATTTGTCTGAAATAAACAAGAATTCCCTCTGGTTGTATTTTAGTAAGGTTAATCTAGCCCAGTAACTGCAGATCAGAGACAAAGCTGTCTTACGAGTTACATAAAATATAAAATATCTAAAGCTACTATGATATAATTTTAGTGAAATCTTGGTTCTAATTCTAAGTATCACACACTAAATGGCCCTTGCCCAAGAGTAAGAATTTCTGATGAATCAAAGCTATACATTTATCAGTAATTCTTTTCTTAAATCAATGTTCTCAGAGTTACTCATCGTCCGAGAGCAACAGTCTGAGGCGCTGAAAGAGTGTCACCACATGTCACTGGCAACAAGAAGCTGATATTGATTTGAATTACATTTTTCTATCGGCCACATTCTAACACTTGAAAATGTGTTGCGTGACTACACATTACGAGTAGCTGACTGTGGAGGAGGATACATTATGCACTCAATAAATGTTATCTGTGGGAAAACAGTCAATCTGTGAAGAAAATAGCAAATGTTTTGTTTAACACGCCAGTTCAGTAGATCAGTACGTGAATTTCTACAAGCTGATTCAGACTGCTGATTCAGTAGTTACTACTACGGGAAACTTCAGGAAAAAGTTTGTGTCATGACTTCATGAAAAAAAAAAATACACATCCAAACGGAATGGTTAAACCGAATCATCAAGTTGAATGTCTATACAAATGTCAACTAAATCCCACTAAATTGTTACACTTCATGTGTTTTTTTTAATTTTTTTGGTCATTCAGAAGGCAGAAAATCTAACCTGCTCAAATATGCCTGCTCAGATATGCCAAAATATCAGACATAACCAAACAAACTTAACCAAATAGACCCATTTACATCTAGGTCTTAGGTACTGTCATTTTTAATCTCAGTTGATAGTGCGGTGTTATTGTCTAACAAAACAGCCAGTTCTGTCAGTGTTCTGACCATGACCTCTGTGGAAATCTGCAAATTAGACAAAAACAGCACAACCAGTGCCACAGCATCCTATAGTGAGCTCTCGTTAAAAAATGCCAACTAAAAGTTCTCCAGATCCATAGGGAATTGCGATCGCATAAGACGGAGCGTGTGGCAGTCGTAGGCTGAGTGTAAGTACTTTGTTACTTTCAAACTTTGCTGCTCTGTTAAGCAGAGCTAATTGCCCTCAGAGGTGAAAACCTCCTTTGTTAACTGCACTTCAGAGCTTATCTTAAAAGGGGATGAATATTTATGAATTTAAACGTGTTTCATCTCAAGCCATAATGACTGAAAGGCTTTTAACATTAACTTTGCATTTGATTCAGAGATACTTTAATTAGTCCTTTAATTGTTGCAGTGAAAGTCGTGACTGAAGCACTGAAACAAGCACAAGAACACTGCTCCGCATTTTATGCCTTTCATTATCAACCCCCCCCCCCCCAACACACACTTTTTTTTTTTTTTTGGTGCAGATTATAAGATTTTAAGATTATGTGTTAGTCTGAGTCTGTATTCCATATGTTCTATGGACCAAATGTCCCCATAACAACAAAAAATGTTAAAGGTGAAGTTGGGAATTGTGTGGATATGGCTGATTTTCACAAAACAAAATGTCTTTTCACTTTATCTGAAAAAGCCAAAGAGCCAAAAGATTTATTTTGGTTACTGAGGTTAAGATTCGAGTTAGGAGTAGGGGTAGGGTTTTAGGGTATATTTTACTTAATAATAATAATTAATAAACAATAATTAACAATAATACAGATACTAAAAAGATCTGTATGTATGTGTTATATGGATCTTTGGCCCGCATGCTGAAGAATTCATGGTGGGCCTGTCACGGTATGCTAACTATGTTTATGAAAGTGGTTTTCCACACACTGCTGTCTCTTGCACAGACACATAAGCAGATGTACAAAGTGTAAACACCACAACCTACATTGCGTCTACACTCACAGTCACTTGAGTGTACACCACATGAACACCTGGACACCTGCCCATTCATGAAATGATCCAATCATGCGTCAGAAAACAAAAACATGATGTAAAAACGTTGCCTGGTATTTTTCCAATCTTCAACTATCTGTTCCCACTGCAGCGTCAGCTCTTGGCTGGCAGGAGTGGAACTCCATGTGATCTTCTGCTGCTGTAGCCCATCCACCTCATGTTTCAACATGTTGTGCATTCTGAGATGCTTTTCTGCTCACCGTGGTTGTATAGAGTGGTTATTTGAGTTACTGTAGCCTTCCTATCAGCTCAAACCAGTCTGGTGATTTTCCTCTGACCTGACCAACAAGGCGTTTCCGCTCCCCAGAACTGCCGCTCACTGGATGTTTTTTGTTTGTTGCACCATTCTGTATAAACTCTATTGTGTGTGAAAATCCCAGGACATCAGCAGGACATCATGCCAGGATATCCCAGGACATCATGCCACGGTCAAAATCACTGAGATCACATTTTTGTCCCCATTCTCATGTTTGATGTGAACAATAACTGAAGCTCTTGATCTGTATCTGCATGACTTTATGCATCGTGCTGCTGCCACATGATTGTCTGATTGAATAATTGCATGAAAGAGCAGGTGTACAGGTGTTCCTATTAAAATGATCAGCGAGTGTTTCGAAATTTTGACGTTTTTGTTTTATTATTTTTTTTCCTGCAACCAGTTTGCACTACTGATGTCTGCATGATGTAGGCCATTAACACCAAATATTAGAAAGTTGTGTACATGCTTAGATTGTCATGTTTCTTTATTTTTTTTTTAGTTTATAAGAATTATTTCAGCCGTTGCATATGGGGTTAGACTTGTTGCATGATTCATCTGTCTTGCCTTGTTCTGTTAGTAAAATCAATTTTACTGGACAATGTCACGTCGGTGTTTATACTGCTAAACCTTGCACTCTCTAGTTTACATAAAAACATCTTTACAAATGAAATAATTTGTATGAGATCACAGGTCTGAAAACTAAACCTGGCTCAAACAGTGCAGAACGCTGCTTGATCGCACCCTGACCGAGTGAACTGGTGGAGTGCTTGTGTGTGTGTGTGTGTGTGTTCAGGTTCAGACAGAGTGTGAGGCTGATTATCAGCATGTGGTTGTGCAGGTTTTATGAGGCTGCTTCTCAACACTTTGTCAAGTGATTTAGCAAATCTGTGGAAAAACACTGAACAATGCATTTTTCTTTTCATCCTTATTTTCACTGATGGAATCTGTTGTGCAATCATCAATAACACTACAAACCACACAGAGCATAGCGAGAAATCACAAGGTAGCACCACTGAGAGCCACAATCAGCGAGAGTGAAGGAGAGGAAGATACGGATAGAGAGAAACAGAAAGATGTACAGCTGAAAAGATTAGAGCAAGAGAGGAAATCACACATAAAGGCCTGGAGGTGAAAATAAGTTAAGGTGTGCAGAAGGAAGTTAAGATTAGCCTCTGAGAGGTTGCAGTATTGTGCAATACTGATTTTCCCTGCTCACGGTTTACGTTTTAAAATAATCTGAATTATTGATATAATCCTCCTTGCTAGCATCAGCTATGTGATGTAACATTAGCAATCAGATCGGTGATTCACAATCACAGCGCTGAGGGATCGCAATAAAGCAAATTGTAGGAAGCTAACCAGCTAGAGTTAGCCTGCTACCTGACACACAAACCTTTGTTAAAGGAAAGTTTTGCTCATTAAATTTGTACTTTGTAACAGTGACAGCCACATTATGTAAGGAATAAAACTGTTATAGTGCTGTTATAGGAAATTAATCAATAATCAGGATTTTCCTATAACAGCACATGCCAAAAATATATTTTATTCCTCTCAAACCATGTTAGCATGTTAGCAATTTTTTCATGCTTTATTAATTAAAGTATGACACATTGTACTTTTGTAGTTACGTTTCATGTTGTGGAATGTCCACAAAACAAGATACTTCCTGTTATCACCAATACCATTATAAACGGTCTATAAACAGTCATTCCCTCCCCAGACTCTCTTTTTTTCTCTCTGTTGAAGTTAATAACACAGCTTGTCATGTTAGAGAAACCACAAAGTGTGAACTCCTCCGTCCTGAGACTTTCTCGTGTATTACCTCGCTGTTACCTCTGACTGATACAAAGAGCTGACAGTGGAGACTCCTTCTAGAAATGCTAAATTTAAATGTAGGTAAATTGCACACTTTTTAAACCTGTGTATGTGCCATCTTTGAATTAGTTGTTACTATATACACTACAATGTACTACAAATAGCCAATTAAAATAAATTTTGCAGCAGGGGAGGATTAAGGGCAGATTAAGACTTTTGTTTGTAGGGTAATGAGGTTACTATTGAAATTGAAGTAGGGAGGGATGACGTTAACCCGGCATGTGCGCAGCGTGCTCGTCAACTGCCTGTTATTTTAAAACCTTCCTCCAGTAACACTAGTAATTACTACTGTAGAAATAATAATTATTGATCAATCGAATACATGCGTGGGATTTGATAAGAAGGTTTAAAAAAAAATATAAGCAAAAACCGTTGAACAGAGGCCCCCTGATCACCGTGGGCCCCTAGGCTACAGCCTTGGTTAACCTTTGCATTAATCCGCCCCGCTTTGCAGGCAGAACTACTGTCAGAACTGCTGTTATCGAAAATTATTCAACATCTTCTGACCAATCAGAATTGAGCACTCAATGTGCATTAATGCGTTTTCTTTATTCTCATTATACTCCTGTAGTACCATACTTGCTTAAAAATTGCACTTGCAATGACTAAATAAAACAAAAGTAAGCATAATTCAACCATCTGTACACAACCTGAATGTAATAAAGCAGGATTGAATGTAACAGAAAACAGGATCAAGGCATGAGTACTGTGTGTGTGTGTGTGTGTGTGTGTGTGTGTTGACTGGTCATTCTCTGACATTTTCAACATTGTGCTATTCCCTGCTCTAAAAGCCTTAACGCCAAACACAGCGTTAGCATTTCTGCTGGATTGCTTTTATTCCCAATGTAAATATTAACAAAAGGTGTTCCCGAAATGACAGTTGTTTGAGCAATCTTCATTTATGTACACAGCACTTTTGCGCTGCCATGTTGGGGATGTTATTTTGACCGCAGATTATTATAGCACATCATTCTCCGGTGAATCTCTGTACCCCTATAAATGAGACAGTAAAGATGCTCCATCTCTGACAGAGACACAAGAGAGAAGACAGACAGACAGACAGACAGAGACAGAAAGACAGATGAGCATGCTGATAATCCATGATAGTGAGCTGATCCTTGGAAACGGGTGAAAAGCTCGCTTTCATCAGAATCTGCTCCAAGTGAAGCAGCGAAGCTCAGTACAGACGTAGGCTGCTGACGATGACAGAAAAAAAAGACAAAAAGTCGAGCAAGTCCCATGTGTCTTTCTTTTCTGTGTTCCTTTAGAAGCTGACAGTGAGTCATTATCTCTGTGCGTGCAGTCTGTTCGTTTGGCTTTGGAACAAAGACACACACACACGCACACACACGTACTCCTGCACAAGCACACAGTTCTACATATACCAGTACACCGCCCTACACACACCCTCTCATACACACAAACACACACACCCACACATACACGCACACCCACACACACACGCACACACACGCACACACACCCTGCATGGTTGCCCAATCTGTAGAATTAATTTTACAGCTAAAGGCATCCCTGGCTGCTACAGAGACTTTGAGAAGTGAAGAAGTCTTGGCTGTTTCACAAAGGGGTCATTATATGATCGAGAGTGAATATCTGTGGAATGATGTGGCACCCAATCATAGCTCAAAAATAAATAAATGTATTTTCTCTCTGCTGCTCTGTTTCAATGCAAAAAGTTATTTTTAGTCGCGATTGGTCTAAATATTACAGTTGTCGTTGCACAGGTTTTTTGATATCTGCACGTTTGCTTGAGGATGCGAAAACAGCAGCACAAAATATATCTGGGGAAAAACTCAAATGCCACCTCCTTATCATCTCAACATTTTCTTTTTTTGCAAAGTGAAACACTACATTCAGCTTCTCTACCTACTGCATTTGTGCCTCTTTCACCACCAACACTGCTATTTTCTGTTGATGTCTTCACTTTGACCAGGAGGTTATACCAAACAGCCCATAACAATCCTAATACTCCAAAAATGCACCTTCCAAACCCTATACGCTGCTTTTAAAGTCTAACAGCTTGACTACTATTATAAAATACGCTGTAAAATTTTAAAGGACTGTCATTTAATATACATTAACAAGGACGTATGAAAAGTTTCCTGCTGCCACAGTTTAACCGTTAAAACCAACCTGACAGCACTGCGATTGTATGAACCCTCTCAAAGCCATTCCGTCTCAATATAGTGTCCTAGAAAGATATACACAGAGTTCTTTTTGAGTAAAATGTTCAGTTGAGGTTCTTTTTAGCTTTTTTCATCTTCCATTATTTGAAATACCGCCAGCTTTGGCAAATGCTGTGGCCCCATTCAATGAGGGAAAGACTGACAGATGAAAGGCTGTGAAAATGAAAATGCTGTTCAGTCAGAATGGACTTCGAATTTATTTTTCCCATAGAATCACTGCAGCGATGAGAACCTGTAATGGCTAAGGTAAAGTACTAATGAAATTTTAAATGGCTTACGAGACAGTCCAAATGCACGAAAGGTAAATGACATTTCAATTATCGTCTGAACATTATTATTAATTACATAACGTATAATTGCATCTCACACTTTAATGTACCCCCATAAACCCCAAGGTACCATATATGTCTACAATATCCAATCCTACTGTAACACAGTGGACACTGGAATGCAGAAAGGTTCCCTTGACGGTACAAATACTTAATACGAAATCTAAAACACAATCAGGCAAACAACAGAATCAAAGGATAATCTAAAGTGGAGTCAAATGAATGGGAAAAGGATCTAGATACATTCAAGGCTAATAAGAATGAGTATGGCTCAGAAATTACACAACTAGAGAATTGGCAATATTTTGCTACTGAAACCACTGAAAACCGTGAGCTCATATAGATGACATGAGGAAGTGAATAGGAAACTGGGGTCAGAGGTCATGCTAGAACTCAGGAGAGTGCGACCTCTGCTAGTGGGAAGGGGTAACATCCTGAGCTGGTGTTACTTCTATAATGTAATATCAGTTTCATCATTTTGCCTTGTTTTCCATGTAGTTACTAGATAATAAGCTTTCAAGTTCAAAGATGTATTCCTCTATAAGAGGTTAAATAAAGCTATTCATAAAACTATATTGTAAATAAAATGTCATTACCAGTAAATTAAACGGCAAATACAAAAGTCACTGGATATAAAACTTCATTTTAAGCCAAACATTGCATTTTGGAATACACTCGTTTGAATTAGTGAGTTTAGTTACTTAACTACAGTTCAACAACTATGTGTTGGAAATATGAGGATCTTTTGGAAATCAGCTTTGCTCATCAATTTCATGTTCCATAAAGTGATCTGGATACAGTACAGTATCATTATGGCATTGAGAAGAGCCAAAACCTATGTTCGCTGTGTGCTAAGAAAAAAAAAAAACATCTTGTAGATGTAATTTTAGATATAGATTACATCTTGTTTTCCATCTCCTGTCGGTGTTAATGGTTATCTTTTATTGGAAACATGAGTGCCAGTTCCACAGACATAACTCCAGGCTCCAGCTGTTAAAGGCTTACCAAAGTTAAAGCACTCATAATAAAATCCAAATCTGTAGCTGCCTAGCCATGCATTTACGTGAACGAGGAATGGCCATTACCACTTCCCCTCTAACAGACCTATAAAATTCTCATTACATGTCATTTTGGAGCATAAACCAATGCTTTGTAAGGTGGCATGTGCACATTTTGGTACACTGAGTCCTACAAAGTAGTCCAGCAGTGCAATAACTAGAGGTGAAGCACATTTTTACCTCCTTACAACACTCTCATATACAGGCTTCCTCCTACTCACTGCTCCACATGGTGAACAGGAGTGTAGCTCTAGCTGGATGGCATTATATAGTCTCTACATGACCAGGACTCCTACTGAGCCTCCACATGGCACCACATATGCAGTTACTGAATATCCTGTGAGTCTCTAATATGGCAAGGAGTCTCAGAGTAGCAGGGGGTCTCAGAAATGTGGGTTATGGGACTGAGTGACAGTACTAAGGCTCTTTATCAAATGGACAGAAGGATGACACTCGGAGAGAAACCAAACCTTTTCATCATTTTGGCTTTATCACGTGAAATTGGAGGACATTTATCATAAGGCATTTTTTACAATGGATATATTCACTTTATTAAAAGACACTTTCCTTTCATTTACAGTTGAACCAGCCAATAAAACATCCAAAATGTGATGTCCTCAGCTTGACATGGTTTGACATTTTCCATTACGTTACTCGACAATGACTGAAACAAAGGGTGGCATTTTTTCAAATCATCTCCCAAGTTAGTAGCGTTGCCAGGAAATGTTGCTCTCAGCAATGCTGCATCCTTTAATATCTCAAAATACAGCCATATGTCAGATGGTATTTTCCTGTCGTGGCAGATGACATGACAGTTTCACTCACAGTGTGTGTTATATAGTGACATTCGGGTTGTGGAATTACTCACAGTCATAGATTATACTGTACATACTATTTATCCAGTAAAGTATGTAAATGATGAATTGGGTTCAATCATCCAAGAACTTGTGGTTAGAATCAGAAGTGGGCATTAAACATCAACATAAAGCACTAGTAAAATCATAAAGAGTATAGTACAGAGTGTAGCCAAAGGTTTGTAGACACTTGATCGTCACACCCACATGTTTATGTGGTTCTTCCCGAAACTGTTGCCACAACATTGGAAGCAGACAATTTTATAGGATGTCTTTGTATGCTGTAGCATTGCAACTTCCTTCACTGGAACTAAGAGGCCCAAACCGGTTCCAGCATGACAATGCCCCTGTACACAAAGCGAGCTCCATGAAGACATGGCTTGCCAAGGTTGGAGTGGAAGAACTCGAGTGGCCTGCACAGAGCCCTGACATCAACCCCACTGAACACCTTTGGCATTGGAACTCCAACTGCACCCCAGGCCTCCTCACCCGACATCAGTGCTTGACCCCACTAATGCGCTTGTGGCTGAATGAGTAAATCCCCACAGCCATGCTCTACCATCAAGTGAAAATCTAGGCTCAGTGGTTAAGGTCTGTTCTACTGATCAGAAGGTCATGAGTTCAAGTCCCATTACTGCCAAGTTGCCAATGCTGGGCCCTTTAGCAAAGCCCATAACTGTTTCTGGTCCAGTGGGACCATATGGCTCCAACAGCAGTTTTGCTACGATGGCTTAGGACTACAATTACTATGATAGATTTAGGACTGCAATTGCCATGAACAGTTTTGCACTCAAGTCTCCATCAGTGAACAGTTGATACCTTCAACAAAATAGACTTCATGTAAAAACTATATTGAATTATATATAATTTTTTAATTTATAATCGCACTATCTGGTGTCACCCAGATGAGGATGGGTTCCCTTTTGAGTCTGGTTCCTCTCAAGGTTCCTTCCTCATATCGTCTCAGTGAGGTTTTCCTTGCCTCTGGCTTGCTCGTTAGGGATAAATTTAGACATTTAAAATTTATATCCTGAATTTATATATTACTCTAAAGCTGCTTTGTGACAAAGTACATTGTTAAAAGCGCTATATAAATAAAATTGAATTGAACTGAACAAGAAAAAAAACATTTCACTATACTGTACATGTATATATGACAATGAAAAGCTTTCTTATCTTCTCAGTGAGACAAGAGATGGAGAGAGTAATTTGTCACTCTTAAATTGTCCAATTTGAAATGCATTAATGAGTTCCGATAGCATCACCATTCGAGCTAAGCTACAGACTGCCATAAAGACCTAATCAAACAATCTCAGCCTGGCCAAAACATCCCTGTCCTTAATATTTGACTTCCTACGATGATCATTTAAGTGATTTATTTATAACAATCACCATATCAGCCACTTGTTCAGGAAGCGTTTAAAATAAACAGGATCATGCCTGATGCGTGGACTGCATCACGAATCCTGGACTGGCCTGTGAATCACAGGATGCCAAGAGCAGATGCCTGTTGGTGGAGGAAAGCGGGCAGGCGAATATTTTTTTTTTACAATGTGTCACGGCATCACACTCAAATGCACCACAGAGACACATTCAGCACTCATCAGAGACAGAAACAGAGCGAGAGTATAAAAGAAAAACAGTGAGAGGCAGATAGATATACACACAGGCAGTGGGAGAGAGGAGAGAATAGAAAAAGCACCTCGGAGACAGACACCTAGGAGTACAACTCATCAGGCACGTTAGACCATTTTCATTGTCACATGACCTGTCACTATGCCCAGCCTGTTAGTGAGCACTATATATGTGCCAGTATGTATGAATGAGAAACACGGTGAGATCCTGTAGCTGGTAAAATACACTTGTTCAAGAAGACACTGATATGCTCACATCCCTGTACAGATGGCTGCAACAAAACTCACATAAGGTACAATTAAATACACAGCACTTGCACTGAACATAATCACTATTTCTAGAAACCGTCCTGATTGTTAAGCATTAAGCTGTATTCTTTTGGAAGTGGAGAACATATATAATGCAAATCTAGAAAGTTGAACTTCTATCTATAGCCAAAAAGAAGGGTTATGCATAGAGGAATTGACTTGCAATTTTTATTTATTAATATAAAAATGGTTCTGTATTTTAAAAAAAAGTTCTCTTATCTGGGCGTGGACAATCTTTAGGAGATAGCACACAACGAACTAACAGAAAATAACAGAATTATAACAGAAACATTTCCAAAACTATGCACTCCCCTTGATCTTTTCTACATTTTGTAGTGTCACAACCTAGAACTGAAAACGAAATTATCAGGCTTATATGTCAGGAATCCACACAAAATAGCTCATAATACTGAAAAGAAATCATTGTAGCTTTCAAATTTCTTTTACAAAAAAAATGTGTAAGTTGTGATTGCATTGTATAGTTGGTGTGAAATCACATAATAAGTCCATTCGTGTGCAATTAAAGTGTGACATGATCTCAATATAAATACACTGCTCTGGAAAAGTATCAATCAGTGTTTGATAATTAAACAATCTATACTGTATATCCTACATCCCCCAAAAAGCACAACTGCAAGAGGAGGCTGCCCAAAAAAAAGTCAGTGAGTGGGTAAGAAGGGCATTAGCAAGAGAAGCCAAGAGACTATAGGCTAACACCACCATGCTTCACTGTGGGGATGGTGTCCTTTGGGTGAAAAGCAGTGTTGAATGTTTACTGAGTCTTGCCTTATGGCAAACTTCAAATGAAATATAGTTCATATAGTTCACCAGTCTTGTATAAAGCCCATCATTGTGAAATGTCCAGGATATGGTTATCTTGTGAACAGCATCTCCTATCTGAGATGTGGATCACTCCTTTTCCTTTAGCGATACCCTTGGTCTCTTGGATTCCCAACAATAAGATCAATATCATTCATTTTTTAACATTCTAACATCCTAATTTTAGATATTTTTATAAAATACACTGCCTCCAAATGTCACATGCTATAACCGGTCATGCCACACTGGTCCACATTAAGCTTGCCTTGCCTGAATCCAAACCAATAAAAGCAAGCACCATGACCACTCCTATTCACCTTCCTCCAACCCCCCATTGTGGCCATCCACCTGGAGACTAAAGATATACCTGTTATCATCTCAGATGCTTTGAGCTCTCTAGGCATCCAGTCATGATGCACGACGAGCTTCACTCCACCCGGCTGACTTATCTACCACTGCACAAGGCTGATCTCAGGTCAGAGGCTAAAGAGAACCTTTTTTCACACAAAATCTGGAGCCGTCATGAGGGAGAGTTCCATAGACGCCAGATAAAACTGCAGCTGCTATGAGCATTTCAGGTTTTATTTTTGCCTCTGGTGCATTATAAAAAGATAACCAAGAGTGAGAGAAAGCGAGGCTTGTGCATAGTTTATATCTTATTTAACAGACCCCCTTTGACATTTAATTGCCCAGCAAGAGACTACATCACACCACTAGCAGTACCCAAAAAGCCATCCTTATTTCCCAAATGTGTTCTGGTTTTCATCCACCCATTTTCTGTACTGCTTATCCTACACAGGCTCACAGGGAGCCTGGAGTCTATCCCAGGGGACTCAAGGCACAAGGTAGGGGTCATGCTGAACAGGGTACCAGTCCATTGTAGGGCACAATCACACACACTACAGACAATATGGAAATGCTAATCAGCCTACAACACATGTCTTTGGACTGGGGCAGGAAACTGGAATACTCAGAGGAAAGCCTGGAACAAGGAGAGAACATGCAAGTGGGATTCGATCCCTCTACCCCGGAGGTGTAAAGCAACAGTGCTAAGCACTAAGCCACCGGGCCCCTGATCTGGCTTTCAGAAGATCTGAAATTGTTTAGAGTGATATTCAGGAGACATTTTTGTATCTATCTTTCTACCAAACTTACCTCTGCTCTCAGCTTAGAAGGCACCCGTGACTGCTCACCTTGATAAAATTCCCATCATCCCCTGTAGCAGCATGCTGCAACGTGGCCTTGCATCTGAAGTTCTTCCCACTCAGGGATTTAAATAAATGACAGCAGGAAAAGGCCTAAGGCTGTACGGCATCAGAGCAACTCCCTCATCAGCCCTGTCAGATGGAAAGAAACCACCACACCGCTACTTTATGGGTGAGAGTGTGCAGACATTTTCTTTTTTGTAAAAAAGCACTTCAGTCTCTCACCAGAGACACTCCTTCAATTTCTACAGTTCTCAAGAGGCTAGCCATCATTTACCCCCCACATCTTTCCTTCTACACCAAAGGAAAAGAGCAGAAGCCTGGCAGAAACTGGCCAAATGCTTCAATAAAAATCAGATTTCTGCTGAACACACTGCACTTATGTGGGTGGACTGCTTTAAATTATATAATGCCATGCTAGTTGATTAGTGGTTACATTTCTGTGCTAGTGACCGGAAGGTCACTACATATAATTCTGTAAACTACAGACTTATACGAACAGAAATTTGTATTTCTTTTACATGTGTCTCAACCACCAGTAACTTTATAACACTTTAAAGTCTGGTAACCCATAGAAACGAGTGAAATCAGAAAAACTAACATTTAAACATTCCAAACTCAGCGCCGGAGCTGCCCATCACAGATATTTTGACAGCCGGTAACAGCACGAAGCTATACATCAACCTGATCAAAGCATGACATTCACTGTGTGAGAAAATCAGACTTTACTGCTGCGTTTGTTAAACTCGCTACTTACACAACATGACCTTTGCAGGGGAATAGCCTAGGCAAGATTAAAAAGTAAATAAAAATAATATCTTTATGGTTTATTAAAGATAAGGTGTGAAAGTATGTGATAGGCAGTAAAACTCAAATTTGGCCTAAAAATGTACATGTGATGAATATATATATATATCTGATTAAGTAAAATGGTGGTTTGGGAATTCCCTTATATTTATCAAAGAAAACAGAGCACAGGTTTCTCCAAAAGTATCGCATCACAAAACTCACTGTGAAGCGAGCACTGAGATGATCTTAACTTTACAATGTTGTAGGAATGAAGTGCAATGAAGTGAGCAGTTTAAATGAGACGTTTTCCTATACGCACTTTATTTTTTCATAGTGAGATAGATATTTGCATGGAATTGCACTAATATAAACCTATATTAGAGATAAACAACTGAAAGGTCATCTCACTGTTTGATGTTTTCCATGATTTAATATACCTGATTCAACTAACGATGAGTCAAAGCTTGCGTCAAAGTGTTAATGACTACTTGGTTGCAATGGTCAAAAAAGATACAAAGCATAATTTTTAAGATTGTAGTTTATTAACTATGACTTTTTAAGACTTTTTTTTTTTTTTTTGGAAATTCAACATAACTGATTCTAGGATTCCTAGGATTTTTTTTTTTTTTTTGGGTTGCTGGAACTGGAGTTATTCTCTAAACTGTATAATGCTGACTTCACAGAAAAAAAGTTTAGCTCAACTCAGGAGTGATGTAATTTTGTAAAAGTTATCACTCCATTTATCCATAATTTCACAGCTCGTACGTTTTAAAATGAATCTGTGAAGCACAAAAATCCCATCGGTGGCTCACTTGCACTTTCCACTGCACGCTCAATCAGACCCACACTATCAGATTTCCCTCTGCTAATGACTCCATCATTCCTGCTGGAAATTTGAGTGTGATGAAAATTACTGAAACAAAGAGATGAAAATAGATATGCAATTAAAATCTAATTCGAGAATATCTGACAAAAAAAAAAGACTCCCCCGTATCGACTCGCCCTGTCGTCTGTCATTCCTTTACACTTGGTACCTGGATTTTTTTGCCAGTTTAAACAGCTGGTTTCTGATCCAGGCAAACTTCTCCTTATACAGTTAGCTACCTCACACACATGAATTCCAGCTTCACTAAAGCTGTAGTTCTTGTTTCATGACGCACACCTGTTATTTTGTTTCATTCCACCTATACAACAGACCTCTGTCTCCTGAAGAGTAACACTGGCATAGTGCGAAGAGTTCGCATTTTAAACCCCCATACACATTTTGAGTTTTATTTGAGAATAAGATTGTGAAGTTACACATTTATTGGCAAGGTCAAAGTGAGTAATTATTAAAAGAGGACTTTTGAGCTTTTTCAATACTGATAGTCATAGTCCAAAACAGGCTTTGAGGCCATTGCTTATCCATCCATTCCTTATCCAGAAAACAGACAAGTCCAAATCTCAAATCCAGAAACCACACGACTAAGAACCTGAAAAGGGGAAATAAAGATGAGGACTGAGATTCTCAAGGTGGTGTCTGAAGACCTACTGGAGGCCTGTGATTTATAATATGACTTGTACTCTGATATATTAATCATATAATGATGATAAGACATCACGTAATTAAATATGCACTGATATTTCAGACTAAATTAATTAAATAAAATTAAGTGCAGCAATTACATTGCTAATCAAGTCAAAGCATCAATCATAACAGAATGTGTTAGAGCCCGCCCTTGATGGATGAAAGTGACAGTTTAAATTTAAGTTGTATTTTAGCTGACATATTGTTTAAATAAATAAATAAACAAATACATTTTGCACTACATTTAATTATGTTCACATTTATTTCATTATTATTTATTGTTACATTAAATTTTCCTTAGAGGACCAAGTTTACAGGATTAGACAAGTAACCATTACATATTAAATGTCAAGCATAATTGTGTGGTAATATTTAATTTACCCATTTTACGAAGGGACAAACTGTGATTGAGACAATGACAAACAGGATTAAAAGCTTCTCGGTGTGTAAGAGGACAGAAGTTCAGGCTCTGCTGCTCAGGCTAAAGAGGCTCAGCTTTAATCACCACTCCACACGTTCTTTTTGCTCCTGTTTGATTGAATACTATTTGTCACGTGTCTGATGTTTGTCATTTAAAAACAATGTGGTTTCCTGTGTAAGAGGTATGAGTGAAGCGATACACCACAAGAACTCAGCATAATTAGGTAAATAAGTACCTGATATATAATAAGTCACATGACCAACCAACTGATCTAAAGTACCGAACTATCAGGAGGCCTGCTGTGTTTTACCACATGGCATTGTTATGTAAGGAATGAAACATGACGGGGCTGTTATACTTCCATAATCAGCAACATGGTGGTGTGATACAATTAGGTGTTAGATATTAAGGAACAATACATTTATCCTTTTATAGTTACATTTAACGTTGTGGAATGTTCGCAAAACAAGTCAGTTCCTGTTATTACTTACTTTATTGCAGCTATAAACTGTGTTTTCCTCACCGCTCTCTTTTTTTTCTCTCTCCCTTGACATTAATAAGACACCAGCACAAGCAGAGTGCCGCTACCCCCCAAAAAAGTGCATTATTTTCATACAACAGCACGGTCTGGAGTGTGTTATTCTGCTTTCGCCACCACAGTCTGCCAACGATTACAACTGTTTATTAATGTACAAAATCGTCATACGTTTTACCAGTTTATTGTTAGTTTATATTTAATGTTGTAGATGTCCAAGAGACAAGCTAGTTCCTGTTCTCACTCATGTTATAGCTGCGATAAACAGACATTCCCTCACCATCCTCTCTCTTTCTCTCTCTCTTTCTCTCTCAAAAAAAATGCAGCTTATCATTTTAACGAGAACCCAGAAAGCATAAACTCCTCTGTGCTGAAAACTTTCCTTTGCTGATAAACTTCGCAAAGCACCATGACTGTTCCAAAGCGCTTACAACCGAGACCTCGTCCATAAACTTTAAATAAATGTCTCCGAACAAAAAACAGCACGTTTTCAAAATCTGTTTATTATTATTCTTACATTAAGTAAGCGTCTGTCGTACAAGCCCCTGTCTATGAGCTGTTACTATAGAAACAATACTGTATCAGAACTAGTACATTAATATTAAAATATTTTTCATGTTACAGCCATAAAATAAAAATAATGCACACCTTCTGACCAATCAGATTGGAGCATTCAACAGAGCTGCGGTATAAAGAGTTATAAATAAGTATAGAAATTGATTTTTTATAAAGTTCCTAATGTTTTGCTGACCAAAGTTGCTTTGTAGGGTTTTTTTCTAAAGTATTTAGATGTGTTGGTTTCTTAATTAGAACATTGTTTTGCTGCCAAGAACGCTGTAAAGGAATTTATGCTGACTGTGGCTGTGGTTCCACTTCACCGGTTTAATAACAACTCAGCAAATGCAGTTTGCACAAATCTGATGAGCTCCACAGCACAAGGGCAACACAGTACACGCCTGGATTAACATAACTACAGTATACACACTGATGGTGGAGCTAAAGTCACACACACGTTTTGCAGAAAGTATCTGATGGCTTAGCAATGAGTCTTCTTCTGGATTTGCACACAGACATTTTGGCTTTTCTTTTGTGCGTGTGATTTAGCCCTTTCTGTGTCTCAGTGGGTCTTCCAACCAAAGAGCCTGTATATTTTTTGCATACTTCATTTAATCCATCTCCTAATTATGAAACTTGCTAGAATCTGGTGCATTAGAGCAGGGAAATCTCAAATTACCACTATCGAACTTATGCCCAAGATACACTGCCAACTTCCTGAGGCACTAATCAGTGTGCTACAGTCAGTGATCAATTATTAAAATATTTTCAGTAAGGATTGCCATTTCTTTTGAGGTTGGTTTTCATTTAATAATTTAAACTGCAACTGTGCTTATTTAAAAAAAAAAAAAAAAAAAAAAAAACAGGTTTTAAGATATTGCTGGTGTGGTACTGTAACTAGAGCATATGTGTGTATAAAGTAAATCTACAGCTATTTATGGATTTATATTTTTCATCAGAATTTAATTTAATTTAGTACAGTAGTCTTGCATTGACACAGAGTGTTGCAGTTTATACATTTCATTAGCTGCAGCGATGTCTTCTTAGATTATTTTTTTAATTTTTCAAATTCTTTGAAAACAAATACGAATTTCAAGAAGATGACAGCAAAAAAAAAAGAGAAGCTTATATAGCATCTAAAGTTATCAGCTACCTACAGACATCTAAAGTTGTGTGCAAAATTTTGCACCCCCCATCCCCCCAACCCCCCTCTTTTTAGGTTAAAAAAAAAGGGGGAAAAAAAGAGAAAAATTTTCAATTCATCCATTATAAAAAAAAAATGGTGTATTGAACAATCCAATACATGACACAAAATCAACAGTTTTGCAGAGAATACAGAAGAGTTTAGAGGCAGTTATAAAGGCAACAAGTGAGAAAACAAGTTCATTACAAGTTCAATGTTAAAAACATACACTGTTTAGTTACTTTTTGTTACCTGTGATAATGAAGGGACATCTTTTAAAACTACTGCCTTATGTGTTATATTAATTATTATTGTTGCTATTAAGAACATTATTTTTTCATTTCATCCTAAAAGTTATTGAAACTTTTTTTTGCACTTAACTGCAGCTAGACCAAGATTTAAAAAAAAAAATAAAGAAAAGAAAAGAAAGAAAAGAGAAATAATAGTGATATCACATACTAATGTTAATCTGAAGCAGGTGGAACAGGAGAATAGTAGTTAGTAGAAAAAAGAGATTATTTTTTCAATCTAATTGAGCTCTGACTGGAGTGCACAAGCCAAATAACAAAAATTGTCACTGTTTAATTACTATGGCAGCTAATGAATTACCGGTTGGAGACAGGACCACTACACACACACACACATTTTCCAAAATATGAAATCCTATCTGGTGAATTGATGTACTGTATTGAACCACTGGCCATGGCACAAATCAACAGAACTGAGAACACTGGAGAAAGTTAGAGGATCGTACCTTCTTTGGTAATTCCATTACAAGCTCCTTAAAAGTCCTTAAACATCAGCAATGTGATGAACAGGGAGCAATCAGAACATAGTTTATCCCTTTGAGACTAAAATACCAGAATAAAGAAATTCTTCGTAACACCACTGTTCACTGCCTTTTTCCCTGTGAGGCTAAGTCAATACGGACAAGCCTTCATTCAGTGGCTTCATTCAGAGCGGGTCACTCAGTTCGTCTTGAATCTAATGTGCAGACTTGTAGAGAAAACTAATCCTTGCACAGTGCTGGAACCTACTGCATCATTTTATATAGAGAACAATCTGCCATCTTTGATGACATCACATCTATGAATCCTAATTGGCTCTAGTTGTGTAAAATCAATGGCAAGATGTACAGTCAGGTCCATAAATATTGGGACATCGACACAATTCTAACATTTTTGGCTCTATACACCACCACAATG
>CM075014.1:19446080-19503574 GCA_037576675.1 Pangasius sanitwongsei | reverse complement strand
AAGAGGATTTATGCTGATATTGCCCAAAAACCCTATTTTGTTCAGGCGTTTCCAAACTTTTGGAGGGCAGTGTAGTTAGATATTATAATTAATATTAATATTAATAATTATATTAAAATAATATTATATTTTTCAGGGGAGTGAATAAATGTGATGATTCAGCCAAAATACTTTACAGACTTTAGTTTTAGGTCACAAGCAGCAACTAAAAAAATTAACAAAATCTGAGATGTGCAACAACAACCCTATCTGCACTGACACGAATGACCCAAACACTTTCTGCTGACAGAGGAAACCTTACTGTCTAACGAGTTCAGTAATTTACACTGGCCAGCATCCAAGCAGCCTTTTCACTGTCCCCATCTGTATTCTTTATTATCATGCAGTGTGTTCACATTACAGTGGAACCACACTGAGGAGTGTGTGTATAGTTCAAGCTTCAGAGATTCCAATATCACACACCTCAGCTACTCAGTTATTCAGCTATTCCACACACACACACACACACACACACACACACATACACAAACACACAGGGCAGTGGGGATTAAATCTGAATGCTGGCCAAACACCAAAGTCCTAACAGAGTAATTGGATGTCCACACAGCAAGATTGAAGAGGAAAAACTCAAGTGTCCGTGCCAAACACAGATTTCTGACCTTGAGAGTCAGGAATAAGGGAAGACAAAAGAGAGAGAAGGATGTAAGAGCAAGTGGGGAGCGGCAAGAGAGCTAGGAAAAGAGGAAAAAACAAAAAATAAAAAAAGCAAAATAAACAAAAGTAAAACACAGCATTTCAAATAATGAAAGTGAAAATAAAAGAGAGAGAGAGAGAGAGAGAAAGAGAAAGGAAAATGTGTCAAGAGATAATTAAAATGTGAATTGTAGAAGCCCTTTAACATTAAAAGACAAAGTTCAGCTTCTTCTCGCCTCTGAGAAATGTGTCTGCACATTTTGGGCCAATTCTTTCAACCTCAGCAAGAAAAAGAAACGTTAAACTCCATATAAAACCTATTACTGTTCTTTTATTTATTTCTTTTTCCATTGCATGATGTGATTCCAAGTTTGTCCTTCTAGACTCAGGATAAACATGGGATTCTTTTTAGTGCTTATCTGGAAGTGTAGTCAGAGGCAATATGATGTACATTTTTGTGTGTACAAGACAATTCATAACAAAAATAATAGATCATTGGCTCTAGACTAGGAAAATACAAGTACACAAGACGTCTATGCAAGACAACAAGAAAACTATGGTAAAGAATCAACTCATCCTCTTTTCCCAGGAAATTGAGTAGGCACAAGGTACAAGGAAAGAAGAGGGTAAAAAGAAAACATGGGAAAGTCGTTACAAGGATGCAAGTAAACATGAAAATGGGTACAAGGTAACCACAGCGCAAGAAACAAACTCATCTTCTTTATCCAGAAATTTCATTATTACAAGGAAACAAGAAGGTTACAAGAAACATGTCACACCTTTACAAGCGTCCAAGAAAGCACAGAAACAGGTACAAGGAAGCCAAGGTAAGAATGATACAAGAAAATATGGAAACAAACATACAAGGAAACAAGGGTGCAAATAAATAAGAAAGCCAAGTAAATAAGTAAGGGTACCATAGATGATTGGAGTGACCCCAAGTATTCACAAGAGACAAAAACAGTCATGATCACACAGATCTATCATTGAACATTCATTTAAATATTTATTCATTCTATGTTTTTGTATGTTCGTCAAATATATTTCACACTGAAGCTGTGTAAAACGCAATAAGGAAACATGAATGTTTGTGAATTGTCACCATGGCATTTTGATAGAGAGGTGCAGTCTGACTGGTTACACTGGGAACTCCAGTTATTTCAGACTGGAGTGCTCACGTCACCATTTACACACAACACATTGAGCCGAAACTAGGACACAAGACCTGAATGCTAACTGTCAAAATGTTGCAGCTTTGCTAAAAGTTTTTTTCTAAAAGTGAAAACACAATAGGCCATGTAGAATTATGGTGAGATCAAATTCGCCCTCTTTCCTCAGGAATTCATGATACATGATTCAAGGCTATAAACAGGAAAGGGCATGCAATGGAGGTCACTGCTGATTGGGGAGTTTCATGTTACAGTAAAAACATGATGAAAATAAAAATCCTGTTGCCTGCATGACCTCTCTGGAACAGCACACAAGGACCTGAGACTGAACAAAAGCAAACTATCACCACCCATCAAAGCTACTTCAAGGCAGCGCTACACATGAGGAAGTGAGAGAGATGTAAGGGTTCGGACTGCTCCCAAAGACAGCGTATTTGCTCGCAAACAAGAAAGCGTATAAGGTTTTACCAATCACCAGAGGTCATGCCATGCGTCTCTGTCCTTCTTTAAAATTGAGCTTTACAGAGAGACAAAGACAGAAGGGCAAAGGTCTATTGAGGTGACAGAGAAGAGAGAAATGGCCTTTCACACATGGCTCAGATGAAGAAAGATGGCATGATAGACACACAAACCCATACACATACACAGGCTTCTGACACATCCCGGTACTGTGAGGTTAAATTGAAAACGAGACCTTTGCTTCTTATTAGTGAGAGTTTTTTTCCAAGCAGCAAGCTGAGCATCTGTGCCCTGGCTTCAGTGTAATAGGAGGAACAGGAGGAGCCCAAGTCTCACAAACAGTTTTTGTGCTGGTGACTGATAGTCCTGGGATTTAAACTCACAACTTAACAGACACAATTGGGCTCGTGAGGCTTTGATTGGATTCTAGATATATATTGCAAGCCATGTAAAGGGGTACCCGAGTGTACTATAGGCTCCTGAGTTGTCCTCTCATTAGATAATAGCAAATTTGATACCATAGCCAACCATGCCTGATAGTCTGAGAAAATGTAAAGGCTGGTTAATACTGTGTTAATGCATGTTTGCATATTGGTTTTGCAAAGCAGACAGGGGTTTTATTGGTAAGCATAGTGTGCAGAGGTGCACTGACAAGCTGACGTGCACACTTCCAATATCCTCACAGTGCATTGTTTGTATCTACAGTGCTGTAAGTCAACTAGCATTCAGGCAAACGCTGACTGGATGAGGCAATGAGGTGTGTCTGGTTGGTGACAAGACGCTGAGACACTTCTTCCGCATGTGTCATCAAGGGCTTCAGAGCCGCTAAAGGTTCTAATGAAAACCCTTCAACACTGGTTCTCACCAGTGTTCGTGTATTAGCCACTTCATCCTGGTCAGGCTCGCATTGGATCCAGAGAGATCCCTGGGAAATATGGGAAACAAGTTGGGAACGCAACCTGAATGGGATGCCAGTCCATCACATGGCATCATGCATGCACACATTCCCTTCAATACTGGTTCACTATCAGAAATGGTTCCATTACTGGAAGCCAGGAACCCTTAACCACCCAGTGAACAGTTACAGAGCTTCTTGTTGAGAGCGTTGTGTTGAAAGTGTTGAGAGTTCCACTCGTCAATAGAAATTTGTGTTTCCATTCATGTTAGTTAGCTAGCTAAGATGTTGAGGGAATTAGCATGAACATTGCAAAACCTTGCATATCTTCAATGCTTCTTTTTCTGTAGAAAAAAATCAGAAAAATACAGAACTGCCCCCTGTCTGTTTGATTTTAATACCCGATAGCACAGTAATCTGTGATTAAGAACCAGGAAATAAGTATTATTACATCCACCACATTTCATCTTCTCCATTCATTGTGCAGTGAAATGCAAGACTTTAATTTTAAATTAAAATCCAGTGGACACATCCACATTACATGCAAGTATGATAGTAGACATACTATGAGACATACTATGAGACCACCCATTCACGATGCCTTCATGTGTTCACAAATACACAGATAAAGAAGTACAAACTAGGCCTAACTAGTTCTGCTCTCTCGGTAAGAATGATGGCATTACTCTATCCCCTATCAATTTTTGAGCAAGAGTTCAAAAATGTGTGTGTGTTTGGAGGAAGTGGGTGTTAGCATTTTTTCCAGTGTTTTATCTGAAATGACTTCCACCTGAGGCTAAATCTAAAGCTAATGGTGAAGAGCCAAACAGCAGCACACTGGAGAGATGCAGCATGATTGTCTAAGCTCCCAAAATACAGCACAACAGCCTTAGAAAAGTCAAAGTTGACTAAAAAGTGAAAGAATCAGACTGTATTGTATTTGTTTTAAGTAATTCTTATCTGTATTACCCTGAAAATATCACTTAATCCAAGCAGTCGGGCATTTCAGCTGTTGAGCTTCACCCTCCAGGATTGGTACCTGACATGCAGTGATTCAACTGGAGGGAGAAAACTGGCTGAGACTACACTGGGAGAAATTAAAAACATTAAAAAAGATGATGCCATGACGTTGGTGTTTTGCCAATGAGACCGAATTGAAAGAGCTACCATTCCCATGGTGGACCAGCTGACTTATCTTTTTCTTTTACCTAAACAAAATATGTGTTTTTAAGCACACCAATAACCTACTGTTGGTTCTCCATAATCAACAGTAACTTTATCTGCATCTTGGTTCATGAAGTTGCTAAGATCAAATCAAGAGTCAAGTCAAGTCAATTGAGTTTTTATTGTCATTCCCCTATATAGCTTGCATACATTGGAACGAAATGTTGTTTCTCCAGGACCATGGTGCAACACATAACACAACAGTGTGACACAAACAGAACAATAAATACACAAAACTGTAAACTAATGGTAGAGTAGCAGCAAGGTAGATCTTCTGCCTCCTGCTTATGTCATTTCTGCTTCACTGTGCTGAACACTCCCATGATTATTACTCGAACATATTTCTTGTGATTATGTTAACCTGTGTATATAAGTCTGCATGTTTGTTTAGCATATTTGCACAGTCCTGCATGTATTCATATAGTAATTCTGGGTCATGGTTTCCTGGGTAATTGTTTTCTACATACCCTACTGATACATACCCTACGTTTCTACTGATAGTGCCTACATTACATTTGTTAACTTTTATAATGAATTTTTAAAAAATGAGACAGGATACAGTGCAGGCACAGAGCTGAGCTCCTCAGCTAATAATAGACCGCACATCAACACATGCCTGGCTTTTGGGTATCCCTCAAGGGTTCAGCATAGGAAAAGACAGAGGGATTAGGTAGAGTGGGATGGGAGGGTGATAGAAAGTATCAGTGTTCCCTGTTTGGAATACATGCTTCGATTTGCCTTAGTTACAGTGTTTGCGTAGAGTGTGAGCCCTTTTCTGGAGTATGACTATTATATTGAGATAAACCATCTGACACATTGCCGATAAGTACTGCCTCTAAGTGCTGCAAGTTAGACCTCCATCTTACTAAAAATCAACATAAATTGTGCAGCATGCATTGATGTGTGATGTCCGTCAAGAGGTGCATTTTTGATGGATGCCAAACTATCCTTGTGAATGATACCTTTCACCAAGGGTCTTCAACCTTATCTACAATATGCTTTCATTCCAGGCAAACACGTGTCATACCATGCCATACTAATAGTGATTAACAACCATGATCAACTTGGTCATCTTGATCCGTTTTGGTGTGTCATAGAGCTCATCCTATCCTGTAGCATCACTGTCTGGCACGGATAATGCTCCATCTCAGAGAGGAAAGTATTGCAGCGCATGGTGAAGTCTGCCCAGTCTGTTACTGGGTCCTATTTTCCTGTCATCAAGGGCATCTGTGCTGAGAGGTGTATAAGGATGTCCTGCATCCTCAGGAAGGATCCCTTTCACCCATCCCCATGGACTGTTTGCACTCCTACCATCTGAAAGAAGGCTATGGCATCTGGGCCAGGATGACCAGATTCATGAACAGCTACTTCTCACCAGCCATTAGACTCCTAACCAGATTGGCCAGACAGCTACCTCACTTTATTTCATTTAATTTCATTCCATTTCATTTCATTTCATTACTGTGACTTTACAAGAGACATAATATATAGCCAACTGCACAAGTCACTTTTCATACTGCTACTCAGGACTATCAATAGAGTATACATTATCAGTACTACTGTGCAACAGAGTTTTGGTTTTCTGTTCAGTGTTTACTGTGTAGTTTCATATTTCATTCCTAACATTACATCCGTATATGATGGGAGGAATGCAATTAATTCTACTTGACTTGATCAACTGATTATACAAGTGGAATCTTAAGCCCTTTGCGGATAATATTTGAGACCTCTATCTTACACTATGTGAATATCACAGACCCAAACCTGTACTATGCATTTGTAGGAAATTCACTCTTTGACAAAGGTTTTCCTCAGTTGGTTAACAGTTATGGCTTTCTAAAGGGTTCTGCAAGGTAACACTGTTCAAAGGTTCCCCAGATGGCCAAACCAAACATCCCTTTAGAGTGATAGATGGAAAGACTTTTTTTTTCTAAAGGTGAAGAGCACAAGTTCAGACACAGGGCAAAAAAATCTTCTAGGAACTGGGACATTTTGTTTTCTAAGTACTAGTGCTACTAATGCTTATGTATGTGCTACAAATATGCTTTATACAGTGGAGACCAAAAGTCTGAGACTACATTGAAAATCTGGGATTTTTTTTTTTTAAATAAGCAAACAATTTTAGAACTTTGTAATATTTAAAACAAAGAAAGTAAATGTTCAATATCTTGAATATGTAATATTCAAGATGCTGCACTACTTATAAGCCCCTATTTAAATGTAAGCAAATGTGTGATAATGACCATGTTAACTGCTTTGTACAAAAGGTCTCTTCTATTGAAGCATGTGTTCACACTCCGATGGATTTGATCGAAATTGGATCATCATAAGACTTGTGGAGTCTGTACCAGCTCAAGTGTACACTGTCATTAAAGCAAAAAGGGGACGTACCAAATACTAAGAAATTTTGAAATTCATGTAAATATTTCAAATATTCTACTTTTCACTCCAGTTGTTGTCAATAATATAATTTGTAATGAAAATCTTTGTATTAAATTAGAAAAGAATGCAAAATAGAAGTATTTTCACTAGTGGTTTCTGATTTTGGACCCCACTGTAGGTACTCTTCAAATAAAGTGTTACCAAAATGGTTAAATCTACATTCTTTAGGAAGCTAAGAACCCTTAGTTACCACCAAAAAAAAAAAAAAAATCAGCTGATCAGTGGAATCTTGTCCCCTTTGCAGATAAGTTTGAAGACCTCTGTCTTACAATCTCTGAATATCACACAGCCAGTGTTGTAGTGTGCATTTTGTAACTCATCAAGTATCAAGTAAAGGAACTGCTGGTGTAGTAGTCACCTGAGAGCAGAGAGAATCTAATCAAGGGATTATTTCACAGCTACTGTTTAGCTTTTTTTTTAACCTCAGCCTTCCCCATTTTCTCCTGTTATTGCAGCAATGTGAAGCTGTTGATGAAGGCTTTGAATGCCAATCTGGCATAATAATCACAAAAGCTGTTGTTGTCACAATGCTGTACTTTTCCTCTCAAGTGAGAAATTATGGGTACTGTGAATTCAAGTGAATACTGTAACCATTTGTCTATTTAATAAAATACATGCTGGGACTAGTTTGCCACTTGCTTTGCATCTATGCTTAAATCAACTGATTTTTTTTTTTCCCTAATTAGGTAATACACTAGATAGTGCATCATTATATATTGGTTTGCACTAATGGAAACCATACAGGAGGCATCTATATATATCAGACCCATCAGAGTCACTTTCTTTAATGGAATATGTCATTTAAGCATTGCATCAGGCATTACATCAATGCTAACCTGTTTCGTTAATGGACGCACACTGACTGCTTGACACGGCCCCGAATATGGACATTTTAATAGAATTATGAGATCCTCAACTCAGAGCCTTAGACGAAAGCACAATGGCAGTCTGCAGAGGATGAAAAAGAAAATGTTCACCATATTATAATGCAGGGCAGATGTGCACACATACATGCCTGAACATTAAGTCTAGGTAATTAACATTTTTGCTTTAGCGCTTATAGCAGGAGTTTACCCCTTTTGAGGTTCACAGGTTCTTCAGGAATGGATGGGTACAAATCTAATTTTGATGTGTTTATGCATTTTTCTGAGGTTATGTTGCTGTGTGTAAGTTGTGTGCCCCTAAACACTCCTTCTACTACTGCTTTTGGCAGGAGTTTGAATATTTTCGTTCAAAAATGGGGTTCGCCTTCAAAAAGACACTTTGATGACAAATGCTCACGCCGGTCTATCCTAAGTGCCAGTACTTGATAGAAGAGTTCTTATTAAAATCCATTCAACAGTGGTCAAGTAAACTTAATAAGTAATTAGATAAACACTACATGAAACACAAGTCACTCAAACAAAGACAACCTTATATCTAGCTAGTCCAGTCAATAGCTAATTCATAACTTCATAGAAACCATGCTAATTAGAGGCAAGTATGAGAGTCCCTGAGGGTTCACGGATGTGAAATATCACTAGCTTTATGCTAATATTATATGATACAGCCTTAGCACCTTGCATTTACAAACTTAGTGCTTGTAGCCATTTCTCAATTTTAAGACATTAAGATGTATGCTCACAGTGCATTGTGGGAAAAAGACACAGTCCCTTAGCAATCAATGACATGTCTGAAGCTTCACCCAGTCACTTTAAAGTGCACCATTTTATGATTTCTGTTGTTTTGTAGCCATGTCCAAGAGCATATGGAGAACATTCAGTGCACTCATCAAATCCCAAAATGCATTGAAAAAGCTTAGTACAAATGTTGTACCCTAGAGGGTGCAGAATACCTATAATACACTTTACTATTTATAGTAAATAGAGAGTCCTCTCAGAAGATACGGTTCCTCGGCCATTCTTTGGATGGTTAACTGATCTAGTTTTCTTTGTGTAAAGGGAATACTGTGTTGTAAGATTCTACATAGAACTTTTGAGTGTCTCCCCTAGAGCCGAACCAAAGAACCACTTAGGGCACAGACACGGTGCATAAAAAGTGCTCTATGACCTGGGCCTATTTTTTTTTTACAGAGCTGGAGATGTGCAAAAACGGTTAAAATGGCTAAAACTAGTACCCTAAAGTTTTATCTAAGGTTAAAAAAAAATGTTTTGCTCTAGAAATGCTTTTCAAAGAGCTTACATAGTGCAAACATGGTTAAAAATGGCTGAAGATAGAACCATAAAGGCTTCTAAGGGGGACTGGCAAAATCTCAGAATGGAGGCAAGAATATATATTGTTCTAGGACCTGAAAAGGTAGAAAGCTGATGTTGTGCAGATTTTCTTTTTTTAGGGGGTTTCTTTTTCAGAAGAGGTTCCATGTATAACCCCTTTAGAAAGCTAAGAGCCCTTAATTATCCAAAGAACCCAGAGGGTGTTGTAAGAACACTAAGTATATAAGTATGCATAATTGCAGGTCACATTTTTCTTATAGAGTAATGGTAGTACATTAGAATGTGTTGCTAGCGTATTATCCAAAATCTGTCCAGAACTAATTTAAATCTCAACTCTCGTCCAGTCATCACTCAGTTTGGTTTGGCTCATGCTGCAGACCCATCTGTGTGTACCGCTCAGAGAGCACTCAGCGCAGACTCAAACACATGCTGCCGTTAATGAAGCTGCCTTTTAACGCACATCACAGGGAAGGCTGCCGCTTTCGCTGTTCAATCACAACACACACCCCTGTGGGGCTATTAGTGTCCATTACGCAATCTGAAAAAACAACGAGAGGCTGATCACTCAACGATTCCCAAATGTTATGGGTAAATCAACAAACACGCCATCGAAAGAAGTAATGAGCGCCAGGTAATGTGCCATGTGGAGAGAAAAGTGTGTGGGTTTTCAATTTTTTTTGTTTGTTTGTTTGTTTTTTTTAGAGTGATGCCAAAGCGCTGACATGGGCTGAGACAGTTCAAAAGCAGGAACACAGGCTTTGTGTTAAATAGTGATGAAGTCATTTATGTGTTAAAAGCATTAAAAGCATTTTCTGTCTCTCTTTCTGTCACACACACTTGCAGTGTATTCAGCTGTAGGTCTGCTAAGCCCAGCCTAATGAAGCAGTGTCAGTGCTTTCTCTATAGAAGGAACAGAAAGTAAGAGATGTGACCGAGAAAGGGGGAGTGATGAAACGATTAAAGGGAAGTGTGTGTGTGTGTGTGTGTGTGTGTGTGTGTGTGATGAGCAAAGGTATGATAAAAGACGGGATCATTTGTGGAGCTTGGGCTTAAATGATGGGTTCTATACAAAAACCACTTCCCATCTAATGTTTAAAAATAATAGTATTTTTAATCAGTGTAGGGTTTAAAGCCAATTTTATTCCTAACACTGCATTTATTTTGCTCTTCCAGCCACCAAAAGGATGAGAAAGACACTCAGAAGCACAGAACAGTATGCGATTTCAGAGACTGAGATAAATAAGAAACAGAAGGATGGAAAGTTTCTGTGCACTGAGCAACTTTTTGTCAGAAAAGTACACACAGTAGTGTGCAAGAGTCTTAGGCACGTGTAAAGAAATGCTGTTATGCAAAGATGCTTTCAAAAAATAATGAAATTAACAGTTTTCTACATACTACTATAAAGAGCACTAACCAGCAATAAAATAAACAAAGATATATTTGACTTTTAAAATGCATATGTCTCAGGTACACTTTGTGCAGTTTTATATGGAAATTGGCTGCTATGTTTTACATGTTTAAGCATGTTGGAGAATCTGACACAGACTGGCGTCCATTTCAGGGTGTATTCCTGCCTTGCATCTGGTATTCCCAGGAAAGGAACCAGTGCGAACCTGACCAGGAAGAATCTCTTACTGAAAATGAATGAAAGACTAAATTAAGCTATCTATGTATTTGTCCAATACAATATAAAGCCACACCCATTTCCACTTTGCATATACACAGATAATTAGATAGTCAAGCACGCTGAACCACATTTCAGCGTCTATGTCCAAATTCCAGTGTCTATGAACACCACTTTTGCAGACTCCTACACAAATAGAGAACTGTTCAATAATTAATACTTCAGCCATAGATAGCCCTGGCATCAGGCTGCAAGTCAGGTCTTCGATATGTGTGTGTGTGTGTGTGTGTGTGTGTGTGTATATACGCTTACAGTGTTTGATCTTTAGAAAGACTGTGGAGCATGTGTTGACCTTTCAGAAATGAACATACACAGCCGCCCTCGATAATTAATTATAATAATAATTATAGAATAATTAACACTGCAGTTAAAGATCTTGTCTCCTCTGGCTTAGTCCTGCTCAGATTTGGTGTGTGTAATGTTTGATCTGTCAACAGACTGGCAAAAGTGTGTTGACCTTTTTTTTCAGAGATGAAGATGATTAAATTAATGCACTCTTCAGCACTCCTCAGTGTGGAGCAGAAGACGAGACCAGACCTCCAGCAGAAGGTCAACAGAGAGCAGAACACACTGCAGCAAAGCAAAACTCAAAGCCCAAATCAGTAGTCCATAGTTTCAACACATCTGATTAATTTTACTCAATTTAATTAGTCTATTTGTACAATTACTGTGGACAAGAATTCCCTTTAGTGAGAAAAGAATAGAAAAGTAGTTTAGTATGCTGTAGTTATAGCAAGTAATATTGTACTTGTAGCTGAGTATTGTGTTGTAGTGTGGTTTTGATGGCACATGAATACCACAGAGCCACTGAGAAACCTTAAAGGTGCATTAGGCAATTTTTTTTATTATTATTATTTCTTACTTGTACAAATAACCTGTAAAATATGAACATGAAAAAAAAGGGCCTTGACCTCAGGACAAAAGTATTATGTGGTTAGGTGAAAACCCATTTAGAAAACTGACTTCTGGTCCGGAATGCTTGTTTGTGTTTTGGATGGGGCTCCGATCTATTCTATTGGCCACCGTAGATCCCGGGGGCGGAGCTTTGTGAACATGGGCAGAAATGGGAGGGGGATTCAAGGAGTTTAAAAAATAATAATTGAAATGTCTAACCCACCTACTTAACCATTAGAGAGTTAACCTTAGGAAAAAAAGAAAAAGAAAAAAGAAAAAAAAATCGCTAATCTTACCTAATGCACCTTTAACTCTTTTTACCAGAGGCCAAAAGATGGAATTACCTCCTGTTTTGGGATGCCTATGTTCAGCATTGAATTTATTTGTGATGTCACACTCCACAGTAGTGGTTAAGGGCTTATGGTAATGGTTAATGGTTATAAGTACATTTTTATCTAGCCTACTAGGTTTAAATGTTTAATGTTTTAAATGTTTTTATTGTGGTTGTATACAGTGTTTCACTATCAAAAAAAGCTTTAGTTGTGCTGTCCGTTTTATCTCTGTACCAATGTTATTGTGGAGAGGTGTGAATTGTTTGCCCAGCAGGGGGCTCACACCCCTCCCCTTTCCCATCACCCTGCTCACCAGCAGCTAAAGAGTCATGATACTCTACACACAGAAGCCCAACAGTGTCCTGACTAATCTTATTACAGACTTACAGCGATAAAATAATTCATTTGTTTATACTGATTGAAGATGTCCGATAAGACGATTTCCATTCTGCCAGCGGAATGGAACGCCAGCGTACTGCTAGAAAGGGTTAAGTAACCAGAATTACATTTGTTGCTTGGTGGTGCAGCTAGTTATCATCTGTGCAGAGTTTCACATATTCACCCTTCACAGATTTCCTCCCACCTCCCAAAAACTTGCCAGCAGATGGATTGGTTGCTCTAAAGTGAATGTGTGTGTGTGCGTGTATGTGTGTGTGTACGCATGTGTGCTGTGATCAGCTGGTGTCCCGTCCCGGGTATATTCCCTCCTTGCATCCAGTGTTCTTGGGATAAGCTCCAGATGCACCGTGACCCTGACCAGGATAAAGAGCTTACTGAACATGAATGAATAAATGTTTTGCTCCAGTGCTGGAAAATTTAGTACTTTTCCATAATAACAACAAAACCTTCTCTCATGTCTGTGTTATCCAAAGACCTTAAATTGTTTGAGTTTGGATCATATTTTATAAGTGCATTAGATAAGATTAGTCTTTTTTTTAGAGATTAGGTCTCTAATGGTTAGGTAGGGCTGACATTTGAATGCTTCCCACCCGTGTTCACAAAGCTCCACCTCCAGGAGCTACAGTGACCCATGGGAGACAAGAAGTCATATCCATTTACATTTATGGCATATGCCCTTATCCAGATACAATTGAGCAGTTGAGGGTTAAAGGGCCTTGCTCAAGAGCCCAGCAGGGGCAGCTTGGCGGGGCTGAGATTTGAACTCTCAACCTTCCGATCAGGAGGCCAATATCTTAACCACTGAGCTACCACTTCCCCCAGCAATCCCAACACAAACGAGCATTCCGGACCTGAAGACAGTTTTCCAAACGGGTTTTCTCAGTGGCTTTATACACTTTCACTAAGGCCATGGCTTAAGCCATTGTTTTTTTAAAAAAAATCATGTTCTGTATATCTTCCTGGTTATTTGTACGAGTGAGAAATAAAAACTTTTCCATTGCACCTTTAAATGTTTACTGCTGATTTTGACAACTGCCTTTAACTTATAAACTGCCTTTATAAGTGAGTTTGGAGTTTTCTGTTACATCTCTACAAAGAACAAACAAGTCCTTGCCTGTTGTAATCACACACACACATATAAATGCAGTAATATTTATGTGACTGGTTCAATATTCATATAGATTTTGATATTGACCCATTAATCTTTTTTCACAAACACAGCCCTGATGCTTAACCATTTCACACTTTTCTGTCACGAAAAAGACGATTATTATCCACCAAAAGACAGTCCTGTTCCAGTACTAAAATGCTGCCAGCGTGGAGCCAGGGAACCGATGATGTGAGAGCTTGGCGCCAATGTCATTTTGTCACCATAGCAACAGCCGAATTTAAGAAAAGGCAACAACACAGACCTGAGGGTTTAGAAGAATATTGTTCTGGAAAAACAAGCAAAAGTAATATCACAATCATGAATCACTGGTCTGAGGAAGAAACAACTGTAACGCACAAGAGCAACAACATGAGTGGGAGCTACATGGCTAATACTAGCAAAACTGCATTTGAGAGGTTACACACTCAGAATAAAGAGCTGAAAAATAATCATACTAAGCATCTGCCCTAGTACTTGGGAAACTGTGAGTTTAAATCCTGACAATTTCACAGATATCTGTGCCCCCGAGTCCAGAGTAGCCACTAGCCAATCACAGGCATGCTCTGCTGTCTGTGAACAATTAAGAATTTGTCTTTAAATGATAAAAAATCTCAAAATCAGAAGTACAACTTGTAAGATCATTCATAACTAGTAGTATTTTTATACTGTACATTGGAAAATGTAGTGGTTTTGGCACTCAAACTGGAGGACAAAAAGTTCACAGATCACACAGAACACACATGGCTATACAAAAAATAAAAAACTATAAAAAGTCCAGGACCATATTCAAATTATTCAAATTTACATTCCTTTCTGTTTATATGTCTCAACCTAAGCTGGTAATACTTACTAATGATGTTGACATATATATTGACAAAATATTTAGCCTTTGATGTTCCCTAAAGCGCAGTAGTAAGTGATATGCCGGCTACGTGATTTCTTTCAGAATGCAGATGTTCATCCTCTGTGTGTGAAGTGGAAGAACTAAGTACCAGTACTCTCCTTTTTGGCATGTTAATGTGTTTCTGCTTTTTACAAACTACTGAGAAAATCTGAGGCTATGCAGTGAATATGATGCTAAACTGCTAATGTTTGAAACATAGTGTTTCTAATTTCAATAAAGAGGACAGAATTATGAAGACAAATTATTCAATAATTCATCAATTGTAACTGTAGAAATATACAAATTATTTAAACTGTCCATAATTTTTTTGGTTTAAAGTGCCATCATTGCCCACTTTGGTGTCATTTATCAGTGTATGTTTGAGAATTTTGCTGCATCTGAAATCACACCCTTACTCATTCATTCATGTCTATAGGGCAGCAGTAAATGAGACACCAGACTGAATTCAAACAGCGTGAGCTCTGGAAATGCATTCATCGTGACGTGCAGTTACATAAACGATCTGAACTTTACAAATTGCCTAGCAACCTGATACCACAAAAATGAAGAAGCAGGCTATTACAAGCATTTTTCTGTATTAAAATAAAACAATAACCCAAAAGTACCTGTTGGCTTTAGTGGTCATTAAACAATATTTCATTACATTTATTTACTGACCAGTAAATTCCGAGCTAAAAGATTTCACTGTGCCTTTGTTTTTTTTTTGTTTTTTTTTTGTTTTTGTTTTTTGTAAAAGTAGTACACTGGATATATTGTACATCATGCTTGATAAATCAGTGCACTGTCCATGGAATACAACCTTTACACTGAAAATTCGGACAACACTACAAAAGTCTGTGACTGAATACCACACTGTCACAAATTAAAGACAAAAAAATACATGAAGTTGGGATTGCTAAAATTGTAGCCATTATACATACAGTAAGAGTAAAAAGGGAGAGAACTGTCACTATTCACTCCTATAATCTACACATATGCATGTCTCCTGCATACAGAATAAGCTTCTGATTCTCAGTTTGTATGCCTAACTTCAGCCTGGACTTCAGGAACCAGCCGCAATGCCAATTTAACTTTGCATACATTTCTATGAACAAAATCTTAAATTTAACTTGCAACTAATATGCAGCTGACTACAGACACACATACCTGCATCCCAGAGAGACATCTCTAATTAAATATTTAAGATACAACATCCTGCTGGACTTATCAACCAGAGTTGCACAGTTGGGCTCTAAAGATATGGGTTGGATAAAAATCTTGTTCCTCTAATCCTTCTTTAGCACAGTTTGAGCTTTGTGTCTCATTCACGCTAATCACAAAAGCATTATGCAAATGTAATCACTCTCTTACAGTATGTGACTCAGTAGTTTAGCTGAAAATGGTGTATTGAAAATACAATAGAGATAAAAGCTGCTGCTGAAAACTCGACTACTGGCAGGTAAGATAAAGCAGTGCGAGGACAGAGGAGATAGACCTACCTGAAGTAGAGGATGACATCTATAGAGTCCCGCCACAGCAGTGTCCACTCCACCCCCCCTAGACACTGTCCTCACTGACACACATCATGCACATGACCTGGACAACACAACAGTAAAAGAAGTACTCAGTTCATGCTTATATTTGAGGAACAATTCATTTAAAACTAAGACAAATACATTTTTGATGTATATTCCTAATACGAAACTGAACAAACTAATCAAATGAGTAATTAGTACAAATTCAAGCAAGCTATGGTGACATGGTTTGATTTCATTTAAAAGTCATAAGAAAATGAATAAAGTGAACAAAGGCTCATTTTTCATACACAGTCTCATATTTGCAAGTAAGAGACAGCATCAGATTCAAAATCTTTCAAAGAACAGACTGAACACAAACTGGCCTTTGCTGAAAGCTGACCTTCAACAAAAAAAACTTTTTGAACAGTCGCATTTATAACAGGACTACTTTCATTCAATGATTTCTTTTGACACATTTGCACAAAAAGTGACAGAGCAAGAATGCTTAAATATACAGCCAACAACAAACTGAATCTCTTCACAGGCTCTCTTCACATTTTGATCAGTTTTATAGTTGATCAAAATAAATTTTTCGTCTACTGTAATTACCACTCAGTATAATTAATAATAATTGACTGTGAAAGAGCAGTTTTAATTTCTAGAGCCTTCTGTAAGAGCAGTGTTTATCCCTCCTGTGCAGTTGCAGAGAACCGTAAAACTTTTATGCAAAGCTGTTCTGAACCTACAGGGTGATTTCGCAGGAAAGTCCTGAAAACACTTCAAATTTAAAAGCATTTTTTGAAAAGTGCAAATCCCAACCATGTCACAGCCAACCACGACCAAGCCAAGATAGCAAATTTGGCCATGCTGTCTGGGTGGAGGGAAAAGTGTACTCTCTCTCCTCTGTCAATCACAGCAACACTAGACAATTGTGGGCATCTGTAGGCTCGTGTATGCAGAAGAGGGTAGATAGCACTTTCCTCCAAGTGTGTTACACAGCAAGTGTGAAAGGATGTGGCTGGCTGGCTTCCTGTGTCTTGGAGGAAGCGCGTGTTACTCTTGACCCTCCCTGGTTGGTAGCTGGCATATGATAAGGGAGAGTTGGCTGGTGGGTGGGAATTGGCAGGTGACCAAATTGAAGATCTGGAGTAATGCATCGCTCCAAACATACCTGATTGCTTACATTAAAATAAACACTCTTTGGGTAGAAAAATAAATGCTAAATGTGGCTGTTTCATGTTGCTGCTGGTTTACTGCAGGTTAAACAAAAAAAAACAATCTTTAAATCAAGGCAGTTATAATTTATTTACTCAGTTGCACCCTGCCATAAATGTCTATGGTTTTATGTCAGGCAGATGAAGGTGGTAAATGTGGCTCATCCCTCATTTATCTGTACATTGTCCTGCCAAAGCAGCGCTGCCATTCAGCGACTGAACATCACTGTTTTGGTCACCCATACGCCTCACTAACAACAATTTGTCACCTGTCTGTATGTATCCACACACCTTGCTATATTTTCTTTTCCACAGATAACACTGAGTTGGTGTTGTCAATTATTCATTAAACAAAGTACCACAATTCTATATGTTCTGACAGAAGAGGAAAATATCCAAGTATAATGTAACAAAATATTAGCAAAGAAATAACATAATTTCTATAATAAATTATATAAAGTGGAAAGACAGATTTTATCACAATCCTTTCCTAATATTTGTACATACTGTCGAAGAAAATAACTAGGCTTGGGTTTAAAGAAAGAAAGAAAGAAAGAAAGAAAGAAAGAAATTGACTGTCTTTGCCCAGACAACACCATTTATCAAGCACTTTCTTCTGAAAAATGATTCAGGGCACCTGGAACCAAGACTGATAGAGACATTATACAATTTGCTTGCACTTCATAAAGCACCCAGTGGTGTGTATTGCACTAAAGACCACATGACTGATGGGATAAATTCACTGTATTTTGGTTATTGCTCTATTATTTCACATGTTTCACCTGAATCTGTACAGCACTGCACAATTTTATACTTTATTGTTTTGTTTGTTTTATTATTTTCTATTATTATTGTTATTATAACTACTACTACCACACGTGGTGTGCATTGTAACTTTCACTCTCTCAGTGACTGTTAAAATATCATATAGTAGCTAAAGATAATTCTGTGGTTTATGTTTTTAATAAAAAACAAACCAGCACTGTCATACTACTGCAATATCTTTTTTTAAGGTTAGGTTAGGTTCAACTTTATTGTCATTGTCAGAGTACGAGTACAGAGACAATGAAATGCAGTTAGCATCCAACCAGTAGTGCAAATAGCAAATAAATTGAAGTGAGGTAACAAGGTTATGGTGCAATAAGTTAACAGTGTACAGTGGTAAAAAGTATGATGCACACCGGTAATGCAAATAGCAATTAGGTTAAATGGAACAAATAAGAATTATGGTGCAGTTAGCTGAGATAAACAGTATACAGGTAGAGGTAAGCAGCATGATGCATGCAATATGATGCCGTGGATACATACAGTGGAGAGAGAAATGCAGATGTGCAAATAGCAATAATGTGCAAATAACAGTCTGATATAAGTAACATTAATAATATTAATGACAGGTAGTACAGTAGAGTGCAAGTACTTGCAAATAATTGCAGATTACAGTAGTGTCTAATGCTAATGTTTAGTTATTAGGTGGAGCCTGGCTGTTAACGTTCGGAAGCTGAGTTCAGCACTAGTACAGCTGAAGGGAAAAAGCTGTTCATGAGTCTTTTTGTGCAACAACGCAGACCTCTGATACCTCTGATACCTCTGGCTCTCCGCAAACAACGCTTTTGATAAATGACTGAAATGCTGGGCAACTGTGTTCCAGTGATGTGTTGGGCAGTTTTCACTATCCACTGTAGTGCCTTCAGGTCACTGTGCAGTCATTGTACCATACTGTGATGCAGTTTTTAAGGCTACAAAATAAATTATTTAATAAGTAAATTAAATTTTGGTTCCAAAATATAGATTTTCATGTCCAGTCAGCTACTTATGTACGTTGTATGATAAGTCAATGATACAATGTGTTGATTATATCCATGATATGCACTGTTATGTCATAACCAGCTGTAGTACTTGGCCAATAAACACACTCAGATTTTGATACAACACATACTCAGTCTCACTAAGCTGCTCAGCTAAAGCACAGCACTGCATTGACCGCCAACACTTCTAGGAGGGTAAAGATTGAGTTAAATTCGATCAGCATGTTCCTGCTCCCTCGCTTTCCTCTGAAGTGCTCTCATCCTGCAGCTCACCCTCTAATGCAAACTCAGACGCTGCCAAACTCCCCAAACACAGCAACAGAATCTGTCATAAAACGCCTGCCAGCGAACAGGGGCTCTGAATCACAGCTCACTGCATGGCTTTCAAATATAAATGCAATGTAAGAACTAATCTGAGATAAATTAGTTTAACATCTACATTATAGCTTGAACTGCAGCTGTAAACATAACTGTCAGTGTAATTTAACGTGTACATTGTGTCAATTCAGAGGAAGTAATAAATAAGTAATAAATCTGTTACCAGAATGACTGAATACGTCATGCTCCAGCACATCAAAACTTGGTCAATTTAGCTTTTTCTGTTTAGGAATGACAAATAAAACACAGTGAAAGTCCATAGTCTGATAACTAGTTGTTGTAAATTACTCTTAACTAATTTATTTAGACTGGAATGTTCTCTCCTATATGTCAGCTACCAACCGGGGAGGGTGAAAGCTAACCCACGCTTCCTCTGAGACATGTGAAGCAGCCAACCATATTTTTTCGAACTGCTGCTCAAGCTGCGTCTGCGTAAAATAACACTGTCAGAGGAAAGTGCTATCGACCCTCTTCCGCATACAAAAGGTCACAGATTCCCACAATTGGCTAGTGCCACTGTGATTGGCAGGGTTGAGAGAGTACATCATCCCTCCCACCCAGAGAGAACATCCAATATTGCTGCATTGACTCCCGGCCACGGATGGCTGTGGCAACGTCGGGATTCGAACTCACAATCTGCTAACGATTGGGTGAACAGGTTTTTGTTTATTTAATCTTATTGTACTCATTAGTTTTAAAACTAGTTTTAAAATCATGCTGAGCCTCTTTGAAAGTAAGTCCAAGTAGGGCTTCCCTGTTTAGAAAAAAAGGACGAAAGAAAGAAAGAAAGAAAGAAAGAAAGAAAAGATGTTTAAGTCATATTATTAGTACTTTTCGAAAGTATTAAAAGATTAATTGTGGAGCCATAATTTATGCAAGAGGTTTGTAAGTCGAAACCTTACACTAAATTACTAATGATATTTTATGATCAGGTTACCTTCTGTGACTAACTTTAATGTTTCTTTATTCCTGCTGTGGCTGCCATCAGCTTTATTAGACAAAAAACTTAAATCTGCACAAATGTGTTTTCATTAATGCATGCAGCTGCTGAAAATTAAGCATGGCATAATAACAAATAACACAAACATAACTGGTGCAAAGAATGTTCCAGGAGCAAAAGCATTTAGTGTAAATATGACGTTCGTTTAATTGCTGAAACCACAGTGAACTGCCTCATTTTACCCAGACAGTTTTTCTCCTGCGTGTGACAGCGGCAACATGCTGGAAATCAATTTTCCCACAATGCAGCGTGGGTGTAGATCAGACTCCTAATGACATGTCTCCTAATGAGAAGGTTGTGAGTTCAAATCCCTGCACTGCCAATCTGCCACTGAGCAAGACCCTTAACTTTCATCTGCTGAGCTCAAGTATGTCACTTCAAATAAAAAAAAAAGCACCTGCCAAATGAGTATATGGAAATGACACAAAAGTATACACACACACACCTGGCACCTCCAGCTTAAGTTTAATTTAAGCTCAGGGTTAAAGATAATGCTGTTATTTTTAGCCAGCTTTGGCTTAAATTGTATAATGTTCGGTAAATGTCCTGACTCTGATGTGGCATTTATTTGAAAGAAAGCGATTATCAGGTAATATAATTTTAAAAGTGTCAGAGAAAGCTATTTGATCTGTCAGTTTGGTGATAGCAGATGGTAAATATTGAGTGAACAAATATTGATATACATTATATACTGTATACTGGAATGCTCAGAACTAAAGCGTAGAATGTGTTGTACAGTCTAACCCTATCCTTTTTTTCTGTCTCTCCGTGTGTGTCAAACTGATAGCAGCCATTTCTAAAAATATAATTTTGTTGATAATAATTTTTTATCTGTGAACATACAGCATTCAGCGTTCAGTGAGGTGTATTTTACACCGAAGAACCTCCCCAAATCAATGAATCAATAGCGTGCCAAGGCTACTTTTAATTTTACTCTCTTCCTGCCATTAGCTGATATTAGCCTTCTGATTACTGAGAAGGCCATTTTGGACATAAACATTGCTGTAAAATGTGGAGACATGGCCACCGTCACAGGCGAAAATAACAACAGGTGAGAATATGAACTGTTCCAGTGTGAGAATACTGCAGTCTCTTCAGTATGAGTGAATCAAATCAATTTGCCTCAGACCAAAACACAACCTTTCATCTCAGAGCATAAAGAAAAGTGTCTCAACTACACAACCTGTCTAGTCAATTAAAGACTCAGAAATCATAGGCTTTTAATATAAAATGGAAATCTATTAAAATATTGTGCAATATTCTGCAATTTTTGACAATCAGCTAAATCCTGGGCTTCACTGCAGACATGCACCAGTGATCAGTTACACAATATGTCAAACATCTGTGGGCCTGCTGTTATAGGAAAATAATCACAGATGAGGTAGTGTGAAGCAACCCAGTGCAAAGTGACACCAAAGTTGAACATTTTTAATAACAGCATGCCCCACAGTGTTTTATTCTTCTTGTACCACAGCGATTTGCCAATGATTATATTTTTTATTTACATTTTATCCATTTAAGCTTGCTGAGCTAGTTATGGTGGCTCAGTGGTTAAGGCTTTGTGTTAGTGATCAGAAGGTCATATGTTCAAATCCCTGTAGGTGAACCTTAACCTACAGCTCAGTTGCATCCTGCATCAGCCAAATGTACTGGATTATGTGTTTTTGTATACTATGGAAGATATTACTGTAAATATGTTTTACAAATATGTTCTTTACTGTAAATTTACAGTTCCTGTTACAATAACTATAAAATATACAACAATTTTGACAGCGTATGTATAAATGTTGAACCGAGATACATATCCTAAAAGTAGTCTTAGGGTACATAATTATTTCATTCTCAAATGGTATTAACCAAGTAACACCTTCCTGTGGCTGTATTTCATATTATGTTGTATTATTGGACATACAGTGCACCACACATATACCACGCTGCCAAATAAGAATCACAATGCACTATTGTTTCAACCCCTAGTTGATAATATCCTTAGATATAATGAAAAGTTTAAAGATTTTAAACACTCATGATCTGAACATTTGATATAAGACCATATCCATTTGAGTCTCCTCGGTGGAGTCTGGACTAGACATTGTGTGTCTACTTTCGCTGTTCAGCCAAACCACTTAACAGGATTATCTACAGAGCAGGATATCATTTATTAAGAGTGTATTGCATACACGACATGTCACTGGAATGGATAAAGGCTGTACATTCCTTCACACAGAGATGAGTGGATTCCTGGCTGTCCTGGGATTTGAAGTCACAACCTTCCAGTCACTAGTTAAAAAAAAAAAAAAAGGGACAACTGTGCCATTTTTGTGCACACAGATGCATTCAGTGTATGGGGAGATGTGGTAACATATTAGCATAGTGACTTGCATAGTGAGTATGATTTTGCAAAACACAAAGAATCTCTGTATAATGAAGGTTCTTGATGCAACGACTTGTGCTTTAAAGACAGGAACTTGTTTACTACACACATTTTTCCCCTTTCAAATTCTTCTACTTCTGCCAAATGCGATGGCACATCTCTACCCTTGCTGATTTCACAAAACAATACCAGATGGAGGAGATGACCTACAGCAAAGCTGCACATGTTTCAGTTCTGTTCAATTACATGGGGTGAATTAGACACGACTCCATATTTGACATGACTCAACAGGTTTTAGCTTGTGCCCTGGGTAGTGCAATACAAGGGGATTCAATTTCAAATCTAACCATGTAAGACGTTACATATGTAAATTTGTCAAGAACCATCAATTAGAATTAATGACCCATAATTTATTTAACTCCTGCCACGCAGAGATCCTTTATAGAACTGTACTGCCTAACAGGAGCTTATGCGACAGAGCTGACAGATGTAAAGCCTTAGTGATGTGGAACAATGTGGATCCTGTCTCCATGCCTTACTGAAAACACTTCTGCCTCAATGATGATTCAAGCAGCAGCAGTTGTTTAGAAAAGGGTGGCTTAATTACAATGGCAAAGCAAGCTGAAGCATGATAAAAGAATGATATAAAGATCCATAATGCATAAAAGATATGCTTTTGGTGATGACTAAAAGAAGTGCTAGTAACAATTACACTAAACCAAGTCTTGAGTCTTGAAGACTCTTGACGAGTGGCTTATACAACAGTTAGTTCCGGTCCACTGATTTGATTGGTCGAGCAGCGTTCCAAGAATGCTTATGTTTAGTATAACCACATTGGGACATTTCACACTCCATTTGTCTGTGTCGCCACTTAAAATTCCATTTCTAGCAACAGTCCAGCCGAAACGGTTTCTATAGTAGAGTTAGAGACATCATCAGTGGACGTGGCAAACGATACATTCTTCATGAATATAACTTCTGACTTAAAATGTGAAACTTTGTTAGATTGAGATGAAAAGAAAGAAGGGAAGCCAATTCCACCGGAAGCACCTTTAACAGGAATGTACAAATTAACGTGAGCTAGCTAGCCAGCTATTCAGCATCTATTTCCACTAGCGGAGCAAAAATAAACAAATTATTTCAAAATATTGTGTCTGAAATGCCAGTTACTCATTATTAAGTTCTTATTTATAAAAGTGTTGCATAAAAGCAATATTGCACTTGCAATATACTGAGTATCGGCACGGCTGTGATTTGCCCGTACAGCCGTGCCGATATTCAGTACAACCACACTCTTGCTTGTGCAATATTGTTTAATTAGATTTGAGATCATGATGTGAGGAACACTATGTGTATTTATTAAAATCATACATGACTGTAGCAGAGTGTGATATCTTCATTTCTATCAGATTTTTGACAATGACAGATGAACGTTTGTACTGCAATAGCCAAAACAGCAAAATAACTGCTATCTAGTATTTAGTACATCCTATTAGAGTATAGCATATAGCTTGCTGCCTCACAGCTCCAGGGTCCCTGGCTCAATCTGAGCATGGGTTACTATCAGTGTGGAGTGTCCATGTGAGTTTCTTCTATGTTCTCCGGTTTCCTTCCACATCCCAAAAACTTGCCAGTAGGTGGATTGGCAACTCTAAATTCCCCTAGGTGTGAATGAGTGTGTAAATGTATGTATCCCATTCAGAGTGTATTCCTACATCACACTCAGTGTTCCTGGGATAAGCTCCTCATCCACCGCAACCCTGACCAGGATAAAGTGGTTACTGAAGATGAATGAATGTTCAGTTAATGAATGTTTTGAATGCTAAATATGTGATATTTTATGATGTTTGTGATGAAGGGAGGAGGTCATGGGACATAGTCTGGGACATATTTTGGTTAGATGTATACTGGAGGTTGGGGTGGGGGTGGGGGTGGGGGGGTAAGGACCAGAGGGGCTGGTGGATGCAAAGGATGAACAAACCAGAATTTTTTTACAACCAGAGTTGTAGGGGTTGAGTTCTGTCTCTTCTAAGACTAACAGAAAAAAACAGATGTTTTCTGTCAGCAGCACATCTGCTCATCAAATTACAGTGTGTCTAACAAGCTTCATCTGAATCATGGTAGCTAAGTAGATTTTTTTTGTTTTGAATGAAATTAGCAGGAATAAATATAGCAGTGTAATGACTTCCTCCTGTGATGGCCTGTCTAGAGCCAGAATTCAGAATTGCACCACATGAAACAGAAAAGTGAGAAAGGCAATTACAAAATAGTTTCCTAATTTAAGATAAATAAGAAATCTTTTTAGATTTAATTTGTTTATATATACCCATCACCTTTTATGATTCACCACTTATTTCAGCCACATGGTAAAATCTACTCTCCAAACACACAAACTGCATCTCAGATGGCATGCAATGCACACTATATTCTATTTTGGGAGGGTAAAATCTAACAGATCAAAAAATCTGATAGCTTAAAATCAAAGGCAGTGTGGTACCTCACTTTGCTGGACTGTCAGAAAAGCCTCCACCTTATGCCTCATTCTTATGCTTTTAAAAAGGGAATAGTATCATGCGGTACGAGGCAGAGCGCAAGTGCATAAATTCTGCATGTTTAGTAGGGGCAAACCAACAACCATCATCATAATCCATAGCATTAGTCAATAAACATCCAGGCAGCATCAAAAAGGGCAAATCCATATTACCAAACCCAAAGAACCAAATATCAGGAATTAGAAACAAGTAAACACTCTAACACAGGCTTGCAAATGAACATTCACTGAATGAGACTTCGGAAAGACAAACTATTCAAATCTAAAACGAAGCCAAATGAACGCAATGGGAAAACCAACCAGTGACAGAAAAGGGAAAAGAACCAGGAAATAAAAACCAAAACACGTCACAATAAGAACACGGCCTGTACACCATTCTCTGATGGGATTCTCAATGGTTATTCTGATGGGATTGTCAATGGTTATTCTGATGGGATTCTCAATGGTTATTCTCTGATACGGAAACCCTCTGCTGTAGGGTTCTACATAGACCCCTTTAAGGTTTCCCAAGAGGGACAAACCAAAGAACCATTTAGGGTCTTAGATTAAGCTTTCTGTTCTAAGAGTGCACTGTTTATAGCTCCCTATTAACTTATATTAGCAAGGACTGATTTAAAGGTTTGTTTTTTTTATTTAAAGTTCAAAAATGAAAAAAAGATGAATTTGAGAAATATAAGTTGACATTGCACTGTGTTTTGATACACTGCATAATGGAGCAGAGAAACCATGTGATGTACATAGTGATTTATTCTCCAGGAAACTAGTCTAGTTAAAACATCAGCAAAAACACTTACCCCAATAAGGCAGCATTAGCTATAATGTATAGAAACACTGAGAAGATATCTAAGCCTCCTCTGATATGCACTTGTCTGCATGTGCATGTATAAATTAAAGTTAGTCTGGAAGTAATTTATGATGAAACAGTCATAGTCTATTCCCCATAGCATAGTTAACTACTATCAAAGCAAGCATTAAGGATATATTTTACCCTTTACACACTAAACAGGCATGCTCTAACAAAATGAGCTCAGTTATCAGGACTATAAGACTCCTTTCTAGCCGACAGCGAAAACAATCCAGACCATCATCACACGTGAGCCAATTGCTCAGACAGATCCTCTTTCAAGATTGTCCTGGCCTTTTTGTTCTGAAATCATGATTGTTCTGATCCAGTCTTCGCTGATGTCTCACCTGGTCTGCAGCAGATGATTTAGGGGACACAGGAAGGAAAGTAATCTGTGCCGAGAAAGAAAGAAACACACGCACGTCTGACTCCTTTAAGCTCCAAATCAAAACCGGATAAATTGAGTCTCACCTTATCCCAACCCCCCCTATGGAAGATCACGCTTGAGAGAATTTATTTTCTCAGGAATAGCAGGATGGCAAAACAAGTTCCTCTGCAGAACTCAAAAGTCTCTACAATTACCACAAAAAAAAAAAAAAAAAGAGCAATGGAAGCATCACATTTTTTTCAAACATGCCAGAAAACAAATTTTAGAAGGTGGTAACCTTTAAACCAATAGGCATGTGATAATATTCAACTTTCGTGTCATATATTTAAGGGAAATAAAAGCCCTACTGCCGATACCTGTGCGTTTGGCACATTTGGGAAGTGAACAATAACCTGAATTATGGGGGAAAACAATAACTGCAGTAATGTCTACATTTGTCTTTAAAAAATAAGTACCCTTAAAATATAGCTGACTTTATGCTGCTTTCTGAACAGGATGGCCATCATTTCAGAGGTATAAAAGCTGTTCAAAACAGATACATTCCAATGTAGTTTTCACTTAAATGGAACACAGTTACAGTGATGAATCTTTAAAATGTTTGCTATAAACATATTTCGCATGGTGAATATTCTACCACAGAGCTGCTCAATTCTCAATTCTGATTGGTCAGCTATTTTCCAATTTCTAATAAAATTAGCACAATTATCTGCCAATAGAACAAGAATATTTCAAGCTTGAAATTAGTAAAAATGTCTAGAACTAGGTTTTAGTAATATATTTGGTTTGTTGTTATCTTGTAACAGGAAATACAAGATAAATCTGACTATATTCAAGATATTTTCACTTGCTAAGATGTCATTTTTTGCAGTGTAACGACACCTCTGACAGCAGTACTGACAAATTTAGTTTATATGATTGTGTTCATTCTAATATGTTACAATTTCTGTATCATGACAAGTTACAAATTTTTGTAATGACTGTTTTGGAATGACTGTTTATGCCGTTATAAGTGATAACAGGAACGAACTTGTTTCTTGGACGTTCCACAAAACTAAGCATAACTATAAACAGCTAAAAAGTATGACGCCCAGTTTTAATAAATAAAAAATAGTAATCACTGGCAGGTTGCTGTGGTAACCAGAGGAATGCAGGATGTGCTGTTACTGAAGAGTAACTCTGCTTCACGTTGGGTCGCATCACACCATCCCACTGTGCTGTATTTCTTATTGTATAACCAAAATGCATAAGTTTTCATACAAGTTGGCCTGTGCAAAGTTTGTGAATTGCAATCATGACACTATGCAGAAAATACAAGTAATCACAAGGTTGGGACGGGAGAAGGAAGGAGTTCTGCCTTCATTCCTCACGTATGGTTTGCGGCAGCAATTTGACTCTTTGCGCTCAATTTCACAGTAAAACTGTGCATCATTATAGAAGTCAAAATAGCCAGATCTGTTCTGACTGACTGACTGTGTCCTTGTGGTCTAAAAGTCAAAGAAACCTTTTGAACATCATAAGTATTTTTTTTTTCTATAAATGTGTGACAGGGCAGTTTTACAAAACGATGCCATCTGAGAACAGAAAAACACATAGAAACACAGATACCACTGAAAGAAACTGGAAAATTCCTTAGCCCATTACATGTTCCAGCCCTCTCCTGGCAAATCAGTGCTGCATGGACTGCATTTGCATATTGACACATGACTGGCTCTTATATTTTATGACTCAATCAGATGTATCCTAAATAATATATTATAATATAATAATAATATATATTGTTCAGCCATCTGAACAGTTAATAAAAATACAAAAAAAAAGACATCTTGTAAAGCTAATGTATTTTGGTTGATTTAAAATGGCTGCACAGCTCAGGACAAAAAAGGCCCACAAACTCTATTTAAATAAATAAATAAATAAAAATCAATGAATGTGATTCAATGCCTGTCAACTCAAGAGATTGTCAAAGCTCTTCCTTTATCACCATTTCCTCCTTTTTCATCTTGTCACTGTAGCTTTCCAGGAGTACATTTTGCATTACATATATTACATCCATGGAGATTCTTCATAAAGCATCTTTTCTGAAAGGCACTAAAGGAAATGAAAATTATTATTATTATTATTATTATTATTATTATTATAATGAAGCCTACAAAGTCACATACAGAGACGCACCACTGTGAGCACAAACTGTTCTGTCGCTGGTTGTGACAAGAGAAATGAGAGCAACACTTACAACTAAGAAGGAAAATGATTTTCTAGCTGCAGGCAATTTAAAAACACTACTCTGGTGGCTCTCTACATTAATATTCAGCACCAATAACTCAACACAGGGCTGGATGGCGTGTGTCACCCACAATGTATGCTGTATGTTTTGCATATTACCATGCAGCTTGCTGTGTTTAATTATTACACTGGCATGAAGTGGCTGACAAAGCTGCAATGTGGAAAAGGAATGATCAGCAGTGTGTTTCCCGGTTCTCCTGGAATTATAGCACAATTATAGTATAATATTTCTGCGTTTGTCACTACTAGGAGAACTTTATTAAAAAGACTTTCATTTTATACTATGTCAAAAATAGGAAGCAAAATTTTGTCTTTCGAAATTATGTTTTATCCGAAAGGAATTATGTGAGGTAAAAGGCAAACAGCCACACACAAGCAACAAAAACCACCTCAGCTGTAGCAGCCGTATATATAAAATCTATCAAAGAAAATACTATTCAGTCACCATTGATTTCTGTTGCTTTAAATAAAGATTTTATCACTAATAAATTACAGAATAATAGTGTATCTTTCATGTTATATGTGGACATCTTATCCATTATTATTATTATATATACGTGAAATGGCACTGGGTATCACTATTACTATTAATTTAGCAAATGAGAATTTAATGACAAACCAAGCCTTGGTTAACTGCATATAAGACTTTCATAATTATGAATTTTGACCGTTGATTGGTATAAAGATTTAAAGATATAAAGTGTTTTATTTGTTGACTTTGTGTCACTCATAAAAATGCAAGGGGAGAATTACACACCCACACACAAACAAACAAACAAACAAACAAACAAATAAATAAATGGAAGGATGGACGGATAAATGGAAGGATGGATGGATGAACAGACGGGCAGACAGACTGACACAGAGACAGACAGACAAATAGAATTGCTGTCCAATTATATTTTCATTTCTTTTTCTCAGTCAAGTTTGTTTATTTGCACAGTATGAAAAAGACATATGTACAATGAGTTGCTTAATGCGAGGCTCAGGTACAATGCTTACATGTAACAGAATATACAATACACACACAGACACACACACACACACATTCACACACATCAAAAGCTTAACTAAATGACCAAAATGGAATACAGTAAGTACAATAAGAGTAAAGTTAAATATACAATATACATAAGTGGGGAGAGAGAGAGAGAGAGAGAGAGAGAGAGAGAGAGAGGCGGTAGGGGAGGGGTGGGGGGGGTCAGAGAATAAAAAATTGTGTACACAAATCACTTTGGCATGACATCACATGCACTTACATTTTGGCATACAGGATTGCTGTTTAGTGCATTTTGATAGAGTATAGAAACAGACAAGGTGAGAACTATCTGCAGTAGTGGAGTTGTGCTGAAATGGGATTATTAATAGTTGATTAAATTTAGGAATGTGACAGGACAGTGAAATGGGAAGTGCCGGGGCTGGAAAGTTGCCTCTCTACCTCCTTAATGTAAATGTCTTTTCTCCACACAGCTGCACTGCTTTATAACCTGTTTAACAGAGTCACTTCGCATGCAGGGTTCTTTAAAAGCACAGTAATCTAATGTAGATTAATGTTTTAAGTGGATTTGTTGAACTTTATATTGCCAATTTCTCTTTTGTGTGTATTAATGGAAAAGTCTGGTCTTCTGTTGAAGGTGTTCAGGATGGTTTGAAAGAATTATATTTAGAAAAGTCAATGACATCAGGAAGTGGACATCCTTTAAGAAAACGAGAAGGTAGTCTCAAAGCAATAATTAAAAAAAAGGATTTGTGTCTGTAGTGGAAGTGAAATGAACCATCAACGCAAAACTCTCATTTTTAGTTAGTGGATTAACATACAGCATATAAAAAGTATATAATTTACCTATCTCTTTATTAATTTTATGGATTCTATGAATATAGATACTAATAGACTCACAAATCTCCTGGTGAATTTCATATCTCCTGATAGTTTCATAGATTCATAGATTCACCTGCAAAGAAGTGAACATCTTGGTAAATGTATTCAACTTCATTTAATTGTGAAAATGTGAATATTAACATGGTGTCATAGTGTGTATATCATATTTCCAAGATAAAAAAAAAAAGAAAGAAATGGACGGGTCTCACAATCCCATTAAATTTCCAACACAAAAGCACCCCAAGGCTGGAAGAAATCACATTAGAGCAGAGCAAGGGCAAAAATGACAATCTGTACACTCCTCTCGATGCTGAGATGACCTTGTAAGACCAGAACATGGGTTTCCAATTTCTCAAAGAAAACCAGTAATTGTCCACTTTAGACAAAGTTTAAAATACTCTTCAATCAGTGTCAAGATGAATAAAAGCACTTTTTACTCAGACCAGACGCAAATCTCTGGCCTCCACTTATCAGTGAACATACAGCTGCTACATATGGCTGGTTGACATAGTTTATTTTTGGTACCACACACAGAGAGTGTAGAGAACCTCCATTTTTCAGGATCCAAATCATGACTATATGGTGTACAGCCTTTTTTTTTTTTTTTTTGGAAGCGATTGCACAAAAGAAAACCTCAGGGATGGATATGATGAACATGATGTTATCCAGACCATACTCACACTACATGTACATGTAACCAGAGGGGCAAACCGAAAAACCCTTTTGAATGCTAGATAAACCATTATTTGTCTAAAAGTGTAAAAACAATAGTGTGAAACTTGGCAGACCTCTCCATCCAAACAGAACTTAAAACCCAAAATTAAAACCACACCATGGTTCGCTTAGTATATAGGAAACCAAATTTGTCAAATTGCCAACATAACCAGATTCATTTCATCAAAGCTGTAACCCAAACAGGCCAAAAAAATCATCTGAGTTCGATCGACAGTGTACTAATCAGGATGGAGAAAGCACAATCTAGCCAATATCTTCACTGCAAATTCATAAGAAGTTAAGATAAAATTTAAAAGGTTAAGATAATGACTGAGCCATCTTTACAGATTATAGCTTCCCCTAGTCAATGTCTCTCATCTATCAGGCCAGATTCTGAAAGTTATGGTAAAAATGCAGCCATGTAGCCCACAGTGGGTGGTAAATGTATCTACCAGAATGCAGTTTCTTGCCAAAGATATAAGCCTTAGGAGTCATGTCACTGTTAAGGTTTAGTATAGCATCACACAATTTGCATCTGACCACTTAAACTTCTTTTCACTGTACGGTTAATTTCCCCCCCAAATCTATCCTCTCACCTGGAAACTGTATTATGTAATTTTCACATCTTTTTTATGAGTGCAGATAAAATACTGTAAATTACATGGATATCTACAAAATCTCTTGTTAGTGTTTTCCGTATCAGCATGTTATGTTCATGAAAGCCATTAAAGGTAAAACCTCATTTCATCCACAAAACTGATGGCTCTGATTTCCTTAGTATTCATTGCTGTAAATTGTTGAGTGATCTGTTCAACTCTAGCAGAATTGCACACTTGTGTATTAGTGGCAAATAAAGTGAGGAGATCAGGTGCTGCTGGTTATTTCCATCTTGGCCTATTAAGGTAATTTCCCTTATGGCATCAATTAAGTATGCATGTATCGATTTTCTTATCCAAGCGGTGGCTTTTTGATAGACCAGTTTAATGTGGGATGGCTTGCACTGAACTCCGACTTGCACTCATTATTGCCAGAATACCCTTGAACTTTGCTATTTTGAGCTTTCAGAGCACACAATCTATTAACACTTCATCAGAAAATAGCTGTAGACAAAGTCTGGAGTAAACTTCAAAGCCAAGGCGAAACAAATAATCAAAATAGTTGATTAATAGCCCTTCCCAACAACCTAAAATACAGTCACACTGGTAACATGGAGGACTGCTCACCTCATAAGTGTGACTTAGGCTTAGATTCACTGGATGAGGTTTAAAGTACTCCTTAAAATCAAAATTTAAACCATTATAATAATATGTAGGGTAATAACTTGTCTAAAAAGCAAATTATGCTATATCAACCCAAAATGAATATTAGCTAGCTAGGTAACCTTGTCTGCTAGCTACCTACGTGCTAGGTCATAAACTAAAAGCTAGTAATTAGTTGGACTTAAGACATATAGACATATAGACATAAGTGGGATTTCAGTATGTGTCTTGATTTACATCATAATATTCCTAACTATGTACTTACTATCACAGTTCAAAATCCATATCATAACAATCAAAATATTTTTGTTCATTGCTAACATGAGCCAAGAGTTAGCACGGTGGTTAGTTAGCAGCCACCAATTGTCACAGATCAACCATAAAAGCATCACTAAGTTAATTAGTTAAGTTAGCTAGCCAGGTAGATAGATAACTGCAGAGATGAAGAATGTGGTACAGTGAGACCCAACAAAAAGTTGCTGGAATGGGCGTTTTTTTACTTTCTCAATGGCAAATGTGGGCAATCAGATAATCCCGATCAGGGACACGGTGGTTTAAATTACTAATTTGTTTATATTTTGACATACAGTATAGAACCAAATCAGTTCATCAGAAATTGAATTACTGTAGCGAACAGTAATAACTGTGGGTAGGATTGGCCAGAATTCCTTCAGGAGTGATTGGAAAAGGGATTAAAAAATTCACACCTCTACTTTTAACCAACGTATAAGAGCGCTACTAGCAGTACATGACCTGTGAATCACCCAGGGTATCATGTCTACGCTGTTTACTTAAAGGTTGTAAAATGTCACTTTAAAGAACCACTGTGAGCTCAGTGCCCAGTGTCACTAAATGAGCCCTAAGTACCTGAAGTTTATGTTTGATACTCACTAGCTGCAAGGCCTCAGTTACTGTGTTTGTGTTTCACGTAGCAGGACTCTGGCTACGAAAAAGCTGTGCGACATCAGGCCAGAGTCACACTAACGACCTGTCAAAGCTGTCAGCTAAAATAAATGACCAGTCAAAGACCCATTTAACCCTAATAAAGCCTTGTAGGCACTCAGTGCCAGACCGACGCAATGGGCAGCAGCTAATGCAAACAGCTCATGTCTGGATGAGTGAAATATTGTGCTAAATGTAGTCTTTCTGTGCGGTACATAGCATCATGTAAGTCCACCATTTTTCTACCATATTAAATTCAGTTCAATGTTATGTTACTAAGTGACTTGTTTAAATTATGCTTTGACTTTTGTTTTACATCATGCATCATCCATACAGGTGGTGTCTCCTCTGCTGGCTGAACTTGTCTGAGAGTTTGTAATTTTTTTTCCCTTTGTTTTCATGTCGCTGATGATTAAACATTGAATGTTTCTCGAAATTAAAATCTTCTGAGTCTGAAGAATTTTTTTCCACACTGCATACAGCCTTGATGAATAATGCTATCAATCTTGCATTTTTTGCTCAAAGGGTAAGTCTATTTTAGGAATGGTGTTCAGGGCTGAGCAGATAATAATGACGTACATCAGTGAGATTTACTCCAGTGTTTTGCCCTGGAAACAGTCAGTCACACAGCTGAGAATGTTATTCAAACCATGACAAGCTAATTCATTTCCTGTCTCTCTCTCTCTCACTGTCACACACACCTCACAAATCCTATAATTCCAGGACAATTACTTAGTTGTAAAAAGACCACAAGTGCAAGATTATTGTCCTCTTCTGGATGTGTGTACCCAGATGCATAACATGTGTAGAGAATTGTGTGAACATTATGCCTCTTAAATTTTTCCTAAAAAAATAGAAGCTGTCCCTCAATGAATGGATGAATTTGGTTTTCAGAAAAAAATGTTCCATCTAGCACTGTAAATATTTGAGACAGCAGTCAGATTTCTAGGTCACGGCCATGTTCCTCAGAAAGTGCGGGCTGTGAACGTTAAAGAAACACGTCACCCAAAAAGAAAAACTAATAATAATGAATGAAAGTCTGTAAGGTCCACTTATAAATCATGAGCCATGTTAGCAGGGGCAGCTGGTATAAATGTGAATCACATCATTTGCTGTTAACAAATGTTTTATGGAGAATTATTTTTGGATTTTTGTGAAAGTGAACACAACAGAACCACCAGTGGTTGGCTGAATGGTATTGGCATGTCACCGCCAGAATCAGTTACAAACTCCGACTCCCGCTGCATCATGGACTACAGACATGACCACTCAGAACTATAATTCCCAACACACAGCTTCACTGTCATGTTCCAGTTCTAGAGTGCACCTTACGTCTGATCACACACACCTCATTTCCCCACACGCTATATAAAAAAAATTCCAAACACTCATGATGTGAAGTATTAAACAGTGCGTCTTACCAGACGTGCCAAGTTTTTGTTCTAGCTGTTGATATTCCGGTTTATGACTTGGTTTTTTGTCCTTTGCTTTTGTAACTCTAGTCTTGACTAGTTTATCCTGTTTGCCTGACTTTTTGCTTATGTTCTGACTTTGCCTTAGCCTAGCATTTTGAATTTGTTTTGTGGATAAATTCACATATTTACAATTTATTTTTGTTTAATTTAATTTGGATGTATTTATTTCTATAAAGCTGCTTTGTGACAATGTCCACTGTTAAAAGCACTATACAAATAAAACTGAATTGAATTGAACTGCCAACCTGCTCAAAATAAAGCACACTTTGCTACCTGACAGGTATGAAGAAGCAAGGCTAGGGCTGATTTCTTTCTAGCCCACACTGCAGATTCATGCAGCCTATCAGTAACAGATGTGTCAGGTGATTAAACAGAGTGAAAGCCATAGATTTGATCACCACATCATAAGCAGTGATTGAGAAGGAGATGAGGTGAAAAAAGTGGATTATTTACTCTATCATCCTTTTTTTTCCTCAGAATACATTTTGAGGAGAAACTAAAAGTACATAGACTATGATTGACTAAGCACACATTGTCCAAAGTACAAATTATACAAAAGGACAGGTGACAGAACTGTAAGTTTAGTGGGGGATTTTTTTGGTTTGAGCAAAGAGTCACAACTTTACCATGTTTGATAGTCGGAAGAAACATGTCAGGAAGCTGGTAATGCAATACGGAATTTAAAAAACAGGTACGACAACAACAAGCTATTAGATTTCAGTCCTCACATTTAATATCACAACCAGCTGTCACTGGGTGAAGTCTTCCTTTAAGCTCAGTTTCAGTTTTAATGTTTAAACCTTTTTTTTATTTTAAAGAAAGTGTAATCTAATTTACACCACAACGCTGCTGAATTCTCAATTCTGATTGGTCAGAATGTATAGATTAATTTTCTATAACAGCAGCTCTGACAGTTGGCTCTACTAATCAAAACCACTAACATATTAATGTGCTAATACTTGTTCACTGAGACTTGTGTGATGGATGTGCTACAAAATCAAAGACTAATAAACAGATTTGTTGTTGTGTTGTCATTTAACAATCATAAGTACAAGTGACGATATGGTGAACTTTTCTGTTTATTTACAGGAGAGGATTATTTAACATTTAGGGAAGGAGTCTCCAGTGTCAGCGCTTTGTAACAGTAAGTTTTCCGCCACGGTAAAGTCTTCAGCTCAGAGGACTTTGCACATTCTTGTTCCTCAGTCACATGACAAGCTGCATTTTTAATAATCATTAGTGAAAAAAAAAGAAAGACTGGTGAGGAAACAACTGTTTGTAGATGCATTCACACATTGTACAAGCAAATTGATAATCTGCAGCCCAGTGCATCCAAATGTAGTCAGTCAGCCATAGATGTGTTTGGTGCCCAGTGTTGCTTTGCAAATACTGTATCTGCCTCAGACCACATCAGCGACAAGCTGCATTTTTATAAACATAAGAAAAGAAAGAAAGGCTTGTGAGGAAACGACTGTTTGTAGCTGCTATAAGATAACTAATAACAGAAACTAATACCTTGTCTCGTGACCATTCGCCAATAATAATTAATAATATGTTGTTTATTAATAAATTAAAAATAGTAATAGTTGGCACTGTGGGATAAAACACTGTGGGATGTGTTGTTATTGTTAAATAATCAACTTCAGGGTGGTGACAGTAACTCTGCTTTGCATCAGGCTGCATGGCATCAGTAGCGTTTTATTCCTTATTTACTACATCATAACGCTAGGAGATTACAGTTAGGGTTCCAGTTGTAAAACAGGTATAACTATTACTGTGATTATTTCAGTTCTTTTGTATTAATTTCTGGCTTTGGAATACAATCCAGTGTTTCTCTTCCTAAAAAGTACTTCAAGGTTAAAACTTTAATTAGTGATAAGGGCTCAACATGGCTGCCAGTGAGTAAAAGTCACATTAATGAACTTCATCAGTGAGTGAGTGAGTTTCGGCTCACCCACATCTCAGCTGCATTCCCATCACCGTCTTCACCTTGCCTCAGTCAATTATGCACATGATAATTTATTTCTTAAAATGCTAATGTTGTTCTTTATCTAATCACTTATAGCAGCCGTTAAACAGGCGGGTCAAGAAACTATTATTATACTACGAACAATTATTTGACTGGGGCTTTGAATGAAACCTCAGTGATGACTCACATTAAAATATACGCAAGTGCTGCATTCACACATTGTACAAGTAATTCTTTTGACAATATGCAAGCCAATGTATCCCACATTGTAGTCAGTCAGCCATATATGTGTTTGGTGCCTAATGTTGCTTTGCAAATATCTGCATCAGACAACATTCAATTCTTCAGTCTCATCGCATAAATTTTCTAAAATGGTTTAAGACACAATGTGATTCTTGTATAAACATGAACCAAATTTGACAGTGTAGCTAAATGCTGTAACATTACAGAGGCCGCCATCTTAGCCAACTGGAATCACTTGTTTCCTTAACAGAATGTCGTATCATTCAGCTTCTTGGTCCTGTCTTCCGAAGTCTGGAGACGAAATTGAACCAGAATGCTGGAGGTTATGTAGATGACTCAGTTTTCCTGAAATTAAATTTGTAAATGTGGACTATTACTACTGTTTTACAAAGCTGCTTGCAGACAAACCTATTGCATGACTACTAAAACCAAGCACAACAGTCCCCTGATGCTCTGGCACCATAAATACATTATTTATCTTTAGAGTCAATGGGAATTTAAATAGCTGAGTGGCTCTGGTGAGACATTCTGTACTTCCGACCTTGCTAATGCAGTAATGCAATTTTAACTGGAGTCTATAGCTGAAACTTTTATATTTTTAGTTAAAGTGCAGATGCCTGAACTTGAACTGAGTTCACTTACATAAGGTATGTTATGCAATGTAAGACACTAAGAATAATAGTAAGGGTATTCAATTTCTACCATGTGTTGTAGTTTTAAGAAGGTGAGCTGACCAGCACTCATGGGGAAGAAACTCAGAATTATATTATGCCAAATTAGGACCAATGGGTCAAAATATCCAGCATAAAGATGTTTGACACCAATGACATATGCATGCCAAGCTTTCCAAACACACTGTGTGTGTGAAACAGCAGGGCCATCCGAGCCACAGGAACATCTGGAAGACTTCCTAACTTAACATCCGATAAAAGGAGAAATAACAAAGGGCCGGTGTTTACGCTGCGTCTGATGACCCCATTAGGAGAGAGCCATCTCAGATTCAACACTCGGCTGCCTCACACATCATAAAGAACCGAGGTGAGATGAAACAAAACCGGATAATGCCTCTCAGAAGCCGAGTGCTTCAGACGAGCAGCAAGGTGCAGTGCTGAACCAACATAATGTTTTCCTGAGTTGAAAACCAGAACCACTGAGTGCTTGTAATTCACAGTGTCTGTCAGGAACAGCAGCATAGCTACAGCTTTTAATCCCCAAGTAATTTGTGTTAATTCTACACAACCTGAGAAACTCACCTGACTCTGCTGATCATTACTTTAGCTGACATTTAGCTCAAATGTAGGCATTTTTAAATTGTCAATTTTCATCACCGTTTATAATGTTAGCGCACTACTATTAATAAGAAATGAATACATAAACAAACAAACATACTCCGTATATTTATTTGTAATTGTCTTGCTGGATAGCATTTTAACTGAACAGAGATCATGAAATTTTAATGGATTTGCCTTCTTCAAGTAATCTACATGTAATGACTCATCTATAAGAAGGCCAAATAAGGCCAAACTGGGCAGTCGGTTTTTCCGGCGCATAGACACTAACCAATAATGCAGCCTACTACAAGGGATGTACCAATGTGCGAATTATGGACTGATGTGAATATCCAATATTTGTCATGTACATATGTGCCGACGCAGATGTCATTGCTGTATAATATGTTAATGCTACAGTCCAACGATTAAATCCTAAAGACGTGTTAGGGAGAAAAGATGGGCTGAACCATAACCACATGTGGCTGACTAACTGCTCATAAATATGTAGGCTGTAACATCCAATGCCTGCACTTAAATAGTACTTACTGGTAATATTTATTTTACTTTATTCTAAAGAAAGATAAAATTATGCCTAAACGTTCTCTTCCCCCAAAGTACAGGGAGTCATCAAAAATCAGTTTATCTCTCAAATGGATTCATTACATGGCTTCAATACAAATGATACTTTTTTATCAACTATCTGACTATATGATATGATTTTATATTATATATACAATATGATCTATGTATAATATGGTATTATATTATCATACATCTCTACAGCCTACATCAGGGGACTCATACTGAATGGAAAAATGAATTTTATTGGTTTCTGAAGTTTGTACATTAACAGCAATGTATGTTGTAGATCTCAATACACTGAATAAACAATTATTCGCATATGTCTAATCTTTTTCATACTACTCAAGAAACAGTAAGGCTCATTTTCTAAAGCGTGTAAGACTGAATATTACACTCCATTTATTATGATTTTTAGAGAGCAGAAGGAATTTGCCTCAAAGAAAATTGTAGCACTAACACACAGTTATATGGTGATCTTTGTTCATTTAATTATTCACTTATTATATGGACATGTTCATATGGACATTTATTACATACCTAGTAAGAAAACTGATATCACATTTTTATTACAATAAGGATTTAGCAAAGCATACCACAATTCAAATAAAATTAAAAAAAAAAAAAAAACCTTAAATATAGTCATTTTTTTAACATCAGTAAAGTAAGACTTCATGGAAAAATGATTTCTCTTAAATATTAAAAGCTAGAACAACACACTGACAGCACTATTTTGATATTTAATAATACGCAGAAGCACACAGCACAGCTCTCTACACACCTAGAATACATTTATCACACAAAGCCTGCCATGACAGCAGCTTTTCACTATCACACTACAACAAATGTTCCTTAAACCAGGTATCAAAAAGCATTTATGTTACCTTCATAAAAATTTCTCTTCGCTCTATGAAACAACACAACAGCTCTGACAGCTCAGCGTGGCTTTGAGCATTAATGAATGCATGCCACTGTGACAGCAGTCTGTTTCACTGATACTTGACTGACAGACTGATGGTTAGCTTTAATATTTCAGCCAGGGCCTAACTACACTGACAAGAAAATCTACAGTGTAAACTGTGCACTTGAGGTGTATGATCATATCTGAAATTATATCTGAAAAAAAAAAAAAAAAAAGATTCCTCAGACCGCAAAAAAAGTTGATTTTTTACATCCTAAGCATCACTTTTCGAGCAGTCTTGAGTTCTAAAGTTCACAAATTTGTAAAATTTTTATTTGTAAAATAAAATAAATAAATAAATAATAAAAAATAATTTTAAAAAAATTCCTTATCCTCATCCTTTAAAAAATCTGATATAATCCAATCTTTTCCTGTCAGAGCTAGAACAAAAATCATACCCAAACAAATCATACAACAAACATCAGTTCAAGGTGATACCAGCTCCCAGAGCAATAACAGAGAATAAGAGCAATTCCATGTCTTAAAGATAAAGCAAGGAATCAAAAGCAAGGTAGGTGCACACACACACACACACACACACACACAAGGAGCCTCCACTGATATAGTGATTACTGTAGCTAATTAATGCAATTCTACACCTACATCTAACCTTAAGAAACAAGAAGGTAATCTCTTTTTAGAGATTTGTGTCTTTTAGTTTTTCAACTAAAACGTGTAAAAACACTATATTTTGTATGAGGACACTATCCTATCATTGTGAAGACATTTTTTGGTTCTTACAATGGGTCATATATGTGTGTATGTGTGTGTGTGTGTGTGTTGCATTATGGAGACAGTGTAATGTATAAACCCAGTTTGGTAGACAGAAGCATCAATCACCCCACTGGCATCACATTTGAGGTGAAGCCTCTCAGATCACCGAGCATTTAGCTGAGCAAGCACCATGGAAATGACACTCACTCAAAGTCACCAGGAGGCAAAAAGAAAGAGTGAGAGAAAGCAGGAGAGAGCAGAATGGCAGAGACAGTACATCTGTAGTCATGTGAGCTTAAAAGGCAAGAACACTTGGAGAGCTGCCAAATAAATATACTAGATGAATTGCAGCCCAATAACACAACCCCAGTGGGCTCCAACAGCACAATGACTCTGAAACCAAATTATGCAAGCTGTCTTAGACCCCAGCACAACCTCCTGAAACCCAAAGTTAAAATTTGACTACAATCTCACAAAAAATACTAGAACCTGACTGATCTGAACATAACATCATTACAACCCAACAACCCCAATGAACCCTAACAAGAGAATCCTACTTGACCACAACAATCCATCTTAAACATCTGAAAATACCAGGAATTGAACCAAAGGACAAATAATAATAATATGGCCCTGGGGTTGCACCACAACAACGCAACCAGAAATTAACCAAAGTGCAACAATGCAACTCTGCTGGACCCCGAAACACAACACTGTCAATAGGGTACCCCTCAGAACCCAGCAACCCAGGACCACATAACTCTAAAAAACAATTCCATTGGACTCCAATAACGAAATCTCCTGAACTTCAACATAACCCCAATGAACTTCAGCACAAGAGCGCTGAATTTCAGCACAACCCCCACTGGACCCAAACAATCTAAACCCACTGAAGTCCAAACTTGGTGGCCACCTATATTACAATGCTAAAACCTGTCAGATAACCACACTGCACTTCACTAATACAACCCTACTGGACTTCTCCATCCATCTATAGACAAAAGTGAACTGATATTCCGACCAGCGAAGAATACCCCTTAGCTATACCTGCCTATCACCTCTGACACCCTTACAGCACATCTGGTAGACACAGTTGAGAATCTTGCTCACAGGCTTCTGTCACTCTCTGACCACATCATATCAACCACCAGATCCACTCAAATCCTCATACACCCCTAGATTTTTCTAGACTTCACACTTGTTTGTCTCCATTCGTATGCAATATTTTCTTTACAGAGCATTTTGCCTTCGCTTCGTTCATAACCCCACAAAGTTCTCTAAAGTGATTCCATGCATTAAGGGGTTCTGTATCTTCTTGTAGGACAGTGTTTCTCAATCCTGGTCCTGGAGCACCACTGCCCTGCCCATTCGTGTTTTCCTTGCTCCCAACACACCTGATTCAACGCATCAGCTAATTTAACAAGTTAGAGGAGAAGAGACACCAAAATGTGCAGGGCAGTGATATTGCAAGACCAGGATTGAAAAACACTGTCCTACAGGAAGGTTCAGAACCCCCTGATACATGGAATGAGAAGAATTCTGAATGTGATCCTTGCTGAAAAAGAGAGCCAGTGGAGTAAGCTGTAAAGTCAGTATGTTAAAGAACTTTACAGGCTTATGAACCAGGCAAAGGCAGAATGCTCTGTAGAGAAGGCAAGCAAGTGACTAGGAATATCTAGGGGTGTATGAAGATTTGAGTGGATCTGGTGCTACAGTGCTCAGTGGGAAAACACCTTTATTTTCCTCTGTATCTACTTTGGATTTATTGTCTTTGTATTACTTTTTTTTTTTTTTTGACTTATTTGTTTTATGTATGCACTTAGGTTTGAAATTGTCTTTTTCTTATCTCATAGACCATTCTAGCACTTCGACAATCTTCAGGACATGAATCCGCGCTGATTCGCAAGGCCTTCAATGGTTTGCAAGCCAGTCAGGAACAGAGCATTTGCTAATGGCTAAATGACTAAATGTATACAACCACACTGCAGCATACCGCAGTGAACCACAGCATCAGGTACATCAAATACTATATGTTTCACATAGTCAAAGCATCTATAGCTATCCACAGGAATATTCTCTCTAGAACAATTCTAATAGTCAAGGCTATCACAAATTAACCCAAAAGTGTTACTCAACCCACAATGCCTTCAGGATTTTTTTTTTCTTGAATCAGGTTTTCTAATCAGTTAGCACCCACTACCACAGCCAACACCACAACCACACTGGAACCAACACATTTACTAACCTGGCCTTCAGAAAGAATTCTGACTACAAGAATTGCCAATAATTTCCAATTCTACCCTGCTGGTGGTGTTAAGGATAGTAGAATGAAACTGAATAAGCATACTCATAGCCAACAAATATATTTCATATTTTTATTCTTTAATACACTAAGCAATATAAGAATAGTAAACATAAGGTCAACAAGATCCAGAACCTCAACAAGATCCAGTGTCAACACGAATGTGTTCGATCAGTCAACTCATGAATATCACACTGTTTAAAGCGCGTGAATGGAGATGTAGTAAGGGCTTTTAGTGCGTCAAGACATTTATACAATATATATTGAGGATTAGGTGTTTATACTGTACCTCTTTTGGAGAAATTATTTAGGTCGCTAGCCATTGCTTCAATATAAAAATTAAACATTAAAAGAGAGACAGAGAGAGAGAGAGAGAATGAGAGGTGTACTGCGTGTAGTGTAGGTGTAGTGCAGGTTCGGAAACCAAATATTAATTAAATGTTAAATCAACTTTCCCATAACCTTTAAGTTATCCCCAAATGACGCATCATCTGATCTGTAGATGTTAGGCTACCTTTCCACATATTTTTCTTGTGTGATTGATACTTTCCATAAATACAAATATGATGCAACCTTTACTTCTGCACTAATCAACACAGTCTAAAACAATGATCACAAGCCAGAGTGCTGTAAATGAGCACAACTGAAATAATAATAACAACAACAATAATAATCCAAGCCTCACTGGTTATTATTAGTATTAGTATTAGTATTATTAGTATTATTATTATTATTAACCAATTATGCATGGAATTACCATACATAACTCCAGGAAATGAAACAGTTATGTAATTGGTTTTATTATGCAAAGTAAACACACACCTGATCCCTATATTTACTCAGAGATATGTTAGTTTAGAAAGACGCTCAAAAGTCAGGTGTGTGTAGGTAGTAACTACCAACCAAACCCTGCATGCAATTAAAGTCAAACCCCTAAATATTATTTTAAATAATCACTCAAAAGTTAGCATTTCTGTCTGCCAAAATCTAGAGGCAGTAAGAACCAGAAACCTTCTCAGTGCCAGTTCACAGCTTTGCACCAGCCAAAGTGCAACAAATGAAGTGTGAATTTAAAGAAGCGAGAAAAAAAAAAAGCTCATACCTCTACTATCTCCATGCGAGCGCGCGCGGCACAACTTCCGTCCAGTGTGGAGTCGGTTTACATCGCCCTAATCCGGTGGCTTCAACAGCAAAGCAGATAAACGGAAGCAGTAATGGGGAGAAAAGTCGTGGTTCTCTCGCTCGTGCTCCACGTGAAACTAACGCTGGAATCTGACCGCGCGCTCTACCGGCACTGCGCTATAGAGTGCGCGTGACTGCGCGTCGCCAGGTGGCGCGCTGTGCATTCGCGAGCTGAGGGCTTTAAAATATGCACCCAGAGCTGCACGCGCACTGGTGGAGAAAAAAGGCTGTATTTGGGCAGTTACTATGGCGATTCGGTCGCTTCCGATTACATGCAGGAGCACCTGTCACCTGTGGCAACTATGTCACTATGTGGCAACATGTACTAGCAGTGCACTCGTGCATACTATTTAGCACAATGCAGTGTGATTTGGAACACGGCCTTTGACTTTGACCTTTTTTTTTTTTTTTTAAATTAATTTCTTTCTTTTTTTTAAAAAAAATTTATTTATTTTATTTTTTTTTTTGGAATTGTCCCCAGTTATGTAACTGTGTGGTATTTTTGCTTTGAACATTTCAGCTGATGGCAAATAATTATATAATCAAATATAAAAAGCAAATTATTATTAATAATTATTAATAGTTAATAACAGACTCTGTGTGTGTGTGTGCTCCTTAGATTATATATATATATATATATATATATATATATATATATATATATATATATATATGTATCTTAGGATGACAATGGCAAGTCAATGATTAAATGTCAAGGATTAAAAGACATGACAAAGGATGTGTCTGTTTTCTGCATCTGTTCTAAGTGAATGCCCTTGATGTTTTCCTCTGCTGGAAGCGAAAAATAGTAATAATAAGGTCAAGGACCAGCTAAACCACTACCTGCATGAGTGTAACTGTTAAATGGATAAAGGAACCACCATGGAGCAGATGTTATTCGATGGTGGACTTTTTACTCAGCACAGCAGTGATACTCACATGGTAGTGTGTGTTGTGCTGGTGTGAGTGCATCACATACAGCACATTATCAGAAAAACCTTTAGTAGACACACCTTTTTTTGTTAGTCCACACTGTAGGTGCATCATTAGAGATTAAAGATCAATTTCCATGCCAAAATTCCAAAAACCAAAAATCTCCAGCCAAATATCATCTGGACAGTGGTGTTCCTGTGTTGATCTCTATCCCTTAATAATCATGGATAGACATATCACACATAGTAACAGATGAGTTCAAGTCAGTAAATGTACACTTACAAAGGGACCTACATTGTATGTGTATCTAATAAAGTAGCTTATGAGACCATGTAGCTTGTTTTTTTTCTATGATGCTCTTTGTTAAATATTCACGTTAATAGTTGCAGGATATTGTGTGAGTAAATGTGCACTGGACTTGTCTGGTTTATCAGCGCTAGTCAGCTTGTAATTTCTATAGCTGCTCTGTCTAGGCACAGCATAATGAATAAAGTTAATAATATAAAAAAGAAATGAAAAAGTACCCCTTTGATGGAAGGTTCTGTGGTAGTCTATTCAGCACTGTCACTTTAAAAACACTGAGCTTTTAGTTTCATGTAGACCACATTTTATTGAATAGTAGTATGTGGTCTACATGAAACTAAAAGCTCAGTGTTTTTAAAGGGTAAAGCAGTAAGGAGCAGGAGTATGTTTTATTTTTTTCAGTCTTAATCTGCATTTAATGTATAGTAAAGATTTAAAATAATAATTCTTGTGTGTGTGTCTTTTTTTCCTCTGTAGGAAAACATTTTAGTTCCCCAACTTTAGGCTAAATTTCTTTTTTTTTCTTTAAAAAAATGTAGACCAAACGACGAGAATCAGAACTCTTGATTTTTAACAAAAGGCAGGCCAACCTGTAGCCAGCTATCTTTTCAAAAAAAAATTTTCTTTATCAACATTTATTGACACTGTATATAAGTAAAAAAAAAAAAAGGGGGGGGGGTATATGACATTTATGCTGAATAAAAATAATTTGAATCCATACATACTAACCATATGGGTCCATGCATATTCTTCACCACAGTGACTGTGATTCATTTTGGCAATGCTGACTAAATCACAGATAACAGTCAGGTGACACATATGCTCAAAACTGTGGGGTACATTTAAAGATTAGCAAATTTATTTTCATATTATTGTATAATAACCATTTTCATTTTAACACTGCGCTGATCCTGAAAAATAAGTGATCATTTTTTTACTTTTTGATCTTGCTTTAAACAAATCCACAGTGCCAATTAATTTATTGGGTAACATGGGTAATATATTTAAGCAGGCTGTGTAATTGTTTACTTTATTTACTATACTGCTAGGTTGTGGATTATTAGTAAACTAAAACATCAAGCCAAGAGAAACTCAGTAGAGATCCTCTGGGGTAGGCAGCGTTTATGAAGTTCCACATTAGGTCTGTCATGCTTTAGAGAAAATAAATAACTTAGTCTCTTAAGCACTCGTGTAACTAATTTATCAGATTCCAGACCAAATATAGTTTTAAGCACATTCAGTTTTAGCAATGGTAAATCTGTTCTGAACCAGAAGTGGCCCAACTGTAAGCAGCCAAAGTTAAGGTTTTAATTGAATTTTGGAATCTGGGCCAAAAGTGGCCTGAATGCAACCAAGCATACCTAAATCATGTTTACCATTTCCATTTTAGGCTGAACGTGGCCCACTTTAAGATCTGGCCTGAGATATGAGATTTGGTCTCATCAAAGTTGTGACTTATTCATGGCTTATTCAGATGAGTGCAGCAGAGTTCTTTACCATCAGGTCCACAGCAGTTTTTGGGCCAGATGAATATTGTAAACATGGGCTGATGCTGGGCCATCACTCAGTTGCTTATCTGGGACACCAAATTAAAAATCTGTTTAAAAAAAAAAAAGAAAGAAAAGAAATTTGGGAAAGTCTGTGAGATTAAATAGATACCTTGATCCACAGTATTCAGCCTTCCTTCAGACACTAACAGGCTGCTGGGTCAAAGTCCTATGGCTCTTTATTAAATGTCTGGATAGAGATTCATATTACAGAGCAGGTGTGTACCAACTTGCCTCATCACCATGTTATCCCTTCTGATTGTTTGTCATTACCTTAAACAGGAAGGATGCACATGCATTGTATGCCTTGCAAAATGGGCTGTATCACAGAAATGCTGATTATGTAATGACAGTCTCTTGTTCTTGTAACATGTTCATGCAATAACCTTACAATTTTCCGAGAATTGACAAAACTCCCCACTTACTGCTTCAGGCTTACTCTTGTAAAATAAGCATTTCCTCAGTCGAAGAAATTATGATATAACCATGTTGTGAGAAAATATCACATTACAAATGTCTCATGAGTTCATGGCCATCCACTAGCAGGTGTCAATTAATGACAATGTTACAATTGTCAGATATTACATTATGTCACAGAAACACAAAGTGGCCATCTTCCAGTTTGCTATGTATTTTCAAGAATTGTATTATCTTCAAGTATCATTCTGGCTTACTCTGACACTGTATGTGTGTGTGTTGCTATATCAGTTGTGAGATGATGAGAATTGGAGACTGGGCTAAAGTGAACACTTCTGGGAATCTCTTGTGCCTGTTTTTCCATCAACCACATATGTAGCCTTAATATCAGCTTACTATAGAATAGCATGTCCTCCATTAACTGTAGCATTAACAGCATCAAAACATATCAGTTTACCATAACTCTGTATAGCCATGAACCCCCAGATCTACACCTTAACCTAAGATAAAACCCATTTAACAAAATTCATGACTTAACAAATAGGTTTTCAACATAGTCTTAAAGATTGAGAATGTGTGCTGAGGACTAATCAGAAGACTATTCCATAGCTGGGGTCTGTGAAGGAACCTAGCTGCTGTAGTCTTCATTATTCTAGGTACTGATAAAGAACCTGCATCATTTGATTAAACCAGGCATGATGAGATCACAACAGACCGAGAGTTCTCTCACTTTGGAGCTAGACCCTTCAGTGCTTTCAGTGTGAAATTTTACTGCAGTGTGGATAAAATAGAGGTGACATGGTCAAGCTTTATTCTTCCCTTAAGGAGTCTGGCTGCTGCATTGTGGAGTAAATGGAGCTTGTTAATGCAACTACTGGAACATCCAGATCAACAGGGCATTACCATAGTCAAACCTAGAGATAACAAGAGAATACATTTTTCTTGCAAAAACAATTTTTTTAAAGACATTATATTTATTAGCTTAGTGATGAGATGAAAGAAGTCTGTCCTAGCAATATTATGTACATGAGCTTTAAACAAAAGTCTGGCATCAATATTCACACTAAGGTCTTTAACTACATAACCAGAAATCTTCCTTCTACCTGCCTGTGGCCCTAGTAAAAGTACACTATATGGCCAAAGTATGTGACACCTGACCATTACACTCAATCATTACAATCTGTTCTTGTTGAACATTCCATTCCAGAGTTGGTTCCCCATTTGCCGCAATAACACCTCTACTCTTCGGGGAAGGCTTTCCACTAGGTATTGGAATGTGGCTGTGGGGATTTGTGCATTCAACTAGCAGAGAATTAGTGAAGTAGGGTATGATGTCAAGAAAAAAAAAAAAAAACTGGCACACAGTTGGCTTTCCAATTCATCCCAAAGGTGTTGAGTGGGGTTGAGGCAGGGCTCTGTGAAGGTCATTCGAGTTCTTCCACACCAACCTTGGCACATTATATCTTCATTATCTGCATGGACCTCATTTGGTGCACAGGGGCATTGTCATACTGGAACAGGTTTAGGCCTCTTAGTTCCAGTAAAGGGGAATTGTAATGCTACAGCATACAAAGACATCCTAGACAATTGTGTGCTTCCAACTTTGTGGCAAAAGTTGGGGATGATCCATATATTACTGTTATTTTTATCCTTTCAGTCAAATTTTGCACTGCAAACGTCAATGACAGCTTTAACTTGGACTGTAGCTGTGGATTATTCCGTACTTAAACTAACATCAAACATCACGTAACTCAAAAATGAGGGGGCATGTACCATGAAGTCGATTGGTAATTTCCATCATAAGTGTGCTACCCAAAAGCCTATTTAAAATGTTGAGTCTATTCACTAGTTAAATAAATAACTAAAATTATATATCTGTAGCAACTATGAAATTAACATAATTGTCTGAATTTTCCTTTTTTTAAAGATTGACATTAATGTCAATCTTATTGACAATATTGATATTTCATATCAGTGTTTTGCTCACTAGTTTTACATGCATTATTATTATTATTAGTAGTAGTAGTAGTAGTAGTAGTAGTAGTTCCAATAGTAAATATATAGCCAAACATGACATCTTTATGATATCTTTATAAAATGTGTCACAATATTCAGTTTTGCTGAGGTTTTGCTAACAAGGTTTAATGACGTTTATATAATTAAAAAAAAAAAATACAAAAACCTAATTATTTAACAAAGGAAAAGTAACTATATGAGTTACTTCTTACAGTGAGTAACAATAACATTAAAAAAGCATGGACAGTTGACGGTTGACCCAAATCAAGTGTCACACACACACACTCTCTCTCTCTGTCTACATGTGCAAATACCTAATCCTACATTTCTTGTATGGGTGTAACTGCTAACCTCCAACTGAGAAGAATGACATCTGCTATAAGGGTTGTATATATACGTGTGTGCGTGTGTGCGTGTGTGTGTGATAGAGAGTAAACACCTGGTCCTGCTGTGCTCTTATGTGACTGTTAGTTTTGCAGGTCCCAGGGTTCATTCAGTGATAATTGAGCGTGTGTACATGTGTGATCTTGGCTCTCACTCCCACCAGACACTTTTCTGTTCCAACAAAAAGCCTCCTTTCCCAAATAACACTAATAAACCAACAACACATGCCCTATTCTCCTCCTATGCAAATAAATGGTTTGGGATAATTCGTTAGAAATTGTATCAGGTAATGGAGATTTTCTCTGATCTGAAACAAATAAAACATATTAAATCTTATTATTCCTAAATGTATGCAGGACAGAAAATAATGCCTTTGCATTTCTGCTTCTCCAACTTACAGACAGTTTTTCCTGAGATCACCCACCAGTCATTAATATTCATGAAACAGATCCCCAGTGTTCATTAATATTCAATAATCAACTTGCATACAGCTGGTCTGAATGACACAGAACATAAAGAAGCAGAATTTTGCTTGTTTTCTATGTAATGAGTCTTTCGCAACCTGATGCTCTTCCAAACATTAGTGGGAAAATGCTCATTAACTATCAAATACCACAAATCCAGGAGCTAAATCACTTGCTAGCAGTTGTACTGAGCTGCATTCCCAATGCTGCCATGAGAGAAATGAACTGTTCACATTTAAGTAAAAGGATTTCAGAAAGAAGAATCAACAAAAACAATCTTCACCTGCCAGTAATGGAGCTTTTTTGTCTTTGTGGAACAAATTAAATGATTAAATGATTACAAATATTTTTTGTAAAGTTAGCTGTTAGAACATTGCAAATTCCACACAAGCATACTAAATAGTATGTACTATGTAGTTTAACAGTACAGGGTTTAGAATGTAGCTTGTGTCACACTTGGACTGTATGTTACTTGACAGCTGTAAGGCAATCCTAAAGAGTATGCAAATTAAATGCAACTACCTATCACTATTTCTCCTGTGAAATACATAATGTCTATGATTTTGTGCAGAATGTAAAAATAGGGATTCCCATCACTGCTGTACTAAACTTTCTCAATGTCACTGCAACTCCCTACAGTTTGAAAACTAAATACAGGATACAATCAGGGCGGCTGGTGCAAAATGCGCTATAGGACAGATGTCAGAATCATAACTTTAGTGGGGTTTTTTTTGTTTGTTTTGGTTTCAAATACAGGGTTACAGCTTTTTTGTTTATCGTGGTATTCGGAGGAAACATGGCATGAATCCAGTAGATAATCGGCATTACTGACTTAAATGTGAAGTGAAGTGAAGTGAAGTGACGTGTGGCCAAGTACGGTAACCCATACTCGGAATTTGTGCTCTGCATTTAACCCATCCAAGTGCACACACACAGTAGTGAACACACACACCCGTGAACACACACCTGGAGCAGTGGGACTTGAAACACTTATTAGAAATCACAAATGCTGCTGCCTATATACCTTTGTGTGTGTGTATTTGTGTGTGCGTGTGTGTGTAAAGGTTTCATCATTCTTCATCAATGAAACCTCATGATATAATTCACTGATCAACCCTAATATTTTCATGCTAAAATCTATCTATCTATCTAAATCTATCTAAATCGATTATCATGTTACTGATAGATAGATTTTAGCATGATACTATTAGGATCGATCAATTTAGGCCTATTGCTTAAATTCTTAGAAAAATCGCTATCATGAGACCTTGTAGAGGGAATCTAACATGACAAGACTTGCATTTATTATGTTCTGTACTGACCTCCAGCAAAAAAGGTGATAGCTTCTCAGAAAAAGAAGAGCAGGATAAAGCTTGTCTGGAAAAAAGAACATGACAATACACAGGCTCAATTTCTACACACACACAGACTCACAACTTTCTGCCAGATTTTTTTTTTTTTCAGTTTCTGGTAAAACAAAAGTTGTATTAATTTATTTATTTATCTATCTATCTATCTATCTATCTATCTATCTATCTATTTATTGTTTTTTTTCATTCATTTGTTCATTCATTTGTTCATTCATTTGTTCATTCATTGATTCATTTTTTCATTTTTTTCATTTTTCATTGTCTGTCTGTTGCATTAACAAGGTCACACAGCATGGTTAATGTGAAGCAGCACCCTTACTGAGTAGTCTGGTGTGTGTTTTATGCCTGTGCTTGTCTTCATGACCATCACTGGCTATTTATAGATGAGATCATTGTAAATGTATCTCTGTTTAAAGGATACTTGTGTGTGGATGCTGTTAAGAGCAATATTGCAATGATAATGAAGCAGTTAGAACAAAATACTGGTCAAAATATTGGATAGAAGGGGTTAAAAAATCTAATATCTATCAGTAACTCAAGGATGATTCATAAAGGGTCTCATCGTAGGCATAAAACCTGAAAGCATGAAAACAGAAAAGCTGCACTTGCCAGTAGCCAGGTCGTTCACTCAAACCACACCACACTTATGGTTCTGATATTTTGTCCCTTTCTGTAATTTGTACTTTGATGGTGCGGTGCAATGTTTGCTTAGTCTATTTACTTTTGTTTCTCCAAAAGAATTTTGAAACATGAATGTTCGACAAACTAATCCACCTCATTCATGTCTATTTCACATGCACCTTCTCAATCACTGCTGATGGCGTGTTATGAAAGTGTTAATGACGTGGGATTAAATAAATGGACTCCAAAGCACACAAAATCCAGGGGGTGTTTCAACAAGTGTAATCACCTGACCGTCATTGCATGAACCTACAGACTGGGCTTAAAAGAAATCAGCCCCAGCCTCACTCCTTCATACACTTCTGTGTATTTTTATTTATGACCTTTGGTGGTGCTGTTGTTCTTGGTTCCACAAAGGTCAAATGCAATCCCCTTTAAACCATTTATAACATAAAGAGGGTGCCAAAAACTGAACCTAAAAATCTTGACAGAGAAGAAAAGTCCATTTATACCAGCCAGCTCTGGAATAAAGGAAGGTGTTAAATATTTCTGTTTATACATGATTGTATCAGCTCCATACACAAGCAACCTAATATTATATAATGTATGTGTGGTTTAGGTTTGGTGTAGGTGGTGTAGGTTTTTATGAACATTGGTGGGACACTTAGCTCATAGGTAGTGGAAAACAGTGCTGTTAACTATTATGTATTTGTAGCTTTATTAACTTCATTAACATTACACTTTATACACAAAAAAACTCAGCAGTGAAAATGTATGTAGTGTTGCATCCACACCACTGTTTCACAGCCTTTTCATCATATAATACAGTACTAAATAAGTCTCCTTATTGGCCAACTATAGCTTTTTCCTATTGTGGGAGAATTAAGAGAATAATAACTGGTCCAAATCACAGATGACAAAGAAAATATCTTTGGTTACAGATGTAATGCAATAGCATGGTGTGAAAGCTGACTCTGGCCCTGTCCCAAATGTTTCCCTTAACCCTGCAGTCTTCCTCCAACTTCACACTTTGGTGATGTAGGCAAAGTAATCATTTAAAAAATGGGCACTTGGGACACAGCATCCACTTACCAATCTATTTCGTGCACAGTTCCACTGGCATTACAAAAGTTTCACCAAGAGTTACTAACTGTATGATTGTTTATATGAGCATAGGTTAGATGAGATATTTAGACTAACTATCTGGTCATGATAGCTAAAAAGCTACTAAATTTCAGCATAGGTACTTTTTTTAATCCAGACTAAGTTGACAGTTTGCAGTAGCTCTTGGCTGACAGTGTCTTACACTCTCTCATGTACAGTTAACCTTAGTTATCTAACTTCAGTTACAAACACCCACAAGGAAAAGGAAGCTGCATGGACGCTGCCTATGAATTTATTTCATAGTAGTTTAAAAACAATATCAGTTAACAACCAACAATATCTTTAAACATGAAACCACTATGTGATGAAGATCTGTAATTGGGGGATAATCACTCCACACCGAAACTCGGGGTGTGGGTGTTTGGTTAAACATATGTTATAAAATCATTGGTGTCAGTTTGATGACAAAATTAGTACTAACTTCACAAATGTTTTAGGTCCAACATACTGTTCTTAAGTAAGTCTGCAAAAAATCTGCAAAACAGCTCTTGTGCTTTGACAGCCTCAAAGCTGAATATAGCCGTATTTTACATCTGCTGTGTGTTTTGGGTTTTTACTTAATATAGGTACACACACTCTGAGTGAAAACATACAGTATATACATTGATCGGCCATTACATTAAAACCACCTGCCTAATATTGTGTGAGTTCCAATTGGGCCACCAAAACCGTTCTGAACCGTCGAAGCATGGACTCCACAAGACCTCTGAAGGTGTGCTGTGGTATCAGACACCAAGACGTTAGCAGCAGATCCTTTAAGTCCTGTAAGTTGTGAGGTGGGGCCTCCATGGATCGGACTTGTATGTCCAGCACATCCCACAGATGCTCGGTTGGATTGAGATCTGGGGAATTGGAAGGCCAAGTCAACACCTTGAACTCGTTGGCATGTTCTTCAAACCATTCTTGAGCAATTTTTGCAGTGTGGCAGGGCGCATTATCCTGCTGAAAGAGGCCACTGCCATTAGGGAATACCGTTGCCATGAAGGGGTGTACTTGGTCTGCAACAATGTTTAGGTAGGTGGTACGTGTCAAAGTAACATCCACATGAATGCCAAGACCCAAGGTTTCCCAGCAGAACATCGCCCAGAGCATCACACTGCCTCTGCTGGCTTGCCTTCTTTCCACAGTGCATTATGGTGCCATCTCTTCCCCTGGTAAGCGACGCACACACAGGTCATCCAAGTGATGTTAAAGAAAACATGATTCATCAGACCAGGCCACCTTCTTCCATTGCTCCATGGTCCAGTTCTGATGCTCTTGTGCCTTTTGTAGGCGCAGTGGATGGGCACTCTGACCGGTCTGCGGCTACGCAGCCCCATACACAGCAAGCTGCGATGCATTGTGTGTTCTGAAACCTTTCTATCATAGCCAGCATTAACATTTTCAGCAATTTGTGCTACAGTAGCTCTTCTGTGGGATCAGACCAGATGGGCTAGCCTTCACTCTATACGTGCAAGACCTGCCATTTTGGAGATGCTCTGACCCAGTTGTCTAGCCATCACAATTTGGCCCTTGTCAAAATCTCTCAGATCTTTATGCTTGCCCATTTTTCCTGCTTTCAACACATCAACTTCAAGAACTGACTATTCACTTGCTGCCTAATATATCCCACCACTAGACAGGTGCCACTGTAACGAGATAATCAATGTTATTCACTTCACCTGTAAGTGGTTTTAATGTTATGGTGTATATGTCCATCAGATTTTGCTGGTGTTGATTTATTCAAGTTTGCTCTAGTTCAGTGACGACACACAAACACTACTGAGTAATGGGGGGATGAGGGACTGCTGCAAAAATAACATATCTAATTAAAAATTTAAATTGACATCTACACTGCAGTGACTGCAGTTCAGAAGGAACCAATGAAAACTAGCATCTAGGAATACTTGAGTCTAAACTCCAGTTTACTCACTTACAATGGAAGTCTAAGGGAAGTTTTTAAAAACTGTCAATAAGCAAGCACAACACTCTTTATACAACCAACCACAACACTGTATAACAGTAAAGAGCTGTTCTTAGGAAGTTTTATACAACTTTCCAACAGTGGAATAATAAAATAAAAACTATATACAGTTAATTGCACTCTCCTGAAAGTTTAGGTTTCCTGGTTTCTATGTACAGTCAGATCCACACAATTGCGCTGATGTCATATAACCTTTGAAAAAAAATTCCCTTCTCAAAGTAAAAATTATATAGATTTTAAGCTTGATTTACAAATACATCTGAATGAAGATTTTTTTTTTTGTCTTTTACAAAAAGTACATTCAACAACTGACTTCCATTATACATGCTTTTTGAGTAAACACTGACTTTTGTCAATTTTCTTTTTTCAGTTCAAAGAATGTGATAAAGTTTTTGTCTGTGGTCATCATACACACTACAGAAGCTGCAGATTACTGTGGGCGTATTCCTTTAACACACTGTAAGCATGGTACTACAGTGTTTTAGAATTTTCACCAGGGTAACAGAACAACATCTTGTTTTGTTGTGCAAGATATAAGACACCTCAATATGCACAGATACAATGACATACACAGATTACAACATGTATACTGTATATAGTGTTTAAGACTGATGTACTACAAGTGAGGCAGAAGAGGAGAGAGAGAGTCACCTCTCTCAGGTGATGTAGTTTAATTACATTGTGAATATCAATCATCCTTGTTTGTGTAATTAACTTCACAAACAGCCCAGGAGGTCACAACCACAAATTAATAGAGGTGTGTTATGTGTATTTTTGATCATCACAGTATGGGTCCTGAATGCTAATCAGCAGAAAATGTACAACATTTTATTATTGTTATTATTTATTTTTTGACACCCTGGCTGAACATGACCTTCATGTGAATTGTCACACAAGACATGGCAAATTTAACAATTATAACTAATTATAATTATCAGAAAACAATTAGACCTGCGCTTTTCACACTAGACACAACCCTAGACATTAAGGCTGTTTATCGGCTTTACTACAAAGGCGGCTACAGAAAGTTGTGCTTTTTATATTCTCAATAGTTGTTATTTTCATATATTTAGTACACGGTTATTATAGATTTGAACATCAACATGCAACTAAGTGTTAAATGTTTAAAATCCAATTTCACTCAACATTACAATTAGAGCCAAAACACTGTTCCCTTCAGACAAGTTTGCTGCAAAAAAAAAAAAAAAAAAAAGACCATATAAACAAAGCCAAAGGAAACAATATTAGAGGAGCTAACAGCTTTGATTTTCATAATAATTAAAAACAGCCACAATGAAAGGCGAATATATAAATGCAGCCTCATAGACTAAGTACAGACACCAATGACCACAAAATCCTCACCTGCAATGGTAATGGATCCCAAATCCATCATAAAATGATAAAGCAAATAAGTTTTTATGTCATTTTCCCATCTGAATGCCAATGCTAGAAACTGTTACACTATAATAATGTTTGCTGGATTGATGCCCAAAGCACTAAGACCTCAATAAAACACAAAATCGAGTGTTTTTTTCACATGAGGGTACAGCCTGCACAGGAGCCATCAACTAGCATAGGCTGTGCTGTATATACTGGCTGTTCAGAGGCCAGCACTGAATGTATGAAGTTGGAGAATAGGCAATGCTACATCGTATATTAATGCATGCTGTAGCTTAAATGAGCCAAGTTAAACGACATAACAGCTCAAATTATTTGGAACACATTTATTACTTATAGTAATAAATACTATACCCAAGTCTAACATGTTGGTATGGTAGGACAGTGTACTAGCATGTTCTGACTGACTCTCGTGGCCACTGTTCAAACCAACGTGAGCCAATATAGCTATGCTAAGTAAGCTAGGCTAGCTCAGTTATCCAATGTTGCTTACTGTCATTCGGTGTCTAAAATTCACACAAATTCTAATGAATAATTCTAATTTCAAAATAATATATAGTCAGCACCAAAATGAAAACTTGCACAAATAGGAATATATATATATATATATATATAATTTTATATATATATATA
>CM075014.1:19388854-19445980 GCA_037576675.1 Pangasius sanitwongsei | reverse complement strand
CATGTTTTTGTTTCTGTTTGCATGTTTTTTGTTTCTTATGTTCTGTAAAGCTGCTTTGAGACAATGTTCATTGTTAATAGCACTATACAAATAAAATTGAATTGAATTGAATTGAACTATATAATATTTATAATATTACTTTAAAAATTCTTATGGAATGAAATTTGCTACAGGAATGCTAAATAGTTTCTCCAGTTAAGCAGAAATATTTAATCATGGTGTGTAATGTTTATTTTGTACAATATTCTTTTGCCCATTCTCCTGAAGAGCATCAAAATAAAATGGAGTTAGTTAGTTGTTGATTTTAGAGTATGCATAAAAAGAGAACTCTAAGAGCAAAAAAAAAACCAATATACTTAGTAACAAGAAAGAAAAGCAGGCCACATAAGAAGACAAAAAGGGACAGCCAGCAGGCAACAATTTGGATAAAATGCAATTTCAGTGTTATTATTTAGATAAACCTGTTTAGAAATAGAGTACTAAAATTAAAGACAATATCTGAAACAAACTCTTGTGGAACGATAACGCTAGAAGCCATTACACTGCTCTGGGCGCAGCTGTGAATTTCTTTAAATCCCATAGGCAATTATCATTTATAACATTTGTGATATTTTTGATCTTCCGAACATTTCAGTTGTTCTGGCAAACAAAAACCTTCACAGAACCTGTGAACGCATCAGAAATATCACACAGGCTCCAAACAGGACCTAGACAGAAAAATTACATGAAGGTCAGAAAGCTATTGCAGTAGTGCACAGGATTATTCATCATCGACTGCTGACCTTATCAATGCATCTAATCATCACTTTTGAAATTCATAACTATGGAAATGGCGACAGTCTGTCAGCTGAGGGCTGTCACTGTCAGTGTGATCAGGCACTGTGTGTTGGTGTGTGAATGAGAGAGAATGATATAGTATGTCGTTTCCAAACCTCACAGGAATCTACTGTAGCTTTCGTTTACTCTAGCATAAATTCAGAAGCCCACTCAGGCTTTAGTGATATGTAAATTTCTTAAAATCAGACAGCTTTTATGAAGACTGTTGACTGACCAGGAGTTAATTAATAATCATAAATGTTTGACAGAAATGGACAATTATGGTACAGAGACGTTGTGCATGTATTTTATTTGATACTCCTCTAAAGAAACACCAGTACTGATACATGCTTTCAACTAACAGTTAAAATTCATGTTAATTGAATCCTTAAAAAATACTTTTTAAGTGTAATAAATAATACTAATAAAGTTAGCCAACACACCAATATCATACCCAGACTTAAGCCACAACAGTCACTGTCTATTGTTCAAAATACTCCTGATAAAACTGAAAAAAAAACACACAGCATTCTCAAACAAAATCAAATGTGACTGGTATTTCATCATTATTTTAAAATTATCTTAAAAAAACACAATAAATGACCTTTGCCTGCATTTGCCTTCCAAGTATTCAATATATGGTTGTAGTATTTTATACTTATGTACTATTAATACAGTACGTTTACAAGCAAAATATTTACAAGTTATGTTGTACATGCAGTTTGAAAACTGGAGGCCATTAGTTTCCCTTACTTGTTAGCTACATTAGATTCATTGCTCCAGTACAAAAACTAAAGCCAAATTGGCTGATTAACTACATTTGGAAAAGGACAGATATTTCTTTCTTCTTAGATTTGGCCACTTTAATCCAGCATGGTCTCCACATGGTATTTCTTTTCCTGCTGAGTCCAAACTAAATCCCAGTCTTTGTCCAGAATCATAATTAAAAGGACATGTATAGTTACTGTACCTGTCTTGTAATGATAAGTCAAGGCCACCACTCATTTGAGGGGATTCATCAGTTCTACTGAATGGTGGGAAATTTCCTGCCATTAAAGCCCCGTGTGATTCACACCAGTGACATCAGGAGACTGGCATGACATTAAGGTCTGGAGATGTAAATTGGTGTGAAACACACACACAGCAGGACAAGGCATGGCTGTGTCAAAAGATCATCATCTATCCAGAGATGGCTCATTCATGATGTCTCCTCATGAATCCAAAAACTGCTGAAAAAATTTGTAGCTATGTGCAGGCTGTCCATCGGGGTGTGGAGAGGGGTGGGGGGGTTCTTTTTAGCAGTCGCACTATAGAGGAGACCTGACTGGAGGGTGGGAACTGGCCAAGACTAAATTAGGCAGAATATTAGGGGGGAAATAAATAAAAAAATAAAAAATAAAATAAAAAAAGGTTTTATGCCAATTCCACAGAAAGACAACGTGCCTACCACTACTTTTTTAACCTAGTCTACTTATGTAAAAACATCATCACAGACCAATTGTAAAGAATTAAAAGTTTACAATAAGAAATGAGTTCTCACTTGACTATCAGCATCATCCACATCAGCTTCATTACCTGAGGTAAAAGTCAATCACAGACGAGTCTTCACTCGACTGATCTCTGTTCACACTAACATTTTTGGAAAAATAATTGTTATTAATTAATGTCTTTTAATACGTCATTTTATTACATGAAAGGAGCAGGAGCATCACAGACATTCTGACAGCCGATATCTGATTACAAACTGAATTATGTTTGTTTCACTACAGCACATAGCTATCCAACAACTTGATCAAAGCATGACATTCACTGTGTGAGGAACTCACACTCAGCTAGCATGTTTTCAGATACTGTGCTTTTACCAATCTGTCTGATTTCCAGAATTCAGCTACAGTGACATCTGACTTGACTACATAAATCATTCACTTTTTATAAACCATTATCAGCAAGCTATTTCCTTCACCATCTCAGCTGTGCTTACAACACTATTATCCTGATTACACTAGCTCGAGTGGCTACTGTTTGCACTGTCAAATAACCAGATTTTAGAGCTGATTCATTTCTCCTTTCCCACACCACAGCAATCGAAGTCCTGGAAGCAATTTATCACTACTGAAAGCTCAGGCAGTGAAGCAGATGTTTCAGCTTATATGGCCTCTAAATTCATGGGAGCAAATTAATCGACAACATTGCTAAATTGCACATCACGCTCGGAGGGACCTTTCATTCTGTGGCTTGTCGTTCAGCCATGCGTGCGAAGTGGAAAAGTATGCAAATGGCCATAAATCATTCTGCTTAGAGAGATGGCCACTCTTCACTCTTTGTCATCTCATAGACCTGGAGGTTTGCCACAGGCTTGTGTGTGCAAGTGTGTGATGAAGATTTATTGACCTTGACAGTTGTGTAGTAGTTTGAGTATGTGGCTTATCATTTATAAACACTTGTAGTATTCTACAAAATTAATTTCTCTTGAGAAAAGTTGTAGTTGTCACACACACTACTGGTTTTTCCCAATGACATCATGTTATTCCTCAGCAGCTAGTTATAAAATGATCAGCGATCTGAACACCTCAGAGTAAAAAAAAAAAGTAGTCAGGCTTTTAGAAAGAAATGCTGCTGAACACCAATGTACTGATTTGAATTAAATGAAGGAACGATTTACTTTTATGCTTGTGTACTATTATTACAGTTGTATGCAGTCATTTAATCCCTAATAAGTTAATTATGTTCTGAGATTTTACAACCAGAAGGGTGTCCAAATCTTTGCAGATGCCACAATTTATTTCTATTTTTTTTAAGTTAATCAAATAGTAAGTGTGCTATAACATTTGCAGAAAATGTTTTTTTTTATTCTTTGCCGCATATGCTATATTTACTATTTTATGTAAAAAAAAAAAAAAAAATCACAATGTATTAATGCAAATTTTAGATTTCAGTCAATTGTACCCAGGTAAAACAGTTTAGAGTTGAACCAAAAGACTGGACTGTGATGATTTACAAATGCAATTTTTAAACGAGATGGTATTAGCTTCCTTTGCTTGTTGGCTACTTTAGCTTCATAGGTCCAGTTATAACTTAAATAAGTGAAATTTAAACACCCAACATGCCTTGGCTAATCATTTGGGGTAAGACAGATTTTTAAAGGCTATCACTTTAATCCACACACAACCTCTACAAGGGATTCCTTTCCTGTTGAGCTAACAGAAAACAATACAGCTACTGCAGCTCTGTGAAGCATGAGGAGCAGGTGGAGGAACCTGGCATCTCTCTGTCATCACACAGTGTAATACAACTGCAGGAAGAGCACACGCTAATTTACACAGGCTAATTATCCTCTCTAGTGAGCAATCATTACACTGGAAATCAGGCTGTTTGTGTCAGAAAGCATTCTCTTGTATATTATCTCTCTCTCTCTCTCTCTCTATAAATGTGTGATGAGACTCAATGTCATTTCTGAAACCGCAAAAGAAATTAAAACGTTACGCAAGCACAGACAATTTTTAAAAATGATTTTTTAATACATGTAAAAAGCTAAAGTGATGAGAGAGTTGTGGGTTTGTAATGATGGCACACATACAGCCTTTATATAATTTTGCAGAAATTAATAACAGATTTTATAACATCGCACATTAAAGCCTCGGCTGAATAATATCCTCCAGACTCATGGGTACTGAAAAAGTTTCTGGCACACACTGAAAGAGAGAAAAGGAAGAGAGAGATAGAAAAACGGAAAGAAGTTATAGAGAGGGTGACAGGGGAAAGAGATATAGAGATATATTAAAGGGAGGGAACACGAGAGGGGAGCACACATATGAGACACAACATATGAGAGAATAAAGAGAGAGAGAGCAAACGTCAGAGCCAGGAAAGAAGAGAGACAGAGAGTTGAAATAAAGGTGGGGAGAAAAAGACATGAGTGGAGTCGTGATGAGAGAGCAAGAGGGAAAGAGGGAAAATGAGAGACAAAGAGAGAGGACACAAATATGATGAGATAGAGGGAAGAACAAAGAGTGAGAGACAGAGAGAGGGATAAAAGTGGAAGAGAGGGAAGGGAGAGACTGAAGACGGTGGAAGGTGGGAAGGAAGAGATGAATGGAGCAATGAAGTGAAGAGTGGTGAAGGTGAGAAAATGAGTGAAAGAAGAAGAAGAAGACTGAATGTAACAGAGATACAGGAAAGAGAGGAAGAAACAGAAAGAGATGGAGTGGGATGATTAGTGGGAAAGAGAGAAGTTGAAAGAGGATGAAAAGCAAGTTAAAAGAGTGAGATAGACTAGGATTTATAAAGGAAGAGAGAGAAACTGAGAATTAGCGACAGAGATGGAGAGATAGCAGGGAAAAGGAGGAGACAGAAGAAGGGAGAGAGACACATTTCAGATTAAAGACTCAGCCCTGCATCTCCCCTGCCAATGACTTTCACGATAAGACCTCAAGATAACCAGCTGACAGGAGCAACCTCACCACAAACAATGACGTTAAGCTGTGATCATCCTGGATTTATGAAATATTAGAAAAGTGACCCATGATAAGATGTCAAACTGAACAGATCTGTGAGCTCATAAACAGAGACAGATTCCACTACACCTCCAAAAGACACCATTCATCAAATCAAATCCATCTTCCATATGTATATATGATCAAATATTGTGACTCCAAGGTCACACAGAAACACACAAGCTCTACAGTGCGGACGCAAACAGTGTGCCAAGTCTAGGGTAAGTGAAAGTGTATGAAAATAGTGTTCGCATCGTATTTCTCAGTCTCTGACAGGCGACTACACGTAGGACAGCATCATCTCAGACCTATGGATCAGTGTGTTTTGAAAACAAAGACATTTGGCAAACTGTAATCACCGTGATTGTTTTGGTTCAGTGTGGAAACTGCTCTTTTCAAGCCTTATTTAGCTTCATCATGGATCTGTGTCTAATTTGGAGCCCATCTAGAAGCCAAGCAACCTTAAAGCCCGGCTGGAGGAAAACGCCAAATACGGACGAGAGAATTTCCTGTGCGGCTGGAACGGTGCCAATCTCAGAGACCTCATGTCAAGGAATAGTGCAAGATTTATTACTAAATATAATTGTTGGAGACATCAGTTGCTCTGTGCTTTCCCTTTGGGTTCATACTCCCAGAAAGAACGGACAGACTGCATTCATGGGAATTTAACACATAGATACAGACATTAACAAAAGCTTTGTATTTAAAAATAGCATATGTATTCAATGATCCCGATACAAAGTGGTTACATCAAAGAAAGGTTCAGAACGAGCTGGAGATTATGTGCTTCTCTGGTTCAAGCACATTAGTACAAGCAAACAGCACTGATTTAACTTTGAGCTTTAATTAAACACGTAATCCACCCTGTGAACCTTAAATTCAGTCACAGACTTTATCTATAAAAAGAATGTGACAATAGAGAAGTACCGAAATGAAATCTGAACATGTATTCAGCCTAAACAAATGGATGAGTTGTTTTGTGATGAGAAGGAAATTTGGAAAACTTAAGAGCAGTAATAGATTTAATATCCAAATCGCGTTCATATCACAAACCTTAGTGCTCAGTTTTGCTCAGGTCTGATCTTTCTGCCTTCACATGTTCCTGTCATTATGTGCCATTTGTGTGGGCAGGAGTCAGTCCTGAAATAAACCACATGTGCACATTTTCTAAATCAGTGCTATCACCTGCAAAATCACGTGACATGAACAACAAAAAATGACAAGAAAACCCATTACTTCAGGAGCAATAAAGTGAATAAACTTACAGCACAAGCGTATATCACAGAGACGATTTGCTCTGTAGCTGGTCAGCTATTCAGGATCAGAGTGAAAAGAAGAAAAGAGTGGCCTAGTTTGTTGCCTGTTACAGACACTTCTGCCGATCAATTCTCAGTACGGTCACATGGTAATGTCTTAGATGTATCTGAAAGCAGCTTCTGATTTGAAAATCATTTTGAAAATCTGCATTCACAGAGCAGTCAAAATGTCCGATTTCAGCCACCTTGTAATGTGAACACAGACTAATACATTAGCCTTAGCCAGACATCAGCTTAATTTTATCAGGTCAGAAATATTTAGTTTGAGCACTTTTAATTATTAATCACAGACCCACAAACAGTCACCCACTCATCCATCCGTCTGTCCATCCATCCAGCCATTTATGCATCAATCCACAAACAGAGGTGCTAATAGAATAGGTTGTTTGTGTGAATTCTCTTGTCTCCCACACACTTCCTGTCTGCCTCCCAAGAGGAATTAAGCCACTAATGTAATCTGTGAACCCTTTTATTACTCCATGGGCAAGAGCCCAGCTCAGATTAAAGTGCCATCATCAGTGCTAATTAGAGTCAAATGCGTTCCACACAATGCCACCCTTCTTTTCTGAGCTGTGATGTACACAAGCCAAGGAATAAATGAATCCATGGAATATCTGAATGCAATATCTCAAATAGGACCCGAGGGCCATTGTAATAGGAAACACAATTGACAGTGTTACTTGTGTTTGATTGGTTATTTACTGTGCTTCAGTCAAATATCAGATGATTCCTTTAGTAATTGGCATGAATATGAAAATCAGGCCATCAACAGCTCAAAGAAAATCCAGTATAATGGTGTGAAACATTATTAATCGCAAGCGAGGGTAATAATAAATCTCATCAAAAGTTATCAACAAAGATGCAACAGAAAGTTAATATGCATAATTGTTTACAAGGGAATGAATTGATTAAAGAATTTCAAATGATTCAATTAGGCCAGTGTATTTAAAGCTTCCAGGTAATTAGACTCAGCGTAGAGATGGAGGTTAAAGTGGAGAGCTAATAAATTACCTAATAAACATACCTATCGCTCTAGGGCTCCATGTGGGAAGCTCAGATGATCATATTATTGTTTAAGATGTTAACTGCATAAATGGCTGGGTTTCAAATTAAAAGCTGAATTCATGATTTTTTTAAGTTAAGCTTTATTATTAGGATGGTTTGCACATCATCTTCTGTTTTCAGACATGGTTATGCAATAAGTCTTATCTAAAAGGATTTTAATAAAGTTATTTAATGTATTAAAGCAGTGTGAAATTCAACTGGGTGTAAAAAAAAAAAAAAGAAGCACAGCTTTTAAAACTGGACCTATGGGATGTAATGGGAATAATAATCATATATGATTAGTTTTTGTATGAATGCAGTTGAGGGGCAATTGGTAGCATTGCCACTTCACAGCTCCAGGATCCTAGAGCTCAGGTTATTGTGTGTGCACTTTCTGTGCATTTCCTCCAGGTTCTCTGGTTTCGTCCCTCCTCTCACCTCCCAAAAACATGCCAGTATGTAGATTGATTTAGAGAAATTGCCCTTAGGTGTGAATGTGTGTGTGCATGATAAAGGGTGTATTCCTGCCTCATGCCCAAAGTTCCCAGGATAGGTTCTGGATCCCTGCCCCTGCACAGCACTTACTGAAAGTGAGTAAATGAGTGAGTGAATGCAAATTACACCACACAAGCCTCAACATGATAAGAAGGTCAAGACTATTCACCACTCCCCCACTAACTTTCTGATTTGCTTTTCTATGAAAGCAACAGCCTGTGATCAGGACACAGCAGGATGTTCTAAGCCTGGGGCTAAATTTGATTTTAATTAGAATGAACTCCGATAAAATGTCATCATTTTAAACTACAGCAGCAAAGTCAAAAAAGGCATGTACAGTTCCATGGTGAAAAGGATGTGTTCCATAAGAAGTGTTTAAAAATCCTGCACCCTAGAGATTTGTTACTGCGTTTGCAGTTTGGGCCAGGTTAAGTTCAAGCCTGTTTTCACCATAAAAGGCAATGTTGATTTACTGCAACCACACTTCAGCCCAATCAGAGCCCATATGTTTGGGATACATCAGCTTTCTGTAAGGATATCAGAGCCAGACCCCCAGATAAAATCCTGTTAATCACGCCAGGAACAGAATCCTGAAATTGCCCAAACCTGAACAGGTCATGTCATTATATTATGGTTATCTCAAAATTGAGTTCCTTTCAGATGATCTTGGTGCCCCAGCAATGCTCTTTATGTTTGTCAGTGTTGTCTGGACAAAAGGAAAAAAGGTACCAGATCACATAGGCCTTTACTACCAGCGGCATGACAGCTTCTTCCCCCAGAAGGTCAGCGCACTCCTGCCCTCCAGAAATGAATAAACGAGACCAAAAAAACCCCCAAAGCCATCACCAATATTCACACCAGCATATTATTACTCCATTTTGTACCAAATCACTGTTAAATTCTTGATTCTGATTGGTCAGAAGGTGTTGATTAATTTTCTAATACAGTAGCTCCCACAGCAGTTTAGATTTATTTTAATGCGCTCATCCATCTCTAATGATAAGTAAGTTTGTAAGTTGAGTCTCCAGTGTTAGCACTTTGTAACAATCAGAGGTAAAGCTGTAACATTTAAGTTTCCAACATGGGAATATCTTCAGAATGGAGAACTATGTACATTCTCTGTAACATGACAGTCCAATGTTTGTCTTAATTTCAAGAAAGAGAAGAAAAAGGTGTGAATGACTGTTTTTAGATGCTATAATGCAAGTGACAACAGCTACTGGTTTTACTACCATTCCACATTAAATGTACTGTAACTATAAATGGATAAGATATGCAATGTGTCATTCTTTAATAAATAATAAATTGCAATCACTGGCAAATTGCAGTGGTATAAGAGGAATAAAACCTTTTGGAATGTGCTGTTACTGAAAAATAATCAACTTCGGAGTGATAACTCAGTTTCTATTTTCCTTTAACAACATGCTCCATTGATTTTAAATGCTTTAAATAATATTCATATGCTATGTTACTCATCAGTGTCCTCCACACTCTATATTTCCTGGTACTATTTTGGTCAACATTTCTTGTGATTTGCAAAGTCAGTTTTTATGCTCTTGTTATTTGTGAGATGTACATACATACATATATATATATATATATATATATATATAATAGATCTGGAAATGGCTGGAATTTAACAAGAAGAAGAAATTGAAAGCTAATCTTACTCTGTCACACACTGAAAATCTTGCTAAAACTAAATAAGACACAATAAGAACTATTTAGTTAGCAAAATAAAAAAAAAGCCCACTAGTGTCCTATCTTAATTAATGAGACATACACATTGCATAAATGCACATTCTAAACATTATAAAGATAAACATATCATTCTAATATTTCAGCACAGCTTTAACTGGCTAATGCTGTCTTTCTTTTGTTATTATTATTATTATTCATTCATTTTTTTTATTTATTTACTTTTTTGTAGCTACTTTGCCATTTCTAAAGTATATTGGTTATCAGAATCAATAACTGCACCCCCCCTGGAAAATCAAGCACCGATGCTCAATACTTCATTTCAGTGTACATATCTGTGAAGATTGGATGTCAAATGCACTTGAGCTGCTCCAAATGTGATCTTTAGTGGGTCATAACACATTACAATACCAGCCTTGCAACATTTAAACCTCTTCTCATAATATTTGTTCAGCACTGGATGTGTATATATGCACTGCGGAATTGAAAACCCAAGAATATTCACAACCGTTCAAACGTTTGGAATCACTCAGAAATTGCCTTATTTTTTAAAATGAAAATGATAATATAATTTATCAATTAAAAGATTGATCAAATTGATCAGAAATACAGTCTAGACATTGTTAATGCTGTAAATGTCTATTATATCTGGAAACAGCTAGGTTTTAATGGAATATTTACATAGGCATACAAATGGCCCATTTTCAGCCACCATCACTCATGTTACAATGGCACATTGTGTTAGCTAATCTTACATTATCAAGTTAAAAGGCTAATTTATTAGAAAACCCTTGTACAACTCTGAAAATTGTTGTGCTGTTTAAGGAAGCAAGTGCCCACAATTGGCCAGTGTCACTATGATTGACAAGAGAGAGTAACACCATCCCTCCCACCCTGAGAGCAAGGCCAGTTTTGCTCTCTCGATTTGAACTCACGATCTCCAGATGATAGAGTGAACGCGTTTCTTTTAACCAGCCTTTCATTGATAGGAAGGGTTTTTTGTGCACTTGTGGAAGGCACACTGCAATGTAGAAGTCACATTATTCTGTAAAATTAGAAATTTAACAGAAAGAAATCTGAAGGCTAGGCATACCTAATCTCTCATCTAAACTGTCTAGATGGTCATCTTCCATTACTTCTGTTAAGAGGTCATTTAACTGGTCAGGGACTTTATTTGCAGGTCTCTTGCCAGGCTTAAATGTCTTCATTCGGGCTGCTGCACTTGGGCTTTTTTCAAACTGCTGGCAGTAAATTCATTGCAAACTGATGTCTACTCTTGCTCTTTCTTTGCTTCAGCAACTGCTTCAAAAGCAGTTTTTCATGCTCAGTGATTTTTTTTTTGACTGCTGTCTTTCTTGTGCTATTGTTTTAGCTTTTAATATTGTTTAATGTGCATCTCCAGCTCCACAGTATTCTTGCTGTTTTCAATCTGACTAATCCGCACTAGCTCAAGTGGTTTCAGTTGAATCTAGTTTCAACTAATTCTGGACTCTGTAATCAAGAAGAAATTAACCTTAAAATCTTCAGAAGATATTTTTAAAATTTAACCACATAACGAACACACTCAAAGTTTTTTTTTTTTTCATATTGTAAGGCCTTAAAATAGCTTTTTTTCTGAAACACATCTGATCCTAGGCTTAGCTACTTCCAGATTATAAATGCCTGAACTAATTTAAATTAGACTAAATTTAAAAAGCAGAAAAATCAGTGGAACCGGAAATTTAAATTCAGGTAAAATGATGGCAGAAAAAGACAATGTACCAAAATTAAGCAGAAATGCTATTAATGTTCACAACAAACAGAATGGCGAAAAATGTGATCTCATTGACTTTAACCGTGGCATGGCTGTTGGTACCAAAGGGGCTGGTTTGAGTATTTCAGAAACTGCTGATCTCCCGGGATTTTCACACACAACAGTCTCTAGAGTTTACACAAAATGGTGCAAAAAACATCATGTGTGTGAAGGGTCTGCCAGTTGAAACACCTTGTTGATGAGAGAGGTCAGAAGAGAATGACCAGACTGGTCTGAGCTGATAGGAAGTCTATAGTAAATCAAATAAGCACTCTTTACTACTGTGGTGAGCAGAAAAGCATCTCAGCATGCACAAAACATCTAACCTTGTGGTGGATGGACTACAACAGCAGAAGACCACACTGGGTTCCACTCCTGTCAGCCAAGAACAAGAATCTGAGGCTATCATGGGCACAGGCTCACCCAAACTTGACAGTTGATGACAGTTGAAGCTCACCTGTTTTTTTTCCAGTCTTCAACTTTTGTAAAGAGTGATTATATGAGTTACTATATCCTTCCTTGCAGCTCGAACTGCCATTTTGCTCTGACTTCTCTTATCACCAAGACGTATTCACCCACAGAACCGTCGCTCACTCAGTATTTTTTGTTTTTCGCACCATTCTATGTAAACTCCAGAGAAGGTTGGGTGGGAAAATCCCAGGAGATCAGTAGTTTCTGAAATACTCAGACCACCCCAACTGGCACCAACATCCATGCCAAGATCAAAGTCACAGTAAGTGTCTTTGAATTAAATGTAAGTTTAATGAGTCACATGATCTGCTATTCAACGACAGCCAAGGACAACAGCGTACTCTCCAAGCGTCTCAAAGTGTCCGTGTACACAAGATTGCATCTGAATTTCATGAGACGACTCAAAAACACTCCTAATAGCAAAAGCTATTAGCCCCCTATTCAAGTTAAGTCCATCATTAAAGCTACCTCTGCTCAAAGTGGCTGGTAGAGTGCTGCTTTAAATGAACTCAATCACCTATCAAAAAGCTCTTATGCTGTGTGAATGGAAGGTTGACAGCTAAACTGATTGATTTGTCTGACCAGTAGTGAACTAGCAGACAGAAAAGAGTGGATAATGTGGATGCGATTATCAGAGATGTGTTTCTCTGTGACTTCCATCTCACAGCTTACACAAGCACTCAGGGGTCACAAAGAGGTCAGGGTCTGAACTGACACACTGTAATTCTCAGTGTTTTCACACAGAGAAACGTTACTGACACACAACAGATGACTTAAAATTACAATTTCACTGGTAACTTGTTTCATCATGACAATGCACTTCTGACCATAACAATGTACCTCAAAGTCCATGAAGACATGGTTTGATGAGGAAGAACTCGAGTGACCTGCAGAGTTCTTCTCCATCAGGTCAAGAGATCTGACAGATTGGGGGATCAGCTCTATGTTAATGCTCATGGTTTTGAAAGGCGCACATAAAAAAAAACTCTCGGTCTCTAGACTAAACATGAGGTTTAACGTGTAAAATCCCACGTGTAAAATCCCTTTATCATCGCTGAGGGGGAAAGTAAAAAGACAGAATAAGGTTATTTTAGCTAACTAAAATAACACGTTCTCAAATTCATAAGGTATGTTTTACACATTTAAAATTTTAAATGTTTTGCAAGTTTAAATTTAAATATAAAATTTAAAGTTCAAAGTTAAAATTTAAATAATAATTAAAGAAATAGTTGCTGTTTCCAATTGCTGCAGATGACATTGGTGCTGAACTGAACACAGGATTAATGGGATATAACGTGGACCAAAACTCTTGAGATTTTTTTTTTTTTTTTTTGGTCGGGGGGGCGGGGGCAGTTCTTGAGATGTAATTCTGTCTTAAACTCTCCCTCTGACAGTATACCAGGTTCTTAACCAGAACTGCGGGGAAAAAACACAAACAGGTAAACGTCTTTCAGAGCCGGATGGACTCCATTATTAAAATGTTCCCAATTATTATTTTGTAGTCTATCTGTGCTTAAATTTGTAATGGCGGAGAAAATATGCTTTCATGAATAGAAATGTGCAAAACGCTGTAAATCATTATCATGGTTTTAAGTTCAACTCTGGGAAATATATATATAGACCAGAGCAGTCTGCAGAAAACAAGGTCCTAAACTAAACCAACATGTTAAAATGCATATTATAAGTCAGACTGTTTCGCACCACGTGTTGTCAGACTGTTGTCACACCACGACAGTGAGAAGTCTGTTAACTATATGTGAAACATTGTCCTAATGTGAATCAACATGATATAATGGTGTTGCTCCTTACTTGGATAAGGTATGTTAAATTATTTAAAAAATAATGCATCCATTATAATAAAGGGCAAACCAGATAAACCTTTTATTACAATGGTAGGTATTATAATACATCAGAACAGAAGAAAGTATTTAAATATATATGTTATAATAATAATAATAATAATAATAATAATAATAATAATAATAATACATCTCTTTGTCCACACAAGGTGCTTATAGAGCCAGGGATGTAGAGAATTAAAATCCACTTACTAATCCACTTAACTTACAGACACACACATGCATTACTATCTCTCTCTTTCTCTCTCTCTCTCTCTCATCTTTAGTAGTATGACAGCAGGAGGACTAAGATCTCATTAGTGCGGTTTGCGCTGATAATTAACCTTTATACATTGTCCAGTTCAAAATGACTTATTTTTAAATAAACTTGGACTTCTATTATGAACTGGAAAAAACAGTTAACCCTTCAGAGGCTTAGCTTATTTTTGAGTTTTTTTCCCCACTACTTTCATTTCTAGTCTTTAAAAGACAACCATACAAACCATATGCTGGTGTTTATTAGGACATCCTATGCTACTCGTCTATTCTTATCATTGTTTTGTTATGTGAGGATATTAACATTTATATTATTTATAGTCCCATTCTTATGAATAATATTATTATGATGATTTTTTCAGGGTATTTTAGAGTGATTAATGATGGAGCATGGCTGTGGTGGCATAACTATAGCTTATTAGAGACAAAGAGTATAGAATTAGAGTAACACAGGATATCTTTCATGGATTTATTTGATAAGCAACCAAGAGCTTGTACTTTTTTTAGAGCCAATACTGATTTTATATAGTTTATATAGTAGGGATGTAACTGAATACCAATATATTATTCAGAATGAACAGATAATGTGTTCTAAACAGATACAAATACAGATACAAACAAGAGGTGCACTATTAATTTTTTTTGAGAAGCTCACACAAGTGGGAGGTTTTTATTTTAATGCAGTCTAGAGGTCAGATACACTATATGGCCAAAAGTATGTAGACACCTGACCATCACACCCATATGTGGGCCTTCTCCGAAAAGTTGCACATAATTGTCTAGAATGTCTTTGTATGCTGTAGAATTACACTTTCCCTTCACTGGAACTAAGAGGCTCAAACATGCTCTAGCATATCAATGCCCCTGTACACAAAGCGAGTTCCATGAAGACAAGGTTGGAGTGGAAGAACTCAAGTGTCCTACAAAGAGCCCTGACCTCAACCCCACTGAACACCTTTGAGATGATCTGGAACTCTGACTGCACCCCAGGCCTCCTCGACCATCAGCACCTGACCTCATTAATGCGTTTGTGGCTGAATGAACACAAATCCCCACAGCCACACTCCAAAATCTAGTGGAAAGCCTTCCCAGAGGAGTGGAGCTTATTATAACAGCAAAGGAGGACTAAATCTGGAATGGATGTTTAAAGAGTACATATGGGTGTGATGGTCAGGTGTCCACACACTTTTCAGCTTCCAGATCAAGGAAAGACCACATTCAGTGAATTATAGCGCGAGCATGCGGCCACTTCAGAAACATCCTCATAAAGACTCAGAAACAGTGCATCAAGGTCCATTAATCTTCAGAAGACTCCAGTGTCCTACTATGAGAACACTGTTTTTCCTTAGATTACTATGCGTAATGATATAATGCTTGCAGATTGGTGACAACTGACACAAGTCAAGTCGTCAGAGAAGCTACAACGGTCAGGATTAAGGCTAGCTGTGAAGTTAGAGTCTGTACCTCTGTACCTCGTATGGCTTTATTCGTACAAAATTAACTGATATCCAACTGTATCATTCATTCTCATATGATTAGATTCATGAGATCCCGCAGTTCATACATGAGAATGTATTACCTTTTTCCTCAAACTACACTCAGGTGGCATTGCAGTAATGGATAATATCATGCATATACAAGTCAAGAGCTTCAGTTAATGTTCGCATCAATCATCAGATTGAGGAAAAAGTGTGGTCTCATTGACTTTGACCATGGCATGGTTGTTTGTGCCAGATGTTCTGGTTTAAGTATTTCAGAAACTGCTGATCTCCTGGGATTTTCACACACAACAGTGTCTAGACTCACTGAACAGTCAGATCTTTGCTGGGTTTAGACCAGTATATTTATTGATAGTGAATGCATTCAACTACATGTTCTGAATTTACATTTACAGAAGAGCTCTCTACGTTCTGTTCTTTTTGTCCAAGTAAGAACATCTGTTTTGCTAAGAGAGCAGTTTCTTTCACCTGTCAGTTATTTCTGTGTTGCATAACTGGCTCTCTATGTGACTGTCAGAATGGACGGCCCTCCATTAGAGTACGACTATGAAGACATTGTAAACAGGCACTGCAAGAAAGGAAACAGCTGACAAATATGCTTTTGCTACATTTTGCTAAATGACATTGGCACATTGAGAAAGACCGAAAAACTCAACAACCATTTTATGAATAGTTTGAAATTTTATAGAGCATTAAGGCAAAAAGGTTTTTATAAAAATGCCTTTTAAAGGCCATTCTGTGAAGATGATTAGATTCTGCTTTTTTTTTTATAAAGTGTTTAAGGTAGTAAGAGATTTAAATCTTTTACATTTCAGATCTGGTTTAAATGTCCTCATCTAAACTATGCCTTTTTTTTTTTTTACCTCTATTAAACTTATTCATTATCTCAATAACTCACTCTAAGTTACCCCCTCACTCTGTGCCACCCACTCCGACCCACCCACACTTTCAGAACCCACTTTATCCTGGTGAGGGTCACAGTGGATCCAAAGCCTATCCCGTGAGCACCCATTCATCACAGGGTACCATGCACAGACTCAGTCACAACTGAGAGCAATTTATCTTAGCCAATCTACCTACTGGCATGTTTTTGGAAGGTGAACCTGAAGGAAACCCACTCATACACTGGAAGAAATTACACAAAAACTGCACACAGACCGTAATCCAGAGGTTCCCAAACTAGGGGTCGCAACTCAACGTTGGGACACATGATTTACAAATGGGCTCACAAGAGAAACTCACAGTCATCTCTTGTGTTTAATTCATTTATTTGAAAAAAAAAATTAGAAATATCGATGCCAGATACTGCATGCTAATATTTTGAAATGTTACTGTGAGTAACATTCAGACAAGTCATATCTAAATTAATAGAGAACATGTTATTTTAGTGTCATGGAGCTTGCTTTGTGCACAGGGGCACTGTCATGCTGGAACAGGTTTGGGCCTCTCCCTCCAGTGAAGGGAAGTTGTAATGCTACAGCATACAATGACATCTTATACAATTGTGTGCTTCCAACTTTGTGGTAACAGTTTGGGGAAGACCCACACATGGCTGTGATGGTCGGGTGCCCATATACCTTTGGCCATATAGTATATATCAGTGTGAAAGCATGAGAGCAATTTAGCATGCCTGCCTGAGCATTACTAGATCAAATACTGTATCAGAGCAGAGATGCTGTGAGAGAGCAGGAGCAGGGCAGAGGCGATGTGAGAGTGTTGGTGCTGGAATGTAATTGCTGGTTTTGGTGTACTGATTTACAGTACCTATAAGGCATAAGGGCTTAGACAGGCTTTTTGATCTAATCACAGGGTGCTACAGGCTCTAATGCCTCTGTAACATCAGAGAGCTGCAGGTTTTAGAGCTGCTCTAATAACAGAAATCATTTGCCACAGAAATGAGAATAATACAATGTGTAAAGTGAAATGGACTGACTTTTATGTCTCCTTCTACAGTTTTTTTTTTTTAGCTTTCTTACTTTTTCTTACTTTTAACAAGGTAAACCTGAGCCCTCGACAAAAAAGTTTTCACAACAGACTATTCAATTAACACAACAGTCTTTATTCCTGTACTCTCAGATAGTCAGGCTCTAGGATCCTTTCCTTCACCGATCACTTCTGGTGTGCCATTGGTGAGGCATTTCTTTACCTGCTCTTTCATCCCTTCCTTAAATTTGGCTTCTAAAGGCCATGAGGAAGAGATGCAATTTTCAACAAACATATTCGCCAGTTAAGTTACATGAAACTGAATTATCATTAAGGACATTGTGAGAAGGAGTGTAAAGTATACTGAAACATCCTCAGCATGGCATCTGTCTGTTCAGTGATGTTTAACTGCAAATAAACCTTCTGGATGGAGCTGAAGTTTATTTGGCTCTGTGTATGCTGTAGCTGTGTTTCTGATTTTATTTTTACTCATGCTGGCAGTGAAAAACACTTCAGTGAAGAGTATGTTTTTTTATGTGTATGTGTAATAAGGAGAATTGCTGACATTATTCTGCCACATGGCATTCTTCATGCCTGAGACCACACAAGTTTCTCTTAAGACCACTGCATGCTTGTGCTGCTTCACAATAATCACAATCATTTAATCACAAGTACATTAATAGCATTTTATACTCTGGTTATCCCCACAGATTAAAAAACAACAACTAATCAATTCATTCCTAGGCTACATCGCCATGCAATTATGTTCAGTTATTTAAACAGGTTTAATCTGACTCTGTTGAAAATCTCCATGTAATCCGAAACACATTTATGTGCATGTGAGGAGCATCAGTTATTGCTAGAGTATAACAAATAGCTAATGTTTGCTCAGCATTGTAGTCAAGTTTTAATTGCTTCACCTGGATTTTAAAAGATATTGATAGTGAGATTAAGCAGATTCAACAATATACATAGTAATTATTCTTCTATTTAACTGAGTTTCCATGCATATTAATCTCAATTGGTTTACTCTTTACCAATTTACATCTATACTTCCAGTTGACTATTAGCTACTGACATTAAAATTAAACACAATTAAAATACAGTAAATGTAAAATAATAGACCCAGTCACTTTAAACAATGTCTAACATTTAAAGTGAAACATCTACTGGATAAAATGCTTTGGAGAATCAGCATCAAGGTGATAAGCCTCCGTAAGCAGTCATTAGGGACTCCCACGACACACACACACACACACACAAACACACACGCTGAGTGTGGGTGAACTGTGCACTTCAGTGCAGTTTATCACGCCCACTCGAGCTCTAACTGCCTGTCAGCGTGCATGTTGGCCCAGACGCAAAACACCCAAACAACATGGGGTTATTAAGAGTGTGTGTGTGTGTGTGTGTGTGTGTGTGTGTGTGTGTGTGTGTGTGTGCGCGCGTGTGTGTGTCTTATCTGAACAGATAAGATTTGGTACGCAACAATCCTGATCTGGAGGAAGCCCAAAATGTAAAAATGCATCTAGATTGTAATTATTTGCTGTCCTATATGAGCACAGAAGGATGTGTTTTCTTCTATAGAGCATAACATCTGCGATACAGTACTCTGGATACATTTATTTATGCACCACTATACTATTAGGCAATACAATTCAACCAATATGATGACCATCCTTCAGTCTCTTATCATATGATGTGCCACATGCTGGATGAAAATTAGAAATTCAGAGTAATCAAATGCATTGCTGATATATTAAATTGATATGGGCACTATTACACTCTCTTTAGTGGGATTTCCATCCACCCGTATTTATATGAATCCTGAACTGCACACAAAAGACAGAATGTAAACTTCATAAATTTGATTACAAATTGCACAAACATGTGTTTCTGCTTATCAGAGAATATAGTTTTTTTAAATAAATGTCAAACAGTGGTGCAGTGAAGGTCATACACACACGTGTGCACACACACACACACACACACACACAGTCCATAAGTATTTGGACAGTGACATGATTTTTGTAATTTTGCCTCTGTATACCACCAAAATGGACTTGCAATGAAGCAATCAATATGTTATTGAAGTGTAGACTTTCAGCTTTAATTCAAGGGGTTTAACAAAAACAGTGCATTAACCGTTTAGGAATTACAACCATTTTTTTAATTGGACAAACTAACAATCATAAATATTAGGATTATTGGAATTATTACTTGGATGCAATCCTTTACAGTCAATGACTGCCTAAAATCTGGAACCCATGGACATCAAATGCTGAGTTTCCTCCCTTGAGATGCTTTGCCAGGCCTTTACTGCAACTACCATCAGTTGCTGCTTGTTTATGGGCCTTTCTGCCTTCAGTTTTGTCTTCAGTAAGTGAAAAGCATGCTTGATGTCATCAGACATTTAAGAACATTTAATTTCTTTGCCTTAAGAAGCTCTTTAGACAGAATGTATGTTTTGGGTCATTATTCATCTGTACTGTGAAGTGCCGTCCTATCAGTTTTGCATCATTTGACTGAATCTGAGCAGAAAGTACAGCTCTATATGCTTCAGAATTCATCCTACTACTTCTATCACATTATCAATAAACACCAGTTACCCAGTTCCACTGGCAACCATACATTCCCTTGCCATAACACTTCCTCCACATGTTTGACAGATGATGTGGCATGCTTTGAAACATGAGACCTTCCTTTTCTTCTCCATACTCTTCTCTTCCCATCATTCTTGCATCAGAACTGGTCAGGCTTTTTTAAGAGTTTTTTTTTTTAGCAATGTCTAATTTGGCCTTTCTGTTGTTGAGTGTTACCAGTGGTTTGCATCTTGCGGTAAACCGTCTGTATTTACATTCATGAAGGCGTCTATTGATTGTAGACTTTGATACGCCTACCTCTTCCAGAGTGTTCTTGACTTGGCCAGATGTTGTGAAGGGGTTTTTACAACAAGGAAAGAATTCAGCATTCATCCACTTTATTTGTCTAACATGGTCATCTGGGCCTGTTGGTGTTGCATTCCTTCTTTTTAAGAATGTGTCAGATTGTTGATTTGGCCAGTCTGCTATATCTCTGATAGGTCTGTTTTGTTTTTTCAGCCTAATGATAGCCTCCTTCACTTGCATCGGGAACCTTTTAGGACCGCATATTGAGAGTTCCCATGAACAGCTACCAAATGCAAATTACTTTTGAGCCTGTGAAAATGGAGGAACTCTGTAAAAAATGGCTGTAATTCCTCAACAGTAACTGCAATATTTTTGTTAAATCCCTTGAATTAAAGCTGAAAATTTACACTTCAATAAGATCTTGACTGTTTTATTTCGAATCCATTGTGGTAGTATAATAGAAGCAAAATTACGAAAATTGTGTCACTGTCCAAATACTTATGGATCTGACCGTTTACACTCACTTCTAAAATTGTGTAAAGACACAATAAATCACACATTGCACACAGAGAGAATAAAAACAGTCTAGCTGCTTGGAGAAATAGAGCAGGATTTGAATAGTCAGTACGTATATGATCCTTAACCCCTAAAAAAATTAAATAAATAAACTTGTATTTCTGATTGTTGTCATGGTTACATTCAAACTGGTTACAGAGTATCAGGAGAATGGGCTTGATTCATTTTTGACCCACATTACACGAGTCCTGTTTCAAGAAAATAATCAGCACCTTTTGAGCACCTGTTGTGCTTTTCTTGGTCACAGTACTTATTTGTAAAATACAGCTAAAATCAAATGATCGGATGTCAGGCCATGTTGTTGCCCTTTTTCTGTCATGTGACTATGAGTCCAAAATGTTTTACAGACACAACCAGCCTAAACATGCGTGTAGTGTAGCACAGCTTTTCATTTCCAGGCTCTCAGCAGGAGTGATTGCTTGGTTGCCAGATTTCAGGATAAATACTCATTAATGGCCAAGTCTGTATTGGTGGTGATTAATTAGAAATGTGGCTAACAAAGCAATCATGTGGAAGCTGTTAGCAATGCCCTCTCTCCCTCTCCAAGATATTAGAAATGCTTTTTTTTGTTGTTGTTTTTTTTTTGTTTCCAATTACAACAGAGGAAAAGAACAAACGCTTGAGGTTGAGTCTCTCCCTCATGTCCCACTGTGTGACTGTCATCAAAAAGAGAGTTTAATTTTTTCCATTTATCTTTTAACACACACTATCTGACCAAAAGTATGTGGACACCTGACTATCACACCCATATGTGGTTCTTCTCCAAACTGTTGCCACAAGTTTGGAAGCACATAATTATATAGAATGTCTTTGTATGCTGTAGCATTATTAATTCATTAAAAAAAAGTCAGCTGAAGTTTATTAGAAAATAAATCATGGATGCAGTTGAAGATCACGTGATCATTATAAAGATTTGTTTCCTTTAAACTCTCAGGAGGAAGACAGATGGAGAGGATATTTTGAAGATATATTTTGGGGAAAATGAGAACTATTTTTTCAGGGAAGAAACAGACAGTGGGAATGAAGAAGAAATAACAGGGAGATTGTAAGAGAGGTGAAAGTGAAACATAGGTGTATATGAGAGAGAGAGAGAGAGAGAGAGAATTTTAGTTAAGTCAAGTAGAGGTACAAGAAAGCAATGAGAAATAGAGTAAGACAGAGAATGAGAATGGAGAGAAAGTATTAAGTCCTGTAGAGGAGGTGGTGATGTGATGTCAAGTCAAAAGAGGAAAGATCTGATCCACCCACAGAGAAAGAAAGCAATTAGTGTGGGCACAGAGCAGAAATGTGGCTTTGCTTTCTTTCTCTCTTTCTCTCTCTTACCACATGTCCTCCATACCTTTCTATGTATCCTGCACTATTGTGATGTGATCAAATCGGTGCTCCATCACCACAGATCTGATCTGACAGGCCATTACACAGTGAAGAGGACCACGCTAGGGCTATCTAAACTACACACAGATAAAGGCCATATATAATATCCCTTTCATAATATTCTTCAGTTTGACAGGAGCAGGAAAAACATTGTTAAGGCTTTTCCCATTGTCATGACAGGATCGTGTTTTTATACACGTGTAGGCTTACCGGGGGACGTCGTGGTGACGGATTCCTGCAGTAGGTAATTATTTTCACCCTGCACATGTTGTGGTGTGACAGTGACGGATGTGTGAATCTGAATAAGATGGCTGACCTTATTTTGTTTCAAACATTGCTGTAACGAGGCCGAGTTTTCCAGTGTGAACCCACTGAGCGAACAGAATAGCTAATCTGGACAACATGAAGGATGCTGTAGAAAATCCTAAATTCTCTGTTTCATAGGAAATAAGTAAGAGATGAAAATTCAGTGTACATTACTTATCACAGCATACGCTCCAATGACACTTCTAATCTATAGAATTCTATTCAATTTGCATAGAGCTTTTAACAACAGACATTCTAAACAATTTTTGTTGATTTCTGTATCTACTGTATTTATAGCTTTGTTTACCTACTGTTTCAGTCTATCAGCCCATACACTTATTAATCCATATATCATTTCATCTATATACCCATTCATCCATCTATCCATCCATCCATTCATAGCTCCATCCATATAGTGCATCTGTCCATAAAATGGTCAAATATTTATCCACACATCAATTCATCCATGCATTTGCAAATACATTTGTCTGCCTATTAATTCATCCATCCATTGATTAACGGCGTACTCACACTGGGCCCGGTTGCCTTGTACCATGCTCAAGCACGATTGTCCACCCTCCCCACTCCCCCACTGTCTATACTCACATTGCACTTACCGTTCCAGGCCTGAGCATGCTTACGTCATTATGATGCGACTTTTTGTTTTGAAGAAAACAGGAAGAAAAGCACTCTCGCACAGCACAATGGAGTCCATCATTGTAACATTACATACTTTGTGGCTTATTTGGAGTCATTTGGGGAGGGGTGACACGCGGCCCTCTCACATGCCTAACAGATTGTCTAATAGATTTATCACTTCTGCAGCGCGGCGATTTTCACTTAATTGTGCTGCACGTATCAGAAGATTTTTATGGAGGCAGCTGATGTTGAGGGAGGAATTTGCAGCTTTACTTGTTAGCTTTACTTAACAGCTTTACTCACTTTTTAAATGGAACTGTCGCATCACTGACATCATGTTTAGGGTTCCGTGCTCGGCCATGGTTAGCGATCACAATAGATGCATACCGTGCCTGAGTCCAACTGAACCATGCCCGAGCCCACCTCTTCAAGTGGGCCTGGGCACTGTCCAGCGTACCGTGCCTGGCCATGGTACAGCGCAAACACACTAGTCAAATGAACTGGACCTTGGGGGTCAAACGTGCTCGGGCCCGGTACAGATCACCTAGTGTGAGTACACCCTAATTCATCCATGCACCTGCCTATTAATTCATCCATTCAGTCATCCACCCATCCATCTGTAAATTATTTCATCCAGTCCCTCTGACTATTAATCCATTTATCCATCTTTCCGTCTGCCTACTAATCCACCCATCTGCCTATTAATCCATCCATCTATCTATCCATCCATTGATCCAACTGCCTATTAGACCATTCATACATTATAAATGTATGCATTTATACACTCACCCAGTTAAACATTTATCCACGTCTGCCTTTTAATCCATCCATTCCTCCATCCATCCACAAATTAATCCACTCATCCATCTTTATGCCTACTAATCCCTCTATCCTTTCATCCATCCATCTATCTCTTCATCCATCCATTGATCATCCACATATTAATCCATCCATCTATCCGTCCATTCATCAATCCATCCATCAATGAAACCATTCATCCATCATCCATTATTCAATACATCCATCCATTTATGCTTCCTTCTACCATATATCCATCCACCCACACATCTACGCATCCAACTATATTTATACATCCTTTCACTTACAAATTCATCAATCTGTCCATCTACCTGCTGAACATCCATTCATTTACCCAACCATAGCTTGTGAACATATCCACCCATCCATACAACCACCTGCCCAACCCTTTTGCTCATCTATTCATCCATCCATCCATCTATTTAATTCCTAAACTAGCCTGCTACAAATCACTGCTCATCAATATTAACTTTACAACAGTGTTACAGAGAATGGAGAGAAGTCATTATTTATTTTTTTATGGGTAAAATCTGTAGAGCAGTTCTTTTGCACTTCTGCACTGAATAACTACAAACTGCTGAGTCTAAATGGAACTAAATGGATGAAAAATGAGCCAATTTCCACACCAGCAGCCACAGCAGTCATCTATTGAGAAGCTGGATCCAACTGCAAGGAGTGCAATTGTTGAATATTTGTCACCATCTGTAATCATGGAATTAGTGTTTTGAGATTCGAAATACTCATTGTCTGTGCAGGACATTGAATCAAAATGTGGTCCTCCATTCCTAATCTTTTATGTCCAGCTGCTCATTTCTGCTTTCTACCTCATTTCTGTTTATAAAATCAGGGCAATGAGTTACCCTGGTAATTTCATTGCAGTAAGATCACAGAAAAGGTTTATAAACAAACAGGAATGTGGTCTAATATTGCTCCTAGCATGCTCTTGTTGACTTCTTATCATGTGCAACATGGATTTTTAAAATCAGAATCCACTCAACCTTGAAAACAGGAACAGCCTCACAGTTTACAATTAATATCTGGTGAAGCCATTCATAGTGAGAATAACAGCTCTCTCTTCCTGTAACGTCTAACAAGGTTGGAGCCACTTGTAAGGATCTTGAATATTCCTTTATGCAAAAAAGTTCAAGCTTTTTTATATTTTATAGTATACTTTACATTCCTTTACATTCTTATATTGTCTGATCTTTTCAATATCAAAACACCGTGTTTTTTAGAACATTTTTTTTTTTACTTTAATGTATATTTCAGTTCATTATCTTGAAATCTACAGACACATCATAGTAACTTGACAGAGGCAACTAGGTTTTGGGGATAAAATATCCTGGTTTTCAGCATAATTCATGAGTGTACACTTGTAATCAAAATGCAATCTGCAAATTAACCACCAACTTCCTGTTGTGGGACAGTTACATTCCCAGTTATTGGTTGCTGGATCAAGAATGGTGATTTGGCATGAAATGTTTAATTTTCATAGCCTCAGAGGAAGGCGGTGATGATGTCATTCAATCTGGTTAGACTGATCTTTGTTGCAGAATTATGTTTTGTTTGAGGCAAAATTGCAACTTGTAATTCCCAGTCTACAACCAGAAAACCACAGAAAATGCCCCCTTCAACTTGAAATTACAACATGTCAGCTTGTTGTAATCTTCTCAACAACCAGTTCCTTCCCCGTTTACAGAGTGACTTCAAAACAACATGGCCATGCACAGTGTGAACTGTGAAAAGTCCCCCTTCTCTACTTTTAAATTAGTTTATAGCACTATTGGCTTTAGAACAGTTAATATACAGACACAGTACTTGGCTAAATTTATAACATTGATCATACTAATTGTTGGTTTGAGAAGGTAGTCAACAACATTAGATTTATCATTAATGTTAGCCAACTAGCTTGTTGCTAACGCTACAAGTTCACTATAGTAGAACAGGACCAATAGCCACTCAGGACTGTAACTGTAAAAGTGCAGTTAAAGTAGCTTTTAATTTGCTTTGAATGCTCTCACAGAACAAACAAAAGGCACACTATCGATGAGGCATCCATGTTTTTGGTGGAAAATGACATTATTACAACTTGCAAATTAACACTTACAAGGTTTCATGAACTCAGCATTAGGTACTATGCTGTAGAACTGTGTTTATAAATGTGGCCTGCACCATATTATGAGCAACATAACCCCCTCATCTTCTGGCCTGATAAACAGCTCATGCACTGGTCCTTATGTCGTCATGACCACTGCCTCTGAGTCCCAACGATTTCTCTGTTTTCCACTTCCGTTGAGAGCCCCAAGGATCATGTACAGTGCTCTAATCCCCCTGAATACCAGGACCTGAAAGAAGTATGCAGCAAAGCTACAGTCAGAGGCCTGCCTCTGCATCGGCCCTATGACTGTGCCATTGAGTTGCTTCCTGGTGCCACGCCTCCTTGCAGCTGGATTTTCCCCCATCAATGGCTGAGCACCACACTATGGAAGAGTATATCCAGGAAGTGCTACAACAAGGTTATATCAAGCACCTTTCCCACTGGGTTTTTCTTTGTGGAGAAGAAAGGGGGTGGTCTCAGACCATGTATTAACTATGGGGGTCTCAATCGGTGCACAGGCAATACTGGTATCTGCTGCCATTAGTCCCAGAGGCCCTAGAAGAGCTCAGATCAGCTCAATTTTTCACCAAGCAGGACCTTCGCAGTGCAAATAACCTGGTTTGTATCAGAGAGGGTGACAAGTGGGAAACAGCCTTTAGCACCATCTCTGGGCACTACAAATACAGAATAAAGCCGTATGGGCTCTCTAGTGCCCCCTCAGTGATTCAATGTTTTATTAATGTTGTCTTGAGAGACATGCTGGGGAGATATGTCATCACCTATACTGATGACATTTTAATCTACTCCCCTTCCTTCGACGAGCACGTTCAACTTGTCTGCCAGATCCAGTCTGTAATGTCTCCTGAAACACCAGCTGTATGTAAAGGGGAAGAAGTGTGAATTCCACCGGTGCATAATATTATTCTTGGGGTATGATCAGCCTGGAGGGAGAAACAATGGACCATCTGCAAAGGTTCACTGGTTTTCCTAATTTCTACCAGCACTTCATCCGAGGTTTCAGCTCCATCGCATACCCCTTGACCTCCCTTCCTTGAGGAAAACCCAAACACCTCGCCTGGAATCCAGCCACAGAACAACCCTGAACCAGCTCAAAACCGCATTCACCATGGCTCCCATCCTAAAGCATCCAGACCCCTCTAAAACCTTCATCGTGGAGGTGGCTGCATCTGAAAAAAGAGTAGGGGCCGTGCTCTCCCAGAGATTCAGGCATAATCTCAAGCTCCACCCTACTGCATTGTTTTCATGGAAGCTCTCCACGGCGGAGCAAAATTATGATGTCAGCAACCAGGAGCTACTGGAAAGAGTGGCAACACCGGCTCGATGGGGCAACTCATCCATTTGTCATCTTTACAGATCATATAAATCTGGAATACCTACACACAGCCAAGCAACTAAACTCCAGGCAAGCTCATTGGTCTTTGTTCTTCACTTGATTTTTTGTTCACCCTGTCCTAACGCCCCAGTGCTAAGAACACGAAAGCTGATGCACTGTCCCATATACACTCTGCTGATCCCAGTGACAGCAAAGATGAGTTCATTTTCCCTCCAACATGTATCATTGGCACTACTGAATGGGAACTGGATCAGGTCATTACACGCACGCCACGTCAGCAAATTTGTAGTTCATGTCCTCCAAACAAGATTTTAATTTCTGACCCATTCCGAGCCCGACAGATCACGTGCGCTCATACGTCTGTAGACAACAGCCAGGCACTGACAGGGAAGCTTTTCCCACTGCCCACACCACAACAGCCCTGGTCACACCTAGCTACTGACTTCCTCAGTGGCCTGCCTGAGTCCCAAGGTAACAAAGCCAGACCAGGTCTGGCTTGCCACCAAGGATTTGCGACAACCCCACACCTGCAAAAAACTCAGCCCCAGGTACAATGGTCTGTTTAAAATTGTCAGGCAAATCAACAAAGTCAAGTATAAACTGGATCTACCTCGTCACAGTCACATAGGTCCGTCCTTCCACACCTCTCACCTCAAGCCAGTCGTCCCCGATCTCCTAGCCACCAACTTTCCACCTGCCACTCCACCTGTTCCACTGGAAATTGAGGGCCCACCGACCGGCCTACCTGGTAAAATCCATCCTGAACTCCCATCACCAGAATGTTAAGCTACTGGCACATGACATAGCTGACCCCAGCCTGTGGGGTCTTTCCTGCAGGGCACCCTGAACGTCCTGGCCCACGACCAAGAGAGAGGCCCAGGAAGAGAAGTGCTCCCTTTGGGGAAAGGGGGGCGCATCCAGAACACACATACTCCCCGCTCTCAGTCACCAAGGGGTGCCTCACACACACAAGCACCCCTTTAAAAAAGACTTCAATTCATTCATTCTCTGCGAAGTATACACTCAGTTTTGTTTCCGTGTACCTGACTATACCGAGCCATTTTTCTGACTGGTTCTCTGTTTGTTTGACCCAATCTGTCTCACATTTATTGCCTTTTGTCCTGCCTGGTTTACTGATTTGCTGGTTTGATGACACTTGGGAACATGGATATTGTGACGAGGAGGAGGGCGGGGCCAGGCTGTGATGAGGCACGCCTGGCACTGAGGTGTCTAATCAGTGGGAGAGAGTGATAAAGGAGCAGCAGAAAATGTCTGAGGGAGGGAGGGAGGGAGAGAGAGAGAGAGAGAGAGAGAGAGAGAAAGAAAGAAAGAAAGAAAGAAAGAGAGAGAAGCATGTGTGTTTTATGACGGTGTTACATTTGTGGTTTCTGTTATGATTGAGTTCTGTTTATTATTAAAACTTTACGCTGGAGTTCACCTGCCTCCTCCTTGCATATTTTTTGAAGTTTGTTACAGATACATTTACACCTTTTTAACAAGTGTTTAAAATGTGTCTCAGACCTTCTGTAATGCTTCGAATGAGATTTAAAATTCATTGCTATACATTATGAAGAGCTCAATCTAATACACTGGCATAGGTGATACAGCATGTTTAAAACAATTAAAAGGGAAGATCAATGAATCCTCTTAAAGCATTAAGTTAGTTTTGGTCTCATTTTTTATCACCTTGGTGTTTACATCGGTGTTTGATTAGTTGGTGGGAAGCACAACAGGCTAAAGCCTATCTGGCACAATAAACCTGATGTGGATGCCAATTAGCCATGAAACAGAATGGGGTTCATTTGTTTACTCATTTGGCTGAGAGATAATACACTGCCATGTGTGTCATATTTACCTGTGTTTAGACATGCAAGTGAGCTGTTGAGGAAAGCAAAGAAGCTGAAAACTCAACAGAAATGGTGCACATGGGATAGCAAAGCACAAAACATACAATACTCTTAATACAAACACACATACATGGCATATACAATCCCATCCATACATGCACACATATATAATACTGAAAATGTATATGGTACATAGAAATACAGTTGTTGTTTTTTTACAGTTTACACTACTCTTTAGTCCTGTAACTAAATAATTAATATGAATGTTGGTTAAGCTGGTTATACATTTTCTCTGTGTTGTAATGTCACCCTGAATGACACATATGCAAATATGCCCCCAAAAGAAACTGGATGAAATACTGGATAACAGTCCTGTAGGGGAGGGGAGAACTGAGAGAGATTTTTTCCTGTACTACTCACCTCAATCCAAATTCAATTTGCAGAAACAAAAGTCCAACAAACCTGAGGGCAAATTCTTAACAATGCCTCAAAAAAAAACATTGAAGAAGATTATTGTTTGCTTATTATCCATAATCAGTTCTTCAAGTGAATGGCAACCCAGCTGATCTGAGCCACAGGGAATTAATAAATTCAATTTCTTTTTCAAGACACTGCTCAAAAAACAATCTGTGCAAAGCAAAATAAACCCTCTGTGTTTACAGCATTCTAGCAGAGATTAAGGTTAAAGATGCAGGGCACCTACCTGTTTGCCGTTCTTACAGTCAGCCAAAATAACATAAACTATGGATAGGGACACACATCCAATTTATTGTATAGCATATTATAATGCATGACTTTAAAGACCTAAAAGTCCACCGTATTTTTTTTATTCATTCATTTATGCATTCATTCATTCATTAGTTTCATTCAGTCATTCGTGTATTTTTATTGTTACTGCCAAAAATGGAATTACCTCCTGTTTTGGGGATGTCCATGTGCAGCATTGAATTTATTTGTATATCTGTACCAATGTTATTGTGGACTGGTGTGAATTGTTTGCCGAGCAGAGGGCTCACACCCCTCCTCTGGTCACCAGCAGCTAAACACAGAGCCATGATACTCTACACACAGAAACCCAACAGAAGCCTGGCCAATCTTATAATAGACTTACGACAATAAAATAATTCATTTGTTTATACTGATTGAAAATGTCCGATAAGTCGATTTCCATTCTCCCAATGGAATGGAATGCCAGCGTACTGTGAGAAAGGGTTAATTATTGTCATCCTTTAAATGAAAAGTGAAATGAAAATTGTCTTTTTTCCCCAGAAAATTTTAGTTTTGATTTAAGTGATGTATTCCTCACATCCATAATGTTTTGCCTCACCCAATTCTTCAGTATTTTCACGTAGACTTGCTGATATGGTTAAAGACACAGTGTGACTTACTGTAATCTATATGAATTCTGTAATATTATGTAATAAGTAATTAAGTAATAATATACTATTACTTCTCTTAGCTACACTATTCTCGTAGCTTCAGTACAAAATTAAGTAAACACCTTGTGGCTAATTAATTGCATTAACAGTAAGGTAAGAATTGTGAAAATTTGATATTTCTTTGAAGAATTTGTTAAAATAACATAAAACATATTCAGTTTAAGACAAGATGTCAAAAACAAGTCTGCTCCTTCTCACCACTGTGTTGAAGAGGCAGGTTTTAATATATTTGAGGTACAATAGTGAACTCTGCACTCCTGCTAAACAGACAAACAGAGCTGCAGCACTCTGTGGGTGTGAAAAGGATGATGCTGAGTTTCTGTCTCTCAATGACATGATTCACTCATTTCACAGGTGGGAAGAATGGATCAGCATTGTTCTGTATGAATCATCATTCACCTCATTCCAACTCACTTCCAGGAAGGGAACCAGGAGACCAAGAGAGAGAGAGAGATAGATAGATAGAGAGAGATGGAAATAGACAGGAAAGGAGGGTTAGAGCTGATAGTTAGAGCTGTTCAATGAATGGCTTCCAGCACCAGGAGTCCATGAATCTTACAGTGCTTTAACAAAAAGAGACACCCACCCACACACACACACACACACACACACACATTAATTGGCAGGCACTGGAAAAAAAAAAAAAAACAGTCCTCTGAAAAACTGCTGTGCTGACCGAGTTCTCACAAAACTGCAATCTATCGCAGCTGAGAAAGTCCAGGACAAACAGTGTTTACCCACAGACAGAAATAATTTGACACAAGTGACTATGGCCATAATCATTATTTACTGTATATGTGCATTTGCTTACATGGCTTAATAAACTCACAGTCGCTCCTACTGCTGCTGAGGTTGGTTTCATTTACGACACCCTCAATTCCAATGTCAATAAAACACAATAGCACTCATGAAAGGGTCCTAACCACACATACCTTATCAACAGATTGCAAAGTCATGTTGACACTCTATTTTGCGTTCTTGTCATATTTCGAAATTCTTAGTGAGGTGGTTCCTGTCTGTCTATGAACTGGCAGTTTAATTAGCCACCAACAAAACAACAATAACACTGAGGTTCATAATGTCTAAAAGATAATAAATGAAAGGCAAAGGCTCACAACAGTTTAGTTTAATTTATTGTATCTGAGTTTCTCAGTAATTCTGTCTGAGGCTAATGTTAGAAGCTTGATGATATACTGCTTAGCTGTTAGCTGCTAGTTGTTAGATGGTTAAGTTCCATGCTAATGATTCAGTGACTAGAGGATAAAGGGTTGAGTATAACCACATCATGAGCTTGTCAATATAGAGCTGCCCTTGATATTGGAGAAATTCATTTTCAAATAAAACTGATTCAAGTAAAAAGTGATGTTTGTTGTAATTCTCTGAACAAACATAAAAACCTTTCCCACATATCCTTAAGTGATTTTATGGCTTTATTTCTTTCACATTAAATCTTTCCTGTGATGACACAAGATGTTCTTTGTCCTTTTTAATATGGCAACCACAACCATACATCAGATTCTCTCCTCTGATCCGTGACAAAATTGTTGGATCCTGACATTATTGATGGCTGCAATTAATAGGGCTGCCAACGCAGTCAGTGAGCTGTCACTCGACCTAGGCCATGGTGCGATATGTGCATGGGACATGACTGTGAATTTTACACAACAATTCCAGGCAAACAGGGTTGATTCCCACAGAGGAACCCCACCACCAAAACTCCATTCATCAAACACTGGCCTTTTCTTTTGCATGTTAATAAAAGCCTTTAAAGCAGAGGCTAATTAAGGTCAGACTATAATACCTGAGGTTAATGCCCATCTCATATGAATGCCAGAGACAGCAAATGGAAAGGCCAGAGAGAAAGAGAGAGGGAAAGAAAGTGAGGGTGACTGGGCAAAAGTAAAACATAGCAGATCCAGGCTTAATCCTAAAATTCATTACTTTGGGTTGAGTATCATGACTGAAAACGATATCTATTAGTAACTAAATCAAACCTTCTGCCTTTACACTCAGGAGCCATACAGCTATTTTTGCTTCATTTACTTTCTTCCTTCCTTTATTTCTTTCAACAGTACAACATTTTTTCAGTGACTCCTGCACTTCTGGAACATGGGTTATATGACAGGGTGCTGATAAAATTTGGACAGCTACTGAACAAGATGGGAAAACTGTGTCTTCAACAACGCCTGCCAGTTGGTGCGACAGATTCTCTCTAAAATTCTCTCTAAAATCTGGCAGTAGCTAGAGAACCTAATCCTACCTCCTGGTCTTGTATTACAAAGCTGCCAATTCTGACATACAGTGCCTTGTATAACGATTCACCCTCGTGAACTTTTTTTGTGGTGTTACAACCTGGAACACCTGGGATTATTAATCTATGTATCAAAATAGCCCACAATACTGAAAAGCAATGAATCTTGCGAAATAATTTACTAATAAAAATTGTGATTGCATAAGCATCCCTAAATTATTTATGGTGGAGTACTATTAAATCCATTAGAATAAATAGAAAGAATATGGTACATTATGTAACTCTGTCTACATGAGGCTACCAACAAAAAGGCAACCATGAGGGTAACTCTGAAGGAGCTGGAGAGATCCACAGCTCAGATGGAAGATGCTAAGCTGTTCACAGGGAAACCATTAACCTAGACACTCAACAAATCTGGGCTTTATGGCAGAGTAGCAAGCTATGTGAATGTTTGCCAAAAGAATCAGCAAAAGTGCAAAAATGTCCTCTGCTCTGATAAAACCAAAATTCCAAATTCTGGCCTTGGCACAAAGTACTACATTTGTTGGAAATCCAACACTGCTCATCCCCTTGAAAACACCATTCCTTCAGTGAAGCATGGTGGTGGTAGCGTTATGCTGTGGGAATGTTTTTTTTTTTTTACCAGCCTGGACTGGAAACTGGTCAGACTTGAGGGAGAAGAATGAGAAGAAAGAAGAATGCAGCTAAATACAGGGCAATGTTAGAAGAAAATCTTTTTCCAGGCTGCAAGAGACTTCCAACAGGACAATGACATTATCCATACTGCCAAAGCTATCCATACTCCATCCAATCTTACAGGGGTTGAGCAATTCTGCCAAGAAGAACTGGCAAAAATATCAAAACCCAGATGTGCACAGCAAATAGAAGCATATCCCAGAAAACATGCATTACAGCCAAAGGTGGCTCTACCAAGGATTGACCCAGGTGGTGAATACTTGCAACCAACAAATGTCTGATTTTTTTTGGTAAATTAACTATTGTGTCACAATAAACAATATTTCACACCTTCAAATGGTAGACATATTGTGTAAATCAAATGGTAAAAATTCCAGTTAAGTTCATATTGATTCCAGTAACACTACAAAATGTGGAAAATTTCAAAAGGGGTAAATACTTATGCATGGCACTGTAAGAGCTAACTACTGACTGTGTCTATATAAGCAAAGAATAGAGAGACAGAGTTTCAGATTCCCATAAGATATACTGTGTAACCTGCAAAATGATCAGAACACTGTAAACATTTGTTCAAATGCTACTATAAAATGAAACAAAACAACACACACAAACTACTTGGAACAGATACTTACACATCTGAGGATGATTGCAGGTCACTCTCCTTATTTCCTTTAACTCTTCCTTCTCCTCTGCTTTATCATCATCATCCAGCAGTTGCATATCTAAGCTGTGTTCTGTGTTCTTTGATGTTAATGTTCTTGTGGTATTTAGTACTGTGTTTAATTCATCAGCAGTCAGAAGCCTCTTCCTCCAGCAGCTGTACAAACTGATTGCTCCTTTCACCCTCCAGGGTAATAAGTAGTGTTAATAAAGTGCCAATTTAGTGTTAATTTAGGCCTTAGTGCCAGAGGCCTAAAGAGACATAAATACGACATAGATACGACATAGATATGACATAAATAGCAAGCTAGCTAGTTGTGGCACACCCAGTTTGCATTTACTGGAGTAGTGCTAACTAGCTAACCTTAGTTAGCTAGATTGTCACAACCAAATGCAGAGGAGAAAATTTTATAAAGTGCTTATTACTACAGTAGGTCTATAACATACACTAAAATATAACTGTACATTACTTTCAGTCACACAGTCACTTTGAAATCGGAAAATTTACGAATCTGCAAAGAGCAGTGGCGGCTGGTGGTTATTAAAATAGGGGATAAGCATCAAAAATATTTCTAAAATCAGGTCAGTATTAGCAGTGTCTGCCATTTTATGCCAAAAAGCAGCTAAACTACTAGTTGAAGAAGGAAGTGACAGCTAGTTAGCTAGAATTATTAACAACGCATTTCAAAAATGACTGCAAATAATCAGACAGAACTTTATACTTACAGTTTATTAATATTTACAAATTACACCTACAGCAGGCTCCATGTGATTCCAAGTGGTGTAGATATGATTTAGTTTGAGATGTTAGTCACGTTCATTCCTGATTTACTGATTGGCAGGTGGCTGCGAGGTCCCAACCCTTTGAGAAGTCTGCCAATCATCATAAGGAGAAGCCATGCTTCTAGGTGGGACACATGAAGAGTGTACTGTCCAATAAATGGAGAAATTTGTTTTTTGTGCAAAACCCACCTGCCAACACTCCATGCACTCCTAAGGAAGCTGTGCATCTGGGCAGGACTCAAAATGACGTGTTAAAAGCCTGTTGTCCAACAAGCGTTTATCTTTCATCCCATTAAAACAGTGAGTACACAAACACCTAACGCATACTAATTGACACACAGGCTTCAATAGCTGTCTATTAGCGCTGTATCAGGGACTTCAACAGAGATTTTCACACAGGCTGTGCTGTCTGCAAAAAACAGTTTGAGTTAAATGAAATAACAGCGAGATAATGCAATTAGATATTTGATCATTTGATTCGCTAAAATATTGAATTCGACCAAGAGTGATGAAACCAAAACAAGATTTTGAAACCTGGCTTAAATGTAAAGAGAGGTCACACATAATCAGCATAATCCGGGATAAGCAATCTATAAACTGCAAATGCGACTGAGAATGCTATGGAAATAAAGAAATTGGGTGTGGTAATAGAGTAGGCCGAATCTAGATTTAATATTTAGATATTAAATCTAAGTGCTTGTTATTTTAGCATTGATTTGCAGCTACGATTTCCACTTGAATATAAGCTGAAAACGTATTTTTCATTTTTCACTAAACACACATTATATTACTCTCCTTAACTGGGATGTAAGAGAATTTAGGGGCTTATCCAGGATCATAACACTTCATTGTATTCTGGTTTGCAATTATTCACTTAAATACCTAATATAGTCCAACAATTTATATCAGACAGAAAAGTCTGCTAGGGTGGCACATATACTAAAACCAGATCAGTGTAGATCAGATCAGTGATCAGTGATCGCTTTTAAGACTTTTTAAAATGCCTTCAAACTAAGAGTCAAGAGCAAGCACTTACCTGTATTGAAGCAGGGTTTACAATACATAGACTTCAGAGATTGACGTTGGTGTGGAGCAGGGTTTTTACAGCCTTCACAGTCCTGCATTTTCAAGGTTTCTACAGTATGTTCCCAACACACCTGTCCCAGTCATAAAGGGCAGCTTAATAAATGGACTGATGAGCTGATTCAGGTGAGTTGAGAGTTAGGAAACCTTGAAGGTACAGAACAGTGAGAAACTGCTTTTTCCCTGGCAAGAAAACAGTCTGAGAGATCAATCATGTCTTCTAACTCACAAGGCTGGGTATGCGTGACAAGAGATGTGAGAAAGACATCACGGAGGTCATGTACACGATTAAAGAAAATGGCCTTTTCTACAGCAACTGCCTTTAAACTTTGTGTACAAACTTTACCCTACAGAATTTCTAAACCACACTCTAAGGGTTTCAGGTACGAGCTCAAATGCATTAAGAATTCCTTAATATTCTTGGGTTTTAGCTGCTAATCTACATGCAAAATTATCAGGTTGTATATCTTCAGACATTGCAATACATTTAAATACACTTCAAAATGAGAAAATAATGCATTAACTCTATTCTACTGGCTTTACTGATCTCAACCGGATGCATTACATTTCTGTCAAAATGCTTTAAAGAAATGAATGTATGTATGTATGAATGTATGTATGAATGTATGTAAGAATGTAGGTGTTTAACAAACTAATTTAGCAGCAGAAAATTATTTTACATGTACAGCTCAGTGAAATGAGGAATTTCATTTTCATATGCTGCACGTCTTATAGACATGGCATTAGGATTTTCTTCATGCTTGATAATCCCTGGCATTTGGACAGTAATAGTATGGGACCACTGCATTGCTCTTGCTGACTGCATTATGATGGAAAGAGATTATGAGGAATGGCTTTACAAACAAGACGAATTACGGTGATAAATGTCAAGTAGGTAATGTCAAATACTGTCATGTAAGAGATTGAGGTAGCGAGAAAGAGGGAGAGAGAGGAAGAGTAGACAGGAAAGATGCAAAAGGTAACACACATGAATGGAAAGATGCAGAGAAATAAATTCAGAACTGTGACTGCAGATCGCCTTAGGTAAAAAAAAAAAAAAATCTCCAAGCTGGTAGCTAGCTAACTAGCCAACTCTTGTCTTGCACTACACACCGTACACACGCACAGTCTGAATAAACAAATTCGCAAACAACATTAAGCCTGTAACTGGATTCAGGAAACAAATCTGATTTGTCCTGCTGTGTAAACAAGGTGAAAACAGCAGCATGTTGTGAAAATGAATACGGTGGGCTGAGTTGCAGCAATGCACCACTGCTCTTTCCAAGTCTCAGATATGGACTGCCCTGAAGAAGCTTTGGACTTAGAACACACTACACCATCACTGAAGTACTGCTGCTCCTCTTTCACACACGGCTTGACTTCCAGCCCAATTACCACACCATTCCTTTACACTGCAGCATGGGAGTGAAAAACCTGCAACCTCCCAAACTCCTTTTCTGTCTCACGCATTTGTGTTCACGTTGAGCCTCTGGCCATCAGGACATCACAAAGTATGTAACACCAGCCTTCCTGTGTTATCAGAGCACAGCAGTAAATCATTACTATTGTTGTAGAAACCTTTTTTTTTTTTTTTCCTTGCAGTCTTCCTATAGTGAAGCTCTGAGGAAATTCACTAGTCTCCACACTTTACTGAATACTGTGAGGAACTGCTGAATTAGATTCAGGGTTAGTATTCCCCCGGAGGAAGCACAATGTAATCCTGTATTTCTCCTGAGGCCTTTTTAAATTGACTTAATCCACACATTCGTGAGCAGTTACTGGACTGAAGGACTTCCTAGCTGTGGGTTCCAGATTACTGTGTCTCTTAAAAAGTTATTGATTACTTATTATTTATTACTGCAAATGTCACAGCTCCCCCTAATGAGAAACTGTGAATTGCACTTGAGCTGGCCTCAATCACAAACAATCACAAACACACTTTGCTATGAAAGCAAATTACAATCCTTTATTCATGGCATGGCATATAATAACAGGAAACTGTTTTAGGTTGTTGCACAAAAAATATTTAGTGAAATGGTATGTTTATAATACAATAATGATACTTTAAATGTTTTAGAGTTTGATACTGTAGTATCAACTGTAGCAGTTTCTTATTGTCTGATCTCCTATTTTAGGCATTTGCTTATTCATTTGTTTAATCATTTAGGTATTTATTTAATCTTCCATTTTAACAGTTTCTTATTGGGTAGTCTCCTTTTTGCAGTTTCTTTAGCAGTTTGTCTAATCATCTAGTTTAGGCATTTATTATTGTCGAATCTTCGATTTTAGGCATTTCTTATTGTCTAACAGTTTCTTATGGTCTAATCTTTCATTTTAACAGTTTAGGTAGTCTTCCATTTTAGTTGTTTCTTTAGTTGTTTCCATTTTAGTTGTTTTAATAGTCTTCCATTTTAATTGTTTCTTATTGTCTAATCTTCCATTAAAGGAGTTTCTTTTTGTTGAATCTTCCATTTTAGCAGTTTCTTATTGGGTAGTCTTCCATTAAAGGAGTTTCCTATTGTCTAATCTTCTCATTTGGCAGTTTCTTATTTCCTAATCATCCATTTTAATGGTTTCTACCTGACTGTTAATATTACCAAGCTACTGAATAATTCAATATCTTGTGTTTGTTTTTCTGTGAACTGAAATGATTGCTTTAACAAATCTGAATAAATCTGAATATTTCATTTGGATCTCAAATGTGATTAAGATGCATATTTGCCAAACAAATTTTTTGACAGTAAAACTATAAAATAGGAAGCAATGCTTTTTTTGAGTAATATAGGCCAATATTACCAATATGTAGTCCTGTAAAAACACAGTTTGTATTCTATTTATTATCCATTATTATAATAAATTTCACAGTAAGACTGTTATTAATTATTCATTACAGTAACTACATGGCAACTTTTTCAGTGTGTGTCATTAAAAATGTATTGTAGTAAATGTTACAATTCATTACGTTGGACTTTAAAGCAGTGCTATTAAATTTAAATCACCAGTTACCTACATCTTTTTTTAATTTTAATGAGGCTGTAAACAGGTGTCCACAAATTAACATTGTGTTTGGTTGACACAAAGGAAGACTTTATATTGGGTTAGTGGTGTTAGCAGTACTATTTAAACTGTGCGGAGTTAAAGACCTCCAAATTGGACAATGTACTTCACCAGAGCCTGTTAATGTTTTTAGAATCCTTCCATGGTATTTAACCTGTAGGCCAGAAATCACACCACAGCATGCATTCTTATCAGCGAAATACACTTGCTGCAGGGAGACAGAAATAGAAGAAAGAAAGTACCTATCATTCTAAATGCAAAATTGGGGTCTGCACTCCTCCAAACTGTGTCCGCTAAAAACGTGACCGGAGCCCATTACTTTGGCATGACTTGGTCTTTAACAAAAAGGGTTCTTACTCGCTATGCAAAGAGGGAATATAGTGACTTTCTTACACTATATAAGCCTGTGGTTTTCTCTCACACAGTGAAATAGTATTTGCAAATTGAACTCCCTACAAAGTACATTGAAGACCAGAGTAACTACACAGTGTGCAGAAATACCAGACTGGTGCTATAGGATTAGCTGAAGACTTTTGTTCTAATACTTTCTTTACATATTACAAAGCACTGGAACGTTTGGCACCAAATAACGTTTTCCACTGGCTGTTGGTCAAGTACCAGGAGTTCCTTTTTTTTTGTGTGTGTTCAAGATTGACACAGTTCAAGACTGATGCTACTTGTGGGCTGGTCTAGCAGCTCATTAACGCAGCATATGAGTATATTGAGTATAATAAATTGATGATTAAAAAAAGGATATGCACCAGATAACAAATGTTTTGTTCATATTTTACAGAAATTTTGGCTTTTCCTCAGCAAGAATGAAAACTACTCTATTTAATCAAAAATTTTGTTGCAGCTGTTATGGACTCATTAACCATAATATGGCCAATCAGACATAATGAAATAATATTAACCTGAGCACTTCTACTGTTGTCACTATGACTGTTCCACTCATGATTCAGGTTTGTGAAAAATGAAACAGAACTCCAATTTCCATTCATTCTTGTTTGGGCCAGTTGTGTTTTAAGTGGGAAACTTTCTTAGCACACCTAACTGTCTTAATCTCACAAGGCGTTCCTCAGCTACCCTGCCAGGCACAGTCTGAAGTCTTTGCTTCTAATTCCAACATACATGAGAAAACCCCATAATAATAAACTGATCAGTTGGATCAGGTGCCTCAAAAATAGAAAAGAAAAAAACTGCACATGCCTTTATTCATTATGTTTCCTTATTCATCAATTCACCATCTTTGGCATATCTTCATGATCAAAGTCACATCTGGCCATAGTCTGTGAAAAATTACACATTATTTTTAAGAGCCTGATTTGCCGTTCAACAACTTAAAAAAAAATCAATATCATCAAAAATTACAGCAGGTACTGTACGTAGAATAGTAGCCTATGAGTACTAAGGTTCAAAGTTCGCTTTATTGTCAATTCTGCCACATGTTCAGCATATACAGAGAATTGAAATTACGTTAATCTCAGAGCCTAGGTGCATACAGATAACATACACAAAAGAGGAAAAAAAAGGGACGTAAAAATACAAATAAGTACATATAAATATAGTATAAATATAGAGCCACAAGGCACAACAGATAGAGTTCCAACACTGCAGATATAAAAAGAGTAGTGCAAAGAGCTTATCAGACTGTTTAAAGTGACAGAGCAGTCTTAACTGTCAGAAGAGGTGGGGGTCAGAGTTTGTCAGTGCATGGGAGAGAGTTGAGCTTCCTGACAGCCTGGTGGATGAAGCTGTCCTTCAGTCTGCTGGTCCTGGCCTGAAGACTCCCTGATGGCAGCAGGCTGAAGAAGCTGTGTGTCAGGTGGGTGGGATCACCCGCAATGCAGAGGGCTTTGCGGGTGAGACGGGTGCTGTAAATGTCTTGGAGGGAGGGGAGAGAGACACCAACAATCTTCTCAGCTGCTCTCACTATGTGTTGGAGGGTCTTTCGGCAGGACGCGTTGCAGGCGCCATACCACACAGTGATGCAGCTCGTCAGAATGCCCTCGATGGTGCTTCTGTAGAAGGTGCACATGATGGGGCCGGGGCTCTGGCTCTCTTCAGTTTGCGCAGGAAGTAGAGACGCTGCTGTGATTTCTTGGCCAGTGTTGCAGTGTTGTCAGTCTAGGAGAGGTTTTCTGTATTATGCACACCCAGGAACTTAGTGCTGCTCACTCTTTCCACAGTCGCACTGCTGATAGAGGAGGAGCATGCTGAGTGTGCGCTCTCCTTCGTCTTCTCCACATTCAGAGAGAGATTGTTGTTTTTGCACCACCCGGCCAGGCGGCTCACCTCGCTCCTGTAGTCGGTCTCATCTCTATTGCTAATGAGACCCACCACAGTCGTGTCGTCCACAAACTTAATGAAGAGATTGGAGCTGTGTGACGGTGTGCAGTCACGGGTCAGCATATATGTTGATAATAATGTTATAATGTTATAATAATGTTGATCATCACAAATGTGCACATGTGAATCTCATACTAAAATGTAGGTTAGAGTCAACATGTAATTCATAAATGTGAATTACAATGAGCAGACATGGATGTTTATCAGCTGATTAAGCCTTTGTCTGAGTAACAGGCACATTTACGTACAAGAAGCACCATGAAGTGCTGGTGGATGTGAAGCTGTGGGCTATTCACATACACTTACAGAACATTTCAAGTTTTTTGATGTTATTACATAATTCCATATCAACACTCAAACAAACAAGATGTGATTTAAAACTACTTAATAAAAAACAGGGCACATTTCCATAACTGTCTGTATACACCTGCATTATATCAATTTAGAGTAAAAACAAAGGATTGCCAAAGACAACCCTTCTGAATCATTCTTTCCTCCATTGAATCTGTGTTGCCATTTGTGATCATGCGATTTTATTTTAAGTTTTCATTTTTCTTGGTGCCCTTTATGCAATTTTTGAGGATGGCAAAAAGAACTTTTACTTGCAGCAACCTCTGACACAAGCACCTCTGACTAAGCTTCACTGAAATCTATTTTCTTCCTTTATCTATTTACTTCTTTCAGACCTTGGAGAAGTGTAGGCTGCTGAATGCTTTACTTTTTTGGCAACACAACAGAGTCATACATTAGGGTATATCATAAAATAGTTTGACACAAAGTTGTTTGTATGCAACTTGAATGAATAAGGGCCACAATGTGCAGGGCAGTGTGTACCCAGGTATGAGTAGCTAATCCCTGATTTAGCATGTTGTGTTAGATTAGGGCTGAGATTTATAGCCATGTGAATGATCTGAGTGAGAAATCTTTGATACGAGGGATTAAAATGAAGGAAACCCTCTTGATTGAAAGTGTTGTGTCACGGCATGACACAAGCGGAAAACCACAAACTAAATGTGGTTACATAAAATGCAGTAAAGTAAAAGTGTGGTATAGGGCAAAGAAATAAAAGTAGCAAAGAAAAATTATGAAAAATTAAACAGGTGGTAAGGAAAGATGTAGTATTGTGTGCCTTCAGAGCAGACCAAACTTATTTATCAAGTATAAACAGAACAAGACTTTCACTTATCTGCAGGAAGGATTAAGAAGAAGCCTTTATTTGTCACATATACATTGCAGTTCAGTGAAATTCTTTTCTTGGCATATCCCAGCTTGTTAGGAAGTTGGGGTCAGAGTGCAGGGTCAGCCATGATATGGCATCCCTGAAGAAGATAGGGTTATGGGCACAACGTGAACACCCAACCTTCTGATCATTAACCCAGAGCTTTAACCACTTAGACACTACTGCCCAGACTAGAGTGTGAGAAGTTAAAAAAATAAAAAAATAAAAAAAAAATAAAAGTATATGCATATATAGTATATGATAGTGTCAAGAACTGGACAAATGGATGCAAGTGCATGTTTTCTGGTTTTATTAAAACCATTATGGCAGACAAACAAAAGGGCTTGGGAATACTGAGAAACGTGAAGCAGGCAAATAGTCAGGTGACTGGCAAATAAACATTCATAAATTAGACATGGCTAATGATGCAAGCAGTAAGCAGGATAGGATCAAAACACAAATCGAGACAGGCAGATAACAAAGGCTTGGATTTGTCACAGGCACAGAGCTGGAGCAAGACTTTGCGAAGTAACACTGTAGATTAATTGCAAACTGGTGAGTGCCATTAGTAATCGCGTGACTATGAGCGAGACAGGTGCTTAATTGGAGGTTGCGTGATGACGTCGTGGGATGAGGATTACGAGTGTTGTATTATACAACTTTTGAAGTTGTCTGAAGACACAGGTGTGACAGTCAGATATGATCAGAGTGTTGCTATTGATTTAGCTGCCAGCTGAGTGCTGGGATTAACCTCTGAGCAAATCGAAGTGTCAGGCAGCTTAAAAAGCTGAGCAAACACACTTTTTCACATCTTGAGATAAACAGCTAGTATTTGATAAGCTACAAACAGAGGTAAGCAGCCCAAATGGTTTGTGCCCAACAGCACAAGCAGATTTCAGATCACTCCAGAGTGATTTGTTGAATAGATACGAATAGAAACGCCACATAATCTTCACACCACATAGTCTCGGAAGTCACAGGTTGGTGAAACCTTTATCACAAAGCAAGATTTCTATGTTTAGACTGAAGCAAGTCCAACAGTGATCCCGTATATATAGAGTCCAGCATGGTTCTAACACACCTACCAAACCTAAGGGATCAAAGCAGGCATGTTAGAGGGAGAAAATCACAAAATTGTGCTGCATTTTAGACATAAAGCAGCACAGCGGGTCAAAACCGGTCTAATGTCAGATAGCACATCTCAAGTAATGCGCACTGATAATCCCCTGAACTCCCAGTACCTGAATATAAGGAGTGTGTAACAGAGATATCATGGCAAAAATGGACAGCGGATAGTCAGGAATACTGACTTCAAGTGTATAGACTTCACGTCTCGAGGTAGTGTGTGAAAATTGGTGACTTTTCTCAATCTGCGCTCCAAGATATAGATTTAACATTGTGATCTACAGACACAAGTCTTTACATGTCTACAATCTCTTCAGTTATTAGTGTATATATTTGTTGAGAATGGTCAATATATATTTAGTTGTCCATAGTGTCCCTGTTTGGTGTCCAAGGTTTGCTTGTTTAGTTTTAACCTATAAGACTAATGTGGCTAACGAGTAACGGAAACTTACAGCCATCAGTTTAGCAATGTCACATACTTGTTTCAAACCATATAGAGTTGTTCAGTAACAAAAATAAACTTGCTTATAGCTAACTCTGTGTGACATTTATCTATTGATAAAATTGACAAAAGGATGTCTCAGAGCTGAAAAAAAAAGCACTGTCTATCTTGCAAGACTATCAGTTTTTTTCTCAGTTTGGTATATGACCCCAAAAGAGCATCAGGAACAGGGGGATTTCTGTCTGTTTTCTTAATGACGAGGTAAAAATGATACAAGGGAATAAAATGCTAACAGCACTGAACAAAAGCAATAAATATTAGCCAAGATTTATGTTCGCAAAAATATCAAGATCATCAATCCAGTATGATTTAAGCTTTTGATTTTCATCATTAAACCAGATGAAATATTTGCAATAGAATTACTAAATAAACCCTTTACAAACACATAAGGATTATTTAACCCTTAAACAAAAAATATTAGCCTGTCGTGTCTAAATATAATTCAAATAAAAACCTTTCGAAAAAAAAAACTGGCAGTTGTAAACTTTTATTTATTGTTGCCATGTGTCCCATTCTCTGAGGGAATTACATTTCCCAAAGCGTTTCTGTTTTGGTTCAGTCTCCACCCTGTCCTGTCATTAGTTTGTTCCCTGACTGTGTTCACCTATTCTGTGTCTCTCTCTATGATTACTATGTCTATTTATAATCTGGTGTTTCATTGTCTCATTGGGAATTTAGTTTCATTACATCTGGGATTATTGCTGTATTCCTGTTTTTGACTCCTGTTATTCCCTTTATGGATTATAACATTGGATGGATATATATTCTCATTATATGCTAATGGTGATTACCTATGTTTTGATCCCTGCAATAGACTTTTGGTGTTTTTTGTTTTGACCCCAGTAAAATCACACAAAGCTCTTTCACTTTTGTTCTGCCTAAATCTCCCATGTTACACCTGTAAGTAAAACTAAATAAGCAAAATTCAGACACCAAACATTGAATGGCTATAACTGGTTTAAGGCAAAAAAAAAAAAAAAAGGCTGAACAATTCCTTTAAGGTTACAATGCTTCAGAAATGTCATATACAAAAATGTGCACCATGGAAGAAATGGTATATAAATGCAGCCAGTGTGAATTGTGTGTTACTGGAAGAACATGCGTCCCCAACACCCTTCAATAAATAAGCATTTATTTTTCAAAATCATGCAAGTCCATTGTTGTGTTTAAGTTTCCTTTACAGGTTTAACACACAGTTATGTATTCACAACTCTGAACAGCACACTCAGTTGTAACATTATTTTCCTATGAGGTTTTTTTTTTCCATGATGTTTGTTATCAAAATTCTTTACATGAGTAAAATTCCACTTTTATAGATTGGCTTGAGCCAATTATTGCAATGGTTTTCACATTATTTTGTGTGACAAATAAGAAAAGCGCTTTCTCCATGGTCTATGGAACGGGTACAGAAAATAAATAATGCAACGATGGTTTTGAAGATATGGCATTATAATAATCAATACTTTGAATTATACACATATCCAATAGTCTGATAGTGATATAAGCTTTGACTCTTGGGATGTAATGTGAGGTCGTTCGTGTTAGAAATTGATTGATGTCCTGTTTAGAAGATCTCTGAGCTTCACACTGTTGGCTCAGATGATTTGGCTTCTGTGGATGAGCATCGCTTTAGCTTTAGCGTAGTCCATTCAGATGGAGATGCGTGTTCCTACAGTGTCTTGAGGAAGCCTGGACCAAAGCGGCTCCTCGGCTAATGACAGTGGCTGGTAATACACAAGAAAGCCCACAACACTCGGGTAGCATAGAGATATTGTAAATGATCTTAAACCTATAAAAGTGTCGTTGTGACTGCAGATAGTTTGCGTCTTTTTAATTTTTCAAACGTTCGTCTTAAACTTGCATAATAAACATGCAAAAATTAAACATTTCTTTCTTAGATAGATTTCTAGAATTTGTATATAAAGAGTTAACTCTGCTGTTGCATAAATGCATTACCAAAAGAAAAGAAGAAAAAAAAAAACCCAAACAAACACAGAAATGCTGTAGGAAAGGGTGAGGTGGGGCTGAAATGAAAACCCAACAATAATCCTGGCAGGTTACAAACTCTCTCTTGCTCTCATGTCCAACACAAACCCCATGGCTTTATACTGAAGCACTTTATATGCTCTTAGGTTGTGTTCACACTATGTGCTTCTTTTTATATAGAATAAAATGCTGCATTGAGCTCCTTTTGTGTTGATATGAAGATAAAGCAGTACTGAGTTCATTAGATCCACAGGAGTAATGTGACCACTGGGTTCTGCCCTGTATCTGATTATACTGATGTATGGACTGAGGCAGTACCCCCTGCTGAGCTCATACTAACCCCTTAGCCTCTTGATGTAACAGTAGCTTCTTTATTTTATTATAATACATTGTTGTATTTAATAATTGGTAAATAACTTCCACTCATTCATTCCTCTTCATTAACTCTTCTATCCTGGCCAGTGGTTCCAGAGCCTATCACGGGAATACCGGGCATGAGGCAGGAATACAGCATGGATGGGATGCCAGTCGATAGCAGGCACCATGCACACACACACATTCACACACTCATTTATACCTAGGGACAATTTTGTGTAGCTAATTTTCCTGGGAGGTGAGAGGAAACCCACATGTACTAGATAACTACCAATATATTTGTTTATGTTTAGCTAGTGCAATGATAACGTAACGCTGGCCAGTTAGCTATATGTAATACCATATCTTTGTTTAGGCCAGGGCTATTCAAAAGGCGGTCCTCAATGGACACTAGAGTCCTGCCAAGTCAAACATTAAATGTATTAAATTTGTGGAATTTGTCATTCGGCTTCACAAAATGTCACGAGCGAGCAAAATGATTTCAGAGGCTGGCACAGACAAGCAAAGCTCTGTTGAATGAATGATTGCAAGTTAATGTGTGTTTGTTGTTACACAGCCAATAAGTGTAACTCCACACAATGTCAGTTTCTTTATTTGTATTTCCCCTTTTGCTCAGTCTTTCTGATTTAATGAACGCTTTGTGTTTTATGGCTGGTAAGCGTAAGTAAGATATTGAAGGTGCCTCACATGCAAATAGCCCTGATGTAGGCAATATAGGTAACCAGGTGGGCGATTTCAGCTAATGTACTGTATCCACCAGTGACTCCATACTGCCTAAATTAGTTAGCTAGCTATATATTATTATTATTATTATTATTATTACTATTATTATAGTTTACATTTGTATCTCAGCTGTCATCCAGACAAGGGCTCTGCCCTATGTCTTGGTTGTTTGCACTTGCCCCCTGATGTGCACCCGTATAGGGTGAAGAGAAAAGAAATGTTCATTCAGCACTTTTGCTGTCTATGAAACAGCACTGGCTTGTGGTTGAGGGAAAAACACATAGCGTGAACACAGCCTTACAGGTATTTCTACTCACTTTCATCCACTTCTGTCCACTGCACACACACACACACACACACACACACACACACACACTCCTAATTATATACCTACACTAGCAGTACATTGCACCTATTATAGCCCTCTTGACTTTTCTCCATCTGCTTCTTTGTCTATCTATTCACCTCTCTTCCTCTTTGCTCCCTCTCTCTCGCAGCTTGCATAGCTCACCCTTTGCTTGGTAAGGCACTGTGTCCCTTCTGTTTCCCCTGGCCAATATCATGGTGCCTGTCTTTCTTTAGTATCCATCCATCCATGCACTCATCCTTCCATCCTGCCAAACAAATAAAGAGACCAAGAATGAGCAAGATATCTGCCCTCCGCCGTCTCTTTCTTTCATATCGTTCGTCCACATCCTCCTCATACTTGCTCCCCCTCTCGTTCTCGTTTTCTCTCTTCCTTTTTTTGCTCCTCTTTATGAGTTTAATAAAGCAAATGTAGAATGGAGAAGCATTCAGACTCTCTCTCTCTACCTCTCTCTCTCTCTCTCTGTGACCCAGTGTGTTCTGGGAACAGTTCAACTATGTACAAAATCTCAAACGCATTCCAAACTAAACTGTGTCCTCCTCCGCATAAGTCACAGAGAAGTCCAAGGGACTGGAGTCTGTGTGTGTGTTACGTATGTATGTATGTATGTATGTATGTATGTGTGTGTGTGTGTGTGTGTGGTCGTGTGCATGTGTGTGTTAGTTGAGCTGGTCCTCGTATTGTTTGCGGAAGCAGTCTCCGGCCGGGAAAAATTCCCAGCAGCGCTCCTGGTACATTTTCCAAACGTAGGACTCCTGCAGCAGAACAGAGAGGAAGTAATGAACGACAGGAATGAGACTGCGTGAGTTATATAACATGCAGACTGATGATTACAAGTGATGTCAAATTTATTTGGGAATAGTGAAGAATCTGTTATATCCATATTGTTCTGTCAATAAAGTTTTATGCTGAATGTGTTTTTGTAGAATGCTTTTATGGGTATTTTATGGGTATTTAAGCTCTGTATACTTGATCCTTTTAGAGTTAGACTACTTTTTCAGAGGGCAGAATTTGTGGATATGAGTTATCCATGGCCACAGAAGAACCACACACTGAAACCACAAAACCCTCAGGAAAGTGAAAGTAACCAGATTTTTTTTTTTTATTACTACACTGTTGGAAAGTTGAACAGTTTCGGTTAGACTTTCTCATGTCTGTGTGATCCTCAGACCTTTAGCCATATTCTAAACATTTATCCAATTTTTTTTTTTCCCAAATTCAACAATTGCCTCTCTGCTCTTTTTCTCAACACAGTGAAGCATATCTGGTGATGGTGCTATAATGTCACCTACACTAAAGAAGAAGCCTACAGAGAACACAAATGCTGGGAGACTCATTTCACCGCTAAACAGCTTACAGCTAAGACTGTTTTTAGAGAGGACTTCACACTGTCCAGTGTCCCGGTATAACTAAGACCATTCTTAGATGCAGGTCTATGTGAAATTATCTTACAATAACCTTTGCTAAACAACTATGAAGTAAATTTGCCAGTTCCTACATGTATACATGTATGATGGCTAATGGCATTATCACAAAGAACGAAAGAAAAACAATTATAACAGGAAAAATAATAACAAGGTCTATAATTGAAGGTACAGATTTGGATGGTAAATGTTTGATCCAAGGAGCAAGAAAAAAAAGCAAGGAGAGAGAAAAGCAATCATCACTGAAATCATAAGATTTGAGTTTACACCAGATAATGGTAAAGATAGATCCAGCATCAGAGAGAGCATCATGTGATTGATAGCTGATGAACTGGGAGATTACCTGGCCTGTGTGCTCCGTTTCATCCTTATTAATGAGATACATCACAAAAAATCTGAAAAATAAATAAATAAATTGAAATACATTAACATAACAAATAGCATAGCTGCATTTGTGCACACTGCCCATCTGATAAAAAGAAGAAGAAAAAAAAAACCTATTCAATCTGAGAATTTTACACAAACAACATTTTAAACCTTCTATTCAATAATCCATCCTACACCACATGCTATTATCATTCACATTTATCAACAAACACTCTCACTGGATAGGTCCCTAACACTCCACTGCCTTAACATATCTCTCAACAGTCTTAACCATTCCTGTTCCTGAGTCACGATTTCATTCTGGGTTTCTTTCCTAATGTTTTTAAGAGAGTGACCATTGTTGATAGGAAGGAAAGTATTGAATAAGACACTTAGGGACATGCGGTTTAAGGAAAATAATGACATAGTGGTGTATGAGTACACGCCGTGAAGTCTTTTATTCCTATTATACCACAGGAATTTGTCATTTTCTTTCCTTTTTTATTTATTAAGGAAAGGCATCATATTTTTGATCCATTTACAGTTACATTTAATGTTGTGGAACGACTGCAATTTAGTGCCTGTTATCGGTTACATCGTGGAAGCCATAAACGGTCGTTCCCTCACCATTGTCTCTTTGTACACCACCTAGTGGCAGAGGCTTAAAAATGCAGCTTGTCATGTTTTAAAGATGTCAGGAAACTTCGCCTTAGTTTTCCTCAGCTTAACTTCTGACTATGAAAAGCACAGACACTGGAGACTCCTTCCAAAAAATGCAAAGTAAATATAACCTCACTGAAAATTTCACAATATCAATGATTATGCATGCTTTTTTTTTTTTTTTTAAATTATGTTTACGTGGAACATCCACCATACAAGTTCCTGTGTAAGCTTTTACTGTAGAAATGATAATATATTAGAACAAGCACATTAACATAAATCAGAACTATTGTCAGAGCTGCTGTTATAGAAAATTAATCAACAGACCATCTTCTGTGGTATAAAACTATATAAACGGTATAGCTTATCATCTGATTGTTAAGAAGGCTGGCTATAAACTTCCAAGGAAATCATTATATGAGCAATGAGTGAAAAAATGAACCAAGATTGTAATGATAACTTTCTGTGGAGTCATAATGGCTTCTTTTGTGGATAGAAATTTCCGGATGCGAGATCAGAACCAGAAGTGGTGGGACCATAAAGTGGAATGTGGATGCAGTCAGGCAAGACACTAATTTAGTTGGTAATGAACAAATACGTGTAAAAGCATGTAGGAGTTAAGATTGCACTGACAAAGGTGGATCTAACCTGTTTATTATTGTGATATTAAGATGAACAACAAATTGGATTGATGTAAAAATCACATGACCTCCATTTTGCTTGGTTAGACTGGCCCACATTGACACAGGTTAGATATTATTCAGATTTCAGTAACACATGAATATGCTGCTGAAAAAAAACTCATTCATTTTGTTCACACTGTAATTAAAATCAAATCAGATTAAGGTCACTTTTACCCACAGTATGAACAGGGCTGTGCCATCTGAATGAATTTCAGTCATCTTGTTTTTATGTTTCTTTCCAAAATAAGGACAAAATGAAGCTTCTGTGAGAATTGCCAGAAAGCGTCTGCACCGCTGTTTCCCCTGTCTGGGCTGTGCATGTGGTTATGACACACGCAGACTTGGAGGAACCAGGTAATTAGCACAACTCTTCCTCACACAGCAAGCGTCTTCCTCACTGCAGGACAGCTCTTTAGAGAGTGGTTACACACCCTTATTGCTTCATGCTGTTATGTTACGTGTCATCACTCTCCCTGTAGGCTCATTTGCTGAAGTTTTATATTAAAATTCTTCATAAACAGTCTCTAACTACATTCGCATGTCGCTGCTGTTGCTCCCTGAAGCATATGATTTTCATCAAGTAGGTGCACCACTTGTATTTCCTTTATGTTCATCTCTTTATAACACTCACAAACACACACACACTTTCTTCTGCCCTTAGCCCCTTGTTGTTATTACCATAACATTTTCATCAAATGCATCCTCTCATTTTCTTGTGTATCTCTTTTTTGCTTTTCTCAAATCTTTTTTTTTCAAAAGTCCTTCAAAAGTCCTTCTTCTCTCACCACACACACACCCACATGCAGAGCACTCACAGATAGTTTGCCAAGTTGTGCTCCTGTAAGGTGTGTGTTTCGAAGCCGTGAGGGACTGTGTCGAAATAGTCATTTCCAATCCCACAGATAAAACACTTAGTCTGTGAGAGAAACAAAAAGAAATTGACATGCACTGTACATAAGACAATGATTGCATATTTCAGAAATACACAGTAATAGATACTGTGTAATATCACAACACACATTTTCTAAAATGTTCTTGATTTAGTAAAAAAAAAAAAAAAAGCTCTGATTAAATCTGTTATCAAATAATAAAAACAAGCTAATCATGACATTAAAAACAGTTCCACCATATTCAAAAAGGAAATTTTCCTCATCCAGTCCAGCCTCAAAGCAAATAACACTCGTGTATGAAAAAAGAAAAAAAAAAAAATCAGTGTCATAGAAACCAAAATAGCGGAATATCAATGCAGTGATGCAGCCGGTAATTATGGTTATTAGCCAGAGGCAATGCTTTGTTAAAACACACACATTTTGTTAAATGCTCTGTATCAGAAACGCATCGACTGTGCAGTGACTCTTCAGTGAAGCAGTTGGAACCCATTAGCCAGAGCGCAAGGAGATACATCACCTACTGAATACGCAATTAGCAACAAATTTAATGGACAACCAAGAAGGGATGTTAATTAAGCTTCTGCAGTGGAGAGTAAAAACAGTAATGTCACTTTGCCTGTACTGTGTGTGTGTGTGTGTGTATACACTCACCTCCATGTCCTCCTTCACCTGTTCCTGCTGGTCTCTCAGCTCACCAAATGCATCAATGATCAGACCTAACACACACACACAAAATCTATTAAAGCATCTGTAAGTAGCTGAAGTGGTAAAACCATATCAGATATGTATGTTTCTCATCATACACTCTAATAAGTTTACAAAAAGCTGTTCTTATCATTTCAGAAGTGATTATTGTTATTATACAGTATATTTCACATTATTAAACCGCTGTCTCACCCTGAATGATGGCGAGGAGGATGACAATGACGAAGAAGAAGAAGGTGATGTCGAAGATGATGCGGTAAATCTCATACTCGTCACCTGCAGGATCCTCGATCTGATCGCCAATGCCACCGCCCGCACGTACACCCACGTACATGTGGAACATGTAGCACTGCAGGCACAACACACAAACACACACACACACACACACACAATCAAATGTGCATATACACAAGTAAAAAGCAGTGAAACAGGTTTTAAATAGAGTTTGAAGGTCATCACTATATAAAAACAAGCAAACAGAAAACTGATTATTAATATATTGAAGAATTAAAAAATAAAAAAAAAACACATAGTTAAAACCTCTTCTGACAACTTCTATGGAGGAAATTTTTATATTTTACACAGTGTATGCCTATTTTTGCCATGTTCAAATAGCATATCATATGATACATAACACAACTGCTAAGTATTACATAGTGCTTTTATTAGCCTAACCTTTGCTCTTACACAAGCAGATGTTTTGCGTAAGCATCAATCATTAAGACATAATCAAACACTTCTCCTGTTTTCCTACTGACTGTATAGATTGGCTTGGAGGGTGTCAGATAAAAATTGAAAACAACTGAACTTGTGGAGTTGTGGTGACTGTGTGGAGATTTTCTGCAAAGCTGCTGTGCATACAGTTGTACCCAAAAGTTTGAGCACCCCTGGCCAAATCACAAATATGTAGACAAATACACGACCTCCGAAAACTAATTATAAAAAAAAAAAAACATTCTCTGGAAATAATAATACACACTTTAAGTTGGATGGGTTTAAAATATAGGGGAAAAAAGTAATCGTGGCATGTGCAAAAATTTGGACACCCTTCCTGTGTTTTGACCTTGAAACAACTTCTATACGATGGTGTCTATGAGCGAAATCCATTGCAGTGGCAGAAAACAGAAGTCTTCTAAAAGAGGAGATATAATTAGCAAAAACCTATATAAAATCCTATAAATAGATGAACAGTTATGCAGAAAAATATGTTTTCTGTCTGTCTGCATGGCCCCTTGAACAATAACCCTACATATGCAACCTGCATATACAGACATAATAGCCACCTGTCACTATCCCGTCCTCCATACACTCCCTCACTGCACGTAGCAGCTCCATGGCAACAGTACCGTGTGCTTTTGTTTTATCTGATTATTAGTTCCTGTTCTAGCCTTAACTTTATTGGTTAGTGTCCTAATTCTGTTCACCTCTTGCCCAGTTATCTTTTCACTATCTGACAACCCCTATTTTAAAATTGAATCTTGCTTTAATTGCAGTAGCCTGTTCTGTCAGTTGTGACCTTTTGTATGCTTATAAATAAATATGTACATTTATTTTCAACATGCATTAAATTCATTAACATTTTATTAATGTAAATGTGTAATTCTATGTTCGCTTGAGTTTTGACAGTTGAATAAAGCACTACGGCTGAATATTACTTAAGCCTGAACATTTTGTAAAGTAGCATAAAATTTAAATTACATTCGGAGCATTATATATTCCCCATACAGATACACGCAGCCAAACACACACCCACACAGACCAGAAGATATCAATCTGAGGGATTTTTGTAGCTAGAGGCACTGGTCCTCATTGTAGCTGAGCCTGTGCTTCCTTTTCTACTGGAAGTCAAGCCCCTCCACTGGAGCACAGAACCACACGCTGTCTGCCCTTAATAGGAGACACACTGAGATTGAAAGAGAAAAAGAAACCGATAGAGAGAGATTGAAACTGAACGCCATCAGTGGGTTGGATCCAGCATGGATGAGATCTCATGCTGAATCATAATGGTGAGGGCACAATGAAAAGAGGGAGCTTTGGTACACTGTAAGACTCAATTATAAGTCATGTCAAGTCAAGTTGGACAACATCACTCTAAAAGTGTCATTAGTCTTAATGTGTTATAGCCACACTTATTACACTGTTTGTCTTGCTCTGATTCATGTCATCAACTCATCGATAAGTTGCTTGGAAGAAATTTTTAAGTGAGATGGAGCAGAACAATAAACAATAAACTGGTTTGCACTGCAGTGAAGACGTTTACACGTCTTTCACCCTGACAGATCAAGTTTTTAATTACTGCTGAAGAAACAGTCTTTGCCAATGGCAAATATATAATTACTTCTTTTAATGTTGCATTTTTTCATAAAACCTGTTTGGCAAATTTACTTTACTTGTTTTAACTTGTTAAATTAATTTCATTACTGAAAAGCACATGGCATGGAATAGTGTCTCTGTTAACCCTTCGATTTCTGAGATACATACTGTTTTTGTAGAGGGAAGGGAAAATAAATGCTTCATTTATCAAGCTAGATATGAATGCTTTTATTAATAAATCATTTGTACGAGCGTTCACACAGACAATTTGGTATTCATGAAAATCCAGTAAATTCAAAAAAACATTCCTATCCTTCTCGAGCATTTTGTGAAAACCAGTGGTTTAATATTATTGCCTTTAATTAACGAATATAAAAAAATAAAGAAAGTGAGCTAACACAAACCCTTAAATTAAGACAAATTAAACTAATCATTCAAATTATGTCAAAAGAAATGGCATTGCATAAACGGAGGATGGGGCGGTCTGTCTGCACATAGCCGTATAACAGATGGAAGATTTAGTGTTCACTTATTATTATTATTATTAGTAGTAGTAGTAGTAGTAGTATTGGCATAGTAGTTAGTCAAAATAACTTCCATTTCTGCCTTTACCCTGATCGTTCCTATAATGCCTCCAGCTGTCTGTGCACTTGCACTTTTATGGAGTTTTGTAGGCATCACTACATGCGAATGAGCTGTGTCAAAAACGTACTTTGCACTTTACAGGTGATACAGGTGGACACATGCAAGAACGAAGAAAATCAGTGCTTCTAAAACTTTTTAAAAAATCTTGCGGAAGATTTTTGTTTGGTTTGACTTATGCAAACATGTACACACAACTTACTAAAAGAATGATGAATGAGGCCCAATGTAAAGCATAAATATAAATGTTGACTGCTCAACATTGGAGGATATGTTGAGGATAAAATTACTTTCGACGCAATCAATATAATAAATGCTACTAACAAAGATTGTGTGTGTGCATGTGTGTGTGTTTGTGTAATTGTATCTAGTATAATTGCTAGTAGACTTTCCAATGCACTTACATTTGGGTTTTTTGGGCTAACAAGGTGTTTGCTGGTGAATGTTGGGTAGGCTTCACTGGACTTGACCCCCACCTCCATTCCTCCTATTTAATTACGTTCAGCTGTTGCTCCGTTGGGCTGGTCCTGACAGTATGTAACAATGTGAACTTAATTAAGCTATTATTCAGGTCCGCTGCTCAGGAAATTTCCTTAATTACGGAGGGAGTGTTCAGGCTGGGTCATACTATTCGCAGCCTTAATTAGTGCACTGAGCAGTGGCTGAGCATCCGTGGCAATTAACACCTATACTATCACCAAGCAGCACCATGATAATTAAAGGAAAAACATAACATGCACGCTCCTCAAAAGCAGTCATTCAGATCTGGGACACCGGCCTGCTCAACACGAGCTGGTGTCTGTGTAGTTTTCGATCTAGATGAATCTAGGTGAACAACATTTTGTAACATTACCTGTCGTCCTTTTATGTGGAAACTTTACCCAGTGTCACGTAAAGTGTGGTTATATTACCGTTAAAGTGTTTTGCTGGTTATGCTAGCTTACAGGCAGGGTGTTAGCATCTCAGCTTACCGTTAGCATGTCGTCACACTTCATGTCTGGAGATTCACCATCCTCGCTCTTGTTGTAGAACTTGCGGAAGAAGTTGAAAGCCACCACAGTGTAGAGGTAGACTACCACTGCCAACAAGCCCACTGTCAACACAAGCTACATACACACACACAGTACAATGTGTTACATACTATACTAGAGCATTTTACTACAGAGGGACTTGCAAAAGGTGACAATTTCAATATACAGTCAGGTCCATAAATATTGGGACATCGACACAATTCTAACATTTTTGGCTCTATACACCACCACAATG
>CM075014.1:19356265-19387735 GCA_037576675.1 Pangasius sanitwongsei | reverse complement strand
GGTCATTCACTCCCCCCACCTACAATCCCTGCTGGCCTGAGACTCGAACCCACGACCTTCAGGTTCACCTTCGGGTTGCAAGTCCAACTCTCTAACCATTAGGTTAGACTGCCCCAAGTGTCTACACTTTAAGAAAATAAAGAAATAAAAATGTCACCCGTACCCTGGACCTATACTAACTCCTTTCTAACACGGTTTCAGTTTTGGGATTCATAGAACTTGTGTTTTTTTGTTGTTGTTGTTTATTTATTTATTTATGACAAAGATCTCGAAGCACTTGTTTTAAGTCGCTCTGGATAGCATGCACGCCAAATGGTGTAAATGTGAAAGTTAACTTGCTGTCAAAGCTAAAAGTTGCTCAACATTTCAACCGTGTGAATCACTTTCTTTCACAACTAACCGCAGGAATGAACTAAAATTGTTACTGGGAATATTGAAGGTTGGGTCAGAACACTTCTGTAGTATTCTATGGCTGTGCCAGGCTCTGTATACACAGAAAAAAAAAATTATATGGGCTATCAAGATCCATCCAATTAGGAGAAGGAAGGGTAAAATCAGAAAGCATTCTAACATTCATGTATTGTAGCATATAGTGTCAGATCACTAGTGAAAGTGCTTCTGTCTGACATTCTTTTTCAATTTAACACAAAAGGTTTTCATTACAAATGATATCAGCAACAACCTGGGTGAAAAGTAGAATCTTAGAAATATTTACATGAATTTCATAGAACTTGGCCTCCACAAGTTTGTGCAAATCCTGATGATTCATGTTAGAACGTTAGTCGTCTGAATACGTGCTTCAATGGAAGAAGTAAAACTCACAGAAAATCTGATCTTTTGTACAAAGCAGTTAACATGGTCAATATCACACATTTGCTTATATTTAAACAGCGAGTGAGAGATTGTGCAACATATTGAACATTGAATAGTTAAGATACTGCACATTTCCTTTTTTGTTTTAGAATTTCAAAATTCTAAAACTTTGTTTATTTCCAGTGTTATAATAAAAAAAATCCCAGATTTTCAATGTGGTCTCAGATTTCTGGACCCCTCATGCTAGTTTTAGCAAATGACTGTCAAAATCTTGACTATGAATCTTGACTTGATTATACTTTTAACTCCGGAATCATGAGAATGCTAGGGGATTGTGGCTGGCTATGAAAACAGTCTTTCCTTTTTTAGGTCACTGCAGGTTAAAGCACACATTGTATCAGAATGGTTCCACGGACATGACAGTGATTCAGTCTGCGTCAATGCACAGTGTCCAGCTCACAAGCCAATCGAGCACTTTTAGGATTAGGTGGAATGCAAGGCCAAAAATGTCCCGGGAACTGGAAGATGTTATTAAAACAGCACAAAATTAGTAACAAAAGTTTCTGGCACCTCAAACAATCCATGTAAAATATTTAGGCCTTGCCGATGTCTCACTATTCATCAGTGGCTAGCCCTCGTACTGTGATGCATTCAAACGGAAATATGGATATAGTTGCTGTGCTCGAGGGTCCTATATTTTATTTACATTAAATGGATAAAGTATTAAGTGTGTAATGTGCATTCTCAAGCAGTTTTGATTTTGTCTTGAGGAGAACACTGTACCTGTTTGCCATTGTGAGTAACAGAAGACAGGATGGTTCTCAGTGTCTTGAAGCCCATGGCTATGTCCAGCAGATGAGCAGCGAAGAAGAAGTTATTGTAGTGGCCCAGTATGGACATGGTCATGTACCAGGCTAGGTACAGGAAAGACTGCACATACAAACACAAAACAATTACCAGAGATAATAGCAAATGATTTAAATGATGTAAACGGGACCATGCTAACATGCTGTATATTTAGCAGAACAATACTGTTGAATGCTTCACTGACTGGGAGGTATTTACATTATCTGTGAAAACGACTCCCAACTTCCAGATCTGGTATTTCACATCAACAGAGTTCAAACTGTCAGTCAAAGAGAGAGAGAGAGAGAGAGAGAAAGAGAAGCAGAAGAAAACTTATGTCAGAAAATGTAGCTACCAAAAAGAAAAAAAAAAGCGTGCTACAAAGTTACAAACCTTAAAATATATTTGCCTTAAATGTGGGGGGTGTAATTTTTGGAATATTTTTTCAAGTTGTTAAAGTTGGCTGGTAGACACTGACCTTTAGCTATTACCGCCCCCTGCAGGGATACGTTTAAAAATACAACCTGAGTTTTTTCCCATCCAGGCATCAGCATGCCAGGATCTATCAGGTTAGTTTACTGCGGATTTGGCACTGTGAAATACAGCACTGCTGTCTGAACCTTTCACACACACATACCACACACACACACACTCACAAACCAACACAAAACTGAAAGTAGAAATACAAGTAGGAGACTTTCTTTAAAAACTAAAATAAACATGTAAGAATGTGCACGCATTCACTCGTTACATCACAAGCGTGCACGTTTAAACTCACACAGCAGCTAGCGAGCTGTCTTTCTTGGGTTTCTTCTTCTCATGGGCATCACTAAAGTCCAGCGCAGCTTTGTCCATCCCCAGCAGCTCACTGATTCGGTCATTACCGTAAAATTCTCCATATTTATCCATCACCTGCTCACACACACACACACACACTTTCTGATTACAACTGCTAATAAGCATTAAATGTCAGTGCAATACTTTTAAACATGTTCATCAAATGTATTTACAAATAATTAGTTACCAATGAACAGTTTTACTGCATGTGTCAAACCTTTCGATTTTAGGAATAAACAAAATTTTCACTCTACCTTTCTCTTCACAAATTTATCCCAGTAGTTGTTTGGAAAGGACCTGAGAACCAGAGTAAAAAATAAGCTAACGGAAGACAGAAGCAGCAAAAGCAGCACACTGAACAGCAGAACACACTGTACACTCTCTAACATAACATAAAGCTTTAAAAAAAAAACTTCAACCAGGATTTGAACAACCTACATTTTTAATTCAAATTTGAACGTCATGCTCATTTTACCTAATTAAATCTAAATGAAAGTAGGTATGAATAAAAAATGAATACAAAATCAATAAACAATATAGTAAATATATTTTATTGGAAGAAATCTAGACATAATTGGGGAAAAAACAGACATTTTGATCATTCAATTAGGCAGATTAAGTCTTAACAGCATTCTGATAATGGCTGAAATTGAAACAAATGTAAAGAATGAATGTGATGCCCATGTATAAATATATTTCTGAATCAAATGTATTTTGATTAATAGTTTTGACTTAAAACAAGCATTTTTTTTTTTACTTTAAAATAAATGTTTTTCCAAAGAAGTACTTTTCATTTAGAATTTAGGAGAAGCAGCTAACGTGCCAACAAGCCAAGTATTTATCAACAAGTATTTGGGAACTCGTTAACTCTCGTGTGGTCATCGGGTCAAAATGACCTGTTTATCATTTTTAATAAGGGGAAAAATTATAGAACAAATCATTTTTTCCACCTGAAACTCGGTGGCCTTGGCTTATTTTCTGTGAACAACATGAAAAATTGTACACCCCTTATAAGGTCTTCATGGTAAAAAGGAAATTAAAACATGAATTTATGTCAAAGACACAAGGTAAAGCACTTGTGACCACCACTTCCAGCACCTAAAGTAAGTGTGACTGACTTTTTTTTGTTACTGGTGTGTCTGTGCGCTCACATGTGTGTGCATTTGTGAACATCTTAGTATTAGGAGTATTAGGTGTCAAATAACAAATATTTTTCGCCAAAGTAGGTTGCAGCTGGTTGTAAAAAGTGGAAGCGTTGCCAGGACACTGAACACCCTCTACATGTACCAACTGCATTTCTAACACACACACTCTAAGATTTTCTTCATCATTTGCTGTAGAGACAGACATACACATTCAAATGGTGTTTGTTTCTTCACTACTCATGTTCATTATTCTAGTTAATCTACTGTAGACATGAATGCACACACACACACTGTTCTGTTTTATCAAATGTTGCTTCAGAAGGATGTGACTCATTTTTGTGTAAGCATAAATGAAATAAAATAAAAATAAATAACACAGTTGTGGTTTTTGTTCTTTATAGCTATTTGTTCTTTATAGCTGGCATTTGTTTTATTGTAGACAAGAAAGAGATAAAAATTTAGAGTAGCAGCTAAATGCAATAGCTATCAATAGTATAGAAAACCTTGTTTCACTTACATTTTACAAGAAAAATATGATTTATGCTATACTGATTATGTTGATTCATTGCTTATATCATACAAAAACGGATGGCACGTTCATTGTTAAAAGTGACCTAGCAGAGGTAAATTTTAAATATTAAACAGATTTGTCATCAGTATTGCCTGTAAGGGAGTTAGAGAGCATATATACGCTGGAATTATGTGATTCTTTCCCCCAGTTATGTCTGGGATAAATTTGACCCTGCAAAGATCCCCAAAGGGAGCAAAAAAGTGACAGACACACAAGAGTTACACTTTAACATGGCAGTGTAAACTAAACTGAAACTAAAATCGGTGATGTGTCTATACATGCCAGAGCAACTGCTGCAGCTTCAGAGGAAAACAGATGAGGCAGTGACTGATTTTCATTTAACAGAATAATGTCATGCCTTTTTTTGTTCCAAAAAAATAAAAAATAAACACAGAGCTAGAGATGAAGCCAGCTAATCCAGTGCTATTGCCTGTGGCTGCTCATGCACATCATCTGGCATTTAAACTGTAATTATCTTCCTGGATGCCCGGTGCAACTTCTATTATTCTGTAATAGACATTCAGTGCTCTTTAATGACCCAGCTTGCTGTGGTGGTGTGTGTGTGTGTGTGTGTGTGTGTGTGTTATAAATGCCATTAACTCACTGTGTGTTGATGACCAGTCTGTCCCACTGGCCTTTAATGTCATCCTCTGATGGCTGCTCTGTAATATACAACCCATCAAACTCCAGCTTCCTGGCCACCTCCTTCTCCCTCTTAAAGATCACCAGGGGAACCTAGACGACACAGTGACGGACTATTTATCTGCTTTTTAGCGCTTTAATTGTTCAGCTGTGAATTTGTTGCTCAGAAATATATCCATACAGAGTACTGAAGCCCATTAAAATTTCTTAACAGCAAAGTTTTACTTAAAAAGTGATTGCTATTGTAATATTGTAATCTTTTATTACTACAGCTTGTAGAAGCTATAAACCTGGCTTCTCCACACCAGTTCCATCCCATTATTTTCTAACAACTGATAGTTAAATTACAGCAAATTGGTCATACTGAGTCATCAAATATTTAGATAAACAGAGGATTAATCTATGGTTCATATACCCCAATGACTATAAATTAAATAAAACTGCTACAAAACATCAGCTGGCACCAGTTTGTTCAGCCAGTTTGAGTATATTCTCAAGACACTGACCAAGACTTTGCAGCTTTTTTTTTTTTTTTTTTTAAACACATGTATGATAAAATACAGCAAACAATATGATAAAGTTATTCTGAAATTTCCACAAGCCCAAAGCACATCAAAAGTATTGTTCCTGACACCATAAGCACATTTTCATGTAAGGAAATCTTAACCATTTCACATGGCAACACATAATACTTGTACATGTATCCTTTTTAACATATACGTACAGTCTACAAATCTAATCTACTATAAGGCAGCTGGCTGTAAAGACTCAGTCGCATGTTAGACATTGCTAGAAATTGAGAACACTGAAACTAAGAAAATGGCTATAAATATGTTCTGCCAAAAAAAATTTGGCAAAATATACTGTGTGTGTGTATATATATATATATATATATATATATATATATATATATATATATATACACACAAGTAGGACAAGCCTGAACATTGTCTCACAAAACAAAAGTTTATTTTCATAACTCAAGTTGACCATGAACGTAGTTACTACACTTTGATTTTGTGTGGTAAAACATTTGGACTTCACAAGCGTGGGAGCCCTACCTTCAGGCAGTAGTATCCGATGATGCAGAAGAAGGAGATGATGGTGTGGAGGATGGCGAGGATGCGCAGTGTGGGCTCCATGTAGCCACTACTCTCCTCTAGCACAAAGTGCACTGTAACTGGCCGATCACCGGAAGAGTCACTTTGTGTGTCCCACCGCAGCCCACTGTCCAGTGATGACGCGCTGTACACCACCTGCTTTTCCTCTTTTACTGCAGAGGAAGTAGAAACCTGCAAGTAACAGAAAACAAGTATTTTAAACAGGTCCAATAACAGAACAGATATAAGAACAGATACTGTATTCTAAACAGATACAAATTTTAAAAAATAAGAGGCACAATATTCATCTGGTTGCGATTGGGACTGGGACCAGACAAACAAAGACCACTTTCATTAACATGAAGGCACATGAAGGTCATGGTAGTTTAAATTAGGCTACTGGTTTGCAGATTTATACAGTATTTTGGGAAATACAACAAACTAAATTATTTAAAAATATAGGTGGAAACATGGAAAACATAGTGATAGGGTATAAAATATACAGATACAGATATGTGGAGCACAAAACATCCCTAGTGCATACTAAAGAAGTTCTACAGGATATAGACTGTAAATCTGGTGAGATTTGCCCTGTTACTCAAAGCATCATGGCTCTTACAGCACAGCTTTACCTTGTAGAACAGCAGGATGAAGTTGATTGCAAAGGCCACAAACAAAGCCAGCATTCTCATGTTGTAGAAATTCCGTGCAAAATAGTTCTGTAATAGGACAAAAGGAAAAACATAATACATCATCTCTGTCAGCAGTGGAGAAGTAAATAACAGACATTTTGGTGGGACATGATCCATTAGTCCATGAATGAACCTTCCCACGAAAAGACCGACATGAAAATAATGCTATTAAAAAATAAAAACTTTCTATTTACAATATTTTCTGGAGGTTCTCTAATGACCTTGCATGACTCGTGAGCTGATGTGTGGTTTAGAGGAAAGTGTTCAATGCTTTTTAACGAGAGGAGTAGAGATTAACTTCAGGACATGATTTTGCAGCAATTTCACGTGAGGCTCTCTTACTAGCAGCTTGCGCTGGTAGGCGATGATCTTCTTCCAAAAGGCAGACTCTTGTAGATCTGGCTCATCTGATTTGAAGGAGCGGTTGAGCTGAGTCTTCCTTTTCTTTGGCACTTCCTTCTTCTTTTCCTTTTTCTCCCCATCCTCTCCTCTGTGGCAGACACAAAAATTCACTGCTGTTATTCAGTAGCAGAAGGTTAGGTACTTGCTTCTGAGATACAACACAAAACTGAACATGAAAGTACAAACTAGTTAGGAATGTTCTGCAACTATGTCAAAAGATCATAGTATACATACACATTTATACATATATATAAACAAAAATCATACTCTGCTTTCTCAGACACTGTCTTGGCCTCGTCTGTGGCTTCTTTCTCATCAGTTGATGATGACGAACCTTTCACCTAACCAAAAAAAAAAAAAAAAAAAGTTTTCCAAACAGGTTTTAGGTGACTTTAAGGACTGTGAATAGCTGTCAGGCATTTTTCTAAACCAATATTTAGACAAATCATCACTTCTTCACAGTCCTGACCCCAGTGTTAATGATAGTAGTGATGTATGTAAGGGTTTAGACAGAATTCTGGGTGAGGCATGTCCTTATTACCGTGTGTCTTCTGCGGAGCTCAGGTGAGGGCGTAGGGGGCGGTGGCATGGGTGTACTAAGCAAGTCTGTCAGGCTGGCATTGGGGTTATGTGGCATGAGTTTGTACTGTCCTCCTTCCCTTCTCAAATCCAGTCCAAATATATCAGACAGCAGATCTGTGTCTTCTGCAGCCACTGCGAGGTCAGCCAAGTCTTCCTCAGGTGACGTTTTCTCTGCATGTTTCCTCTCTACCTCCTCACTCTCGCCTCTCACCTCATCCTGCGTCGGGTCAGGCATGTTGGCCAGCAGTTCGGACACCTTCATGGTCTTGGCTCCCTCCACCAGGCCTCCGCCCAGGAAGCTGCTGTAGATGATGCGGAAGAAGCCACGGGCCACGCTGAAAGCAAAGTGCAGCAGCCCCATGAGCACGCTCCAGCAGAAAGCAGCCAGTGTGGTCACCATGTCCTTCACCGTCATCTTCTTAGCCTTCTTCAACTGCTTCTTCAGACTCTTCATGGACAGCACCTTAAATTTCAGGACATTCATTTACATCATAATACTTTGATTTAAATTTCCATTAGATCAAATATACCCTGACATTGTGAAATTCTTTTGAAATGCCACAATGTTATTTTGACTTAACAACTCATTATAATACCAAAATAAGTCAAAATAAGATAATTACTCAAAATGGTGACATGAGATCTTGAAATAATAATATACTATTTTGAACAACACAGCACTTACAACAAAAAATACAACAACAAAAAAAGACAACGTGCAGTTCAGGGATCCTATATCTAAGAACACAAATTTCTCTCTTATTTTTGATTTTTTCTCCTTGCCATTGTGATTTTGCCTTTGACTTACACTTGCTGTATTTGTTGTTATTTTTGGTTTAATTACTTGCTGTAGAGCTTTCAATTTCTTGTTAAGAATTTAACACAAAAACTGACACAATTCATAAACACAATGAATATAAGAATTGATTTTATAATAATTTCCCTATAAATTCCTTCAGGCCTAATGCCTATAATAAGACCAGTGCCAGGTACATCGGTTATAGGATTATAGCTCTTGTACTAGTCTGTCTAATGGCCAAATGTTCACATATTTAAGCCTCCCTTAGACTAATAACACGTTTACAACAACATTAATCGCACCTTCATCAGAAGCATGACGTTGTAGCGGAGGGCAAACAGTGCTGAGCATACAGTGCTGATGGAGAAGAAGCCCATGTCGGGGGTTTCCTCTTCAGGTTTCTCCCGCTCATTCTCTTCTTTGCTAGCCGAGCGTTCACCTGCATCTGACATCTGTGCAGCCAGCTGCATCTCAAATATGGTGTCTTCACAGAAATTAACAAACAGCTCCATCTTCTCCTTCTCACCACCCTCGTTGACGACGTCAAAGATGAACTGGCGCTTGGACTCTTTCACCTGTGGCTTCTCCCACTGCGTGCGGCTCGACTCGCTGATCTCAAAGTACACACGCTCGATGCGCTTGGCGCTGCCCATGATCTCGATGCGGCCCAGGTAAGGCTGGAAGTAATTGAGCACGCTCTCGGCCAGCTCCAGGAACGTCTGCAGGCGCGAATCGTGAGGCATGTGCTCTGACAGGTTAGTCAGGAGCACAGCCACATTGAAGCCGATGTCCTTGGCTGGCTCATGAAAACGCTCTACAAATTCCTCATAATCGAGCAGCTCGTTTTCGTCCGTTTCAGCACACGACAGCAGGAACTCGGTCTCAGACTGTGTGTAGTGCTTGTGGCTTTCCATCGCTTTGTGAAAGTCTCTCTTGGAGATGACCCCCTTCCCATCTGGGTCGTACTCTTTGAAGGCATCTGACGACGTAAGATCTTTCAGTTTGAGGAACATGTCGAAGAACTTGAGAATCATCTCCACGTTATTGGAAGACTCCACCAACATGTCGACCATCTGCTTTCCGATAGTGCCGTTCACAACGTTCCCTGTGGAAAGATTTGTTTATTTATTTATTTAGAGCATCTCTTTTTTTTTTTTTTTTCTTTTTTCACAAAATATTGTATTAATATCATTTTTTTAAATTTACGACTTGATAATGCTATGTGGAGATATTTTTATAACATAAATAATGTAGAGCAGACTGAATGAAACAGCTCATGGATTATTACCCTCTAACATGGAGAGCAGCATTACCACCATGTCCTTCTGCAGATCCATGAGCTCTTTCAAGAGGTCAATCTGGCTCGAATCCTGAAAAAAAGCAGGTATGAAGGGGAAAGAATCACTGGTTTGGCACCATTACAAACAGGGAGGAGATTACGTACATATTGGACCATGACAGGTTAACATGATTCTGCTTGTTCCAGTTTGCAGTTATCAGATGCCTACCTGCGAGAGCTTCATCTGCATGTGTGCAAAAACATGGAGGAATCCGACCACGGCGTCCCACAGGCGACTGTGTGCCAGGCTCTGCTGGTTCCCTGTGCAAGGACCCTGTACCAAAACATGACAAAAACCTCAACGGGCTTCTAATCATTGCACTGAGGTTTTAGGGCTGTTCGTCCTGGAATAGATTAGGTTAGACTGGGAAAGGGTCCGACAGACTTACTAATTACTGACAGACTTACTAATTCAGTCAGTGTTGTAAATGAAAATAAAAAAAGGCACCGTCTTGAATCAGTAAGATAAGATAATACAGTGCTCTGTAGTGTGAGATGCATGAGTGAAAAAAGAATGTATTTACATCCAAGTCTGTCAGGAAGAAAAAGTGATACCATCACATCATCACATCTGGAAAAAACAAAGAGTACCTGAATATACTCCGTAAGAGTATTGAAGACCTGCTTAGCCACATTTATAGCTTTGGAGAAATTACGTTGACCCTGCTCATCAATCACATCCTTCCCCGAATAGTACCAGTAAAAATCACTGATGGACTCCTGGAGAAATTAAAAATCATAATTAACGATCTCTGGTACATGGCAATTTTCATGAAGGCCTCAAAATGACTACAATCAAAATGATCTTCCTAACATGGCTGATGATTAATGAGTGTAAGCTAGCAGCCAAAACACAGCTGTTGAATAGAAAAATGTAAGTTGTAACACTACTGAAGATTATGTAACAGCTAATAAATAGCTGGGGTAAAACTGCAGGTAGAACACTCGGTCCTTCAGCAACCAACACTACACATGTGAACATTCAAAAATACTGACTGTCTTTTTGTTCCAGTATGTAGTGTGTGTGTGTGTGTGTGTGTTTTTAAAGGCTGACATTCTAGTTACCACCACTACTACTGTATAGCATTGCCACCTGCAGTGTCTCACCTGTACTCTAAGCAGGTAGTCCACAGTGGAGATGATGATGTTGACAGTCGTGTTGTTTCCTGTTTGCGTTCTCAGATAGTTCTGGAAATCTGCAGCATGGCACACACTTCATGAAAACAATTACTGGACAAGCAAAGCACAGTCACAATCATTACTGCACCATTTGAATTACTCAAGGCAAAGCACATGTAAATGTTTTGTTCCTTTTTAGGAGAAAAGGTTCATTTCTGTTTCCCAGGATACCAAATGTACAAAAGAGAGTTTTTTCTCCCCTTTTTTAACAATATACATAGGACAGACGTTTTCTGCGTGAGGAAGAGAGGCATTCTTGCAACATAAAAATGATATATTTTCAATTTTTACTGACAATAGAATCATACTAAATTGATTTTTTTCAACATTAATCTTTCTGTATGCAACTTGGTGTCCTTAACACACATGAAAACAGCACTTAAAGACTCCATCCCCACTGTGGCACAGGAATGTCACAGACATCTTAACAGCCGGTATCTGATTAAAAACTGAATTGTTTAAGCTTACGTATGTTTCACTGTCATGTCACTATCCAACAGCTTCATCAAAACATGACATTCTTTCTTTAGGCAGAAAAACACATTCAGCTAACAAGTTTTTAGACATCTTTATGCAGACTGACTCCTTACCCGTAGGAAGATCAGGAAAGATTAAAACGTAAACAAGAATAATGATGGTTTCGTAACATTAAGATGTCACATTAGGTTATAGACAATTATGGGCTGAAAAACCCAATTTTAGCCAAAAGCAGAGTTTTCACCATTTTGGGCATTTTATCTAAATTCACCCACAGCAGCATCTAACAAGTTTTCCTAGACTGGCATGCCTTTACACCAGCGAGACTACAATAAGGTCATAAGGGAATAATATGGAGTAATATGCTACAAAAGTTCCAAACTCAAAATGAAATCTCCAAAGCCTGGGAAGAAATTGTGGAGCTTTGTTTCCATAAATATTTACACTGCTGATAACCGAGACAAATACGTATATGATATAATGCAAATTTAAAATAGAATTTATAACTGTGCTGCTATAATAATTAAACAGAATCTTAGTTAAGGGGACAGAACATTGCAAAGTAATGAACAGAATATGATGGTCTCATGAAACATTGGCCAGATGTTCCTCACCCGAGTTGTGTCCTTCACAGAGCAGCTGCAGGAAGCGGAACAGGTCACAGGTGAACTCATCATCCTGCATCACCTTTTCGCCTGCACGGCCGGACCAGAGCACACGCGTGTTACAGTTGGCATGGAAATCAATGCCACACAGCTACAACGTCTGAGAGAGGCACGTGGGTCCAGCATAGCCCTCACACACACTCACACACACAACCACGCACACACACTGATGGGGGACACTACTCGCTATCAGAGAGCGTAAAACCATATAGATAATGGAAGGAGTTGAGCAGCATTTTGTTCCTATGTCTCTCAGAGCACTACAATGACCACAGCTCAGATAAAATGGCATCTACACAGGCTTTTTATTTAAAAAAAAAAAAAAAGACAATTATTAATTGCAGTGTCAGCTTTGCCTTCTTGTTGGTTCCATTGCAATCAATAGCTGTGTTCACCACTCTGTGGATATACAAGCATATTTCAAGGGGAAAATGACATCATTTCCTCTTTAGCCCAAATGTAGTTAAAGAGTTTGGTGTCGGAGGAGATTCTTTAGTTTCTGCGCTTATGTTATCTTTTAATGCAGGTACAGCACAGGTTTGAACTTTATAGCCAACAGAAATGCTAACAGGTTAGACTGGTAGGTGTGCCGCTGTAGAGACACTGCTGGGATAAAATGCTGCGTTAACCATGCGGAAGGCTTCTCATGGTTAATGAATGTGGGAGCCCCAGCCAAGGGTGATTCTGAGATGACCTCAATTACAATATATAACTCTGACAACAATGAGCACAGATCTAGATCATTTCACAACAGCTACACTTCAGCTAAGCCTGAAAGTGCTTAGATTCACTTTGCATGAGCAATTTGGAATTTTCTATTTGTTTCCCCCAGAACAAAGGGTCAAATAAAAGAAAAACAACTTGAGAATATGTACGCTGATTAGTAAATATTTTGCATGCTTTTGCTGAGAATCTCAGAATAAGATGCACTTTCAGGCTTATTTTAATCTGATGATAAACCAGAACAGAAGCCTTACAAAAACACGCTGCAATTTCATAGCATCTCTACCTCATAATTGCTATACAACAAAGCATACAACTAACACATCTTATTTACGTCAACAATTCTATCAGCTTATCATCTAACAATGCACTTATGCAACAATAGTAATATACTGTTAATACACAGTAGTGATCACATAGTCCTGGTAAAATGATCTGTGGATAAAACATTTGATTTGGTTAGACTTCCTCTGGTCTATCATTCTCGTTACTGTCCGAGTGTAAAACTGCACTTTTAGAAGTGTGTTGGAAAATGGAACCACTAAACGGAAACATGGATGGAGAACACAAAAGAATTTCAAGAAAAAACACAACACCGATCATCGGATAACAGCATAAATCAAGAAACAATCCAACCAAATCAAACAACTGTCACTCCAGAAAAAACAAAACAAAAAAAAAAGTGAATAAATTAATGAAAACAACAATGAGTACGCCACAGAACAGACTAAATAGCCTGGAGCGTCAAAGAGGAAGAGTAGGTGGAAACGGAGGAGGAAGGAGAAAGAAGAAGAGGAAGAAAGTTTGGGGAGGAGGGGCTACGGAGTCAGCTGTCACATCAGCGCAGCCAGGAAGCCAAGAGTCCAAAGAGACGCAACACGGAGAGATTACAGAGAGGAATACAGCACTGAAACACGCAGCCAATGCGCCAGGGAGCAGGGACAGAACACGGGGACGCAACGGAGGAGGTGTGGGGAGGGGAAACTACAAAACACCTAACTGCTCTTACATCGAGCGTGCCAGAAACTGTGCAAATCCTGAGAGGGAGGCAAAAACAAGTGTGTGATTGGCTACAGGTCTACAGGGTAGTCCTGTGATACGCCTTTCCCCCGACATGGAGCCAGCGCTGGTGTCAGAGCCGCTGCTGTCTGCAGGTCAACCTTTAAAACAACCAGACTGCGTTTCCACCGGTTTTAAAGTCGAAAAAAATAATTAATTAGATGTGGTGGTTTCCTAAAGCACTGTAAAAGAATAATAATAATTTAAAAAAAAAATAGAACAACTGTGACAGATCATGTCTTTTGTTCACCTGAGAAGTTTTCCTTCTGGCTTTGAGAACATGTTTGCACCAGATGTTTATTTCAGCACGAGAATTTATTATTAATTTATTCTTTTTTTTTTTCATGGACAATTGAGTCACCGTTTTGCACAATCTTTATTATTTTGAAAATCATCCTCACTGTTCACATCTCTCTTTCTTTTTTTTAAATTTTTTTTTTTATAGACAGTCATATTATCACTAAATACATTATAATTGAGGAAAAAAAAAACCCCAGCCCCGTCCCTAGCTCCTAACATCACCGGTTTCTCAGTCAATTTCAGAACAGATTTAGATTGCTGAGTGCTGGATCTTTTTTTAAGCAGAAATGAGTGCTCATTTTGTGACGTTTGTCTCTGACTCCGGCACCAGCACTGGCACTGTGTGGGTGGAAAAGTGCTGTAAGAGAAACAGTGGAGAAACAGGTGCTAATCGAGCTCAGGGAGGACCGGGAGGGGTTGCTAAAGGGGCCGATTGAGGGGTCAGAGGGAGAACAAGAAAGAGAGGATGTGGACTGATTACATATGGGACACGTGGAGGGCTCAGGACCTGAACAGAGAGGACACAAAGCTAAAATCACAGCAAAATGGCAGAAGTGCATAATTACCACGCTCATGGGTGATGACTGAGGAGGGGGAGACAGTACATGAACCCAAAAGAAGAAAAAAGAAAAAGGAAAGAAAATAGTGAGAGGTCAAACAGATTACAAGGTCCAACTTTTTTTTTCTTTTTGAGTGGGAAGAGATGAACTTGGATTCAATCATCAGCGTTCTGGTTTATGAATCACTCTGAACAATAGATGTGGATATTATAGAGCCGGTGTCCAGCTTGGAAAGCACAAGAAGCACCTAAAGTCAATTTTTAAAAGACAGTTTACGAATTAAGCACATTGCTGAAATCTGTAAATATAATTCTTACAATATACAACTTATGTAATTGTACTATAGCTTTGGCTCCTAATGTACTTTTTTTTATATCTCATATATTGAAGAATTTTTAAAAAAAAAAAAAAAAAAAAAGCTTTTATAAAGTACCACTATCTAAAGCAATTCCTAAGATACAACAATATAAAATAAATTATAAAATAGTTATTATCAGAATTTTAAAAGTATGTTACATGTAACAATTTTGTAATATATAACTAGATCAACTAGATTTGAGAATTTGATAAGTGAACAATCATAAAGTGGCAGGCAAACCTAATTAATTACTGGTTTCATTCTCATCACTATGTGAACACCGCTGTAATTTAGCAGGAACGTAGCTGACTGAATCCAATTGAAAGTGCAGAGGTTTGTTGATAGAGCAATAAAAGACAGCACATGCCTCCGGTTTAATAGAAGGGTATTATGACAAAAAAGAATATGGAAAACAAAACAAATTGCAACAATAGGGAAAAATTAAGCTTCATTTTCAACTTGAAAAGAAATCTTAAGCACAATCTTGAGACAACAATGAAACAAAACACATCTTGTCAAACTGAAAGACATATTTCTTAAAAATAAGTCAATGAAATGTTTTGGTAAAGACAATAAATGCCAAAAAGAGGCTGTGTAAAACCTTTCCTAAATATTATCTTCCTTCAGTAACTTTTTAGCATTTATTGTCCTATAGAGATTTTTTTTGTCATGGTACCCTTAATGAAAATCATTTTACCATTTTCAATAATTCATAAACAGCTTTCAAAGTCAAACAAGTATTGGACGTTTGGATTAGCATTAGTCAATCTGATCTGTGAAGTGTAAATGATCACAGGTGTGGAAGAGCAGAACAAACATCCATTTGATCTAACAGCTATATGGACACTCGTACACACACATCGCAAAATAAAATAAATGAAATTAAATATGTGTCATACAAAGACGCAATTGCGCTAAACATTAAAAATCATGACAGTGAATGTAGACATCATGGCTGAATAATGTAAAAATCAAATCAATATTAAATAATATTGACATAAAAAAGACAGAAAAATGGACAACCGTAAAAGACGAGAATAACCACAGGTCATGTTTTGGTGTAAATACTAAACCTTGGAGTAGTGGCCAATTTACAACACTGTATTTTAGAAATATAAAAGTAAAAAGAAATGAGTTATAAAGCAGATTATTTGGATATTGCTATGATAAACAGAATATTAAACATTAGAACAGATGTTATGTTTGATTTTCCTCTCATTTTGTAAACATACCTGAGCCTTCTTCCGTCACCATGCCCAGACCCTCGGCTTTATTCTGCCTCTCAAAAGCATTCAGGTCTAGAACGCTGGAATGATGACAAAACAGACAGAAATTTATTGTGCTAACTGACAATAGCATGTTAAATTCACCAGAAGTGTTTCGTGATAATGTTACCTGCAAGACTGCATAAGTCCTGCCAGGCTCTGGAAGAATCCTACGTCCTTTTTATCCTTCAGGTAGTCCAGCATTTTCTACAAGTGGATATTTATTCATTTGTACTTGTTTGAAAGCTGTAAAGCATCTTCTGTCAAAGAAGGTGAGCTTTTTTTAAAAAAAAAAACAGCTCCACTTCTATAAACAACACCCACAAGTGTTCATAGCCTTACCTGCTGTACTGTGGAATTTCCACCATTCAGTATAGCAATGCCCAGCTTTAGTGTAGACGCCACCATCGGCCCCATCTCACCTGCACACACAGGCAGAACAAAGTCACAACCTCTGGCACTGTAGAGATATGACTGACAAAACACTCACAGAATGTATAAGATCAAAGTTCTCAGCTCTAGTCATGAAGTTGTTTGAGCGCTGTTCTGTTTTGAGTTTATTTTCTGCTTTAAAAATATAGTTTATAACTTCTACAGACTTATAATGATCACATAATTTCAAAATTTTCTTTACAAATTGTTATTTCAGGCTTCTACAGACATTTTTCCAGATAATTTGTGAGTAATGAGTGCAACCTGTTTGTTCAGCACCCCTTGTGATGTAGACGCCGGCATCTACAGTCTGACTATTGAGCAAAAATAGCTCTCATATAAAGAAAATAACGATGATTTCAACAAAAGCTGCATGGCATCTTTCAAAGTAAAATCATCAGTTATCTATCCACGTACAAAATTTGAGCTTTGTTTGTCTCGTTGTTGTGGAGCATTCAATAACTGAACAGACAAGTCGCCTCAGCCCTCCTGATGGAACGAAGCCAACCAAATATTTTTACCATGAAAAAAACCCAACAAGGCACGAATATACCACAAAATACACCTGACAGGTAGAAACAACAGATGTATCATCATTTCTTTAGTTTATTTAATAAAAGAAAATATTTTTAAACCATTATCTATTTTGGTATATGCCCATACCTTCATTTAAGTGAGTAGTTATTGCTGTGCAATGCTTACATTTTGGGACAGTAAGACTTAAAACTGAATTAGTAAAAAAAAAAAAAAAAACAAAGAACAAAAAAAAACAAAAAAAACAGGAAATTACCCTATTTTGCCCTCTGAACAGAGTGTCATCCAGTGTACTTTATAGTGCTTAACACACTGTACATCCACACACACACACACACACACACACACACACTATGCGGTGGATAAAGGCTTAATGTGCTGTGTCATGCATGTCATTTTGAATGCCCGTGTGAGCATCATTTGAAAATCTGAATATTATTTAAGTAATAATTTTTAAAAAGGGAATAGTAATTTTGCTGAAAATGCCAGTTTTTAATATCACTAAAATGTTCCTAATGCTTATTTCCCGTAACAGTATATTGTTGCTTTAAATAAAAGTTGAATTTGTTACATAAAGCCTGACATAAAGCCATGCGGTGAGAGTTAATTAGAGGTGTACCTTTGCTGGCACTGATGGTCTGCAGCACCATCTCAGCTGCACCGCGATCATGGAGCCGTGCCTGCTGATAGAGCAACTTCTGCTTCTCCATTTCCTTCTCCTGTAAGTAATTAAGTAAGGACGGTAGGTAGGAAAAAAAGAAATGACATCACTATTTTTTTTTTTTTTTTTTAAACTCGCAGACTGCTATGACTATAAGCCGTATTGTTTATAAAGTGTATTACACAGTCCATATTCCCATAGCCATACCATAGATCCTGTTTATGGCTAATCATTTGCTGAGTCTTGAGTACAGCATTCTACCTGGATAGGGATTATCCACATTCAAATCCAAGTTTATTTAAAAGAGACTGAAATCTGATCACTCAACACTTCAGGAGGTCTGAGACACATATAGCTAGAGGTTTCTAAAGTGTAAACACATCTCTACAACCCAAACCACTCCCAATGCTTGAAATCATAATATAATCCCAGAAGAATGCTGACCTCAAAACTCTTCACTTCTTCTTCTTCGTCTTCCTCCTCATCGTGGCAGCTCTGTGAACAATTTACAGAAAAATAAACCGCGTCAGGAGAACCTGTATGGTGAGTAATGATAATAGTGTTGGCACTCAGTGTACTGAATTACTCCTCATGCACTTATTTCTAGTCTTTTCAGTATGGATTCTCACCTTGGCCATGATGTCAGCGTAGGCCATGTAAAGGCTGTCCTCCTCCAGTTTACTGAAACAGACAGGTAGAGGACGTGCGTTTGTACTGATAGTTTTTTCTCATGATATAAAAATAGCAAACTCATTGTCATTTTATTCTGCACTCTTTCTTTGGTAGCACCTGCTATGTACTAATTGGTTTGTGTTCAGTGTTTAGAAGTAAATTCCTTAGGAAAAGACAAGCCTTTTTTGGAAGTAAAAATTTTCAGTTCACAAGTTGTGACACGATGTAGATATTTCCCAAGAACGTTATGATGAGTGTAATTTATAGTGTATTGTGTATTATAGTGTAATTTTAGGCATCTAAGGGAAATGTTACATTTCTCACAGTTTTGTCTTGTTTCCTTTGACCCTTTTTCTTAATGATGTTCATACAGACTAGCTAACTAAATTGCTAGTCTATGTTATTAGCTAGCTTAGAGCAATAGTGTTCTAACTTCAACCAATTGAATGACATTGTGTGTTTGTCATCCCCCCAAAAAGAAAGAAAGAAAGAAATAATTCCATTTCGATTTGCACTGACCAGAGTGTTAATTTAGAACTGCAATTATGAATGGTCCTGATAAAAGAAAATAACTTCCACCAGCCAATCAGAAATGAATCATTTCTACAGCTTACCTTAAAGTACACCATATGTCCAAAAGGTTGTGGACACCTGACCATCACAGCCATATGTGATTTTTTTAACATGTTATTTCAGAGTTAATTCCCCATTTGCTGCTATAATAAGCTCATTCAGCCACAAGAGCATTAGTGAGACCAGGTACTGATGTTTGGTGAGGAAGCCTGGGGTGCAGTCGGTGTTCCAGTTCATCCCAAAGGTGTTTGGTGGGGTTGAGGTCATGGCTCTGTGAGGGACACTTGAGTTCTTCCACTCCAACCATAACACACCATGTCTTCATGGAGCTTGCTTTGTCCACAGGGGAATTATCATGCTGAAACAGGTTTTAGTGAAGTTCCAGTGAAGGAAAATTGTAATGCTGAAGCATAGAAAGATATCCTATACAATTGTGTGCTTCTAACTTTGTGGCAACAGTTTGGAGAAGAACCACATATGCGTGTGATGGTCAGGTCTCCACAAACCTTTGGCCATATAGTGTAATTCTCTACCTTAAGGAACTTTTTTGCTTTGGATATTTCAATTGTAACTTTCTGCTAAGTCCATATATAAAACAGTAGAATGTAACGGAATAAAAAATAAGAACCTTAATTTTATAGTCTAATAGACAGTGAAAGAGTTAAAACAGAGATTTTTAAAAAAGAATACTACTGATAGTATGAAACAAACCACTTCTCTGTGAGTGCAGTCCTGCTGAAGAGCTGAATGAGCTGGTGCAGAGGGTCGATGTGTTTAACCCCTTCATCCTCCTCTGATGGCTCCTCTCCACCCGGCTTCTACAACACAAAACACAAAACTTCAGCTCCAGCTTCATTTTAATGTCAGCACTGAAGCAGCAAGGCCACTAATGGTAATAAAGGCAGAATTTACAGAAAGTACTACTTTTTTGTACTCTGTGACATGCTTCATTTATTTTTCAATTAGTTTTAGGCTCTGAATCCATCCAACTCCTTAAAAGACACTGTGTGCTTGTGCTTTGCGTATTCTAAATATGCACCACAATATACAAAACACTAAAATTCAGTTACAAACAGAAACATTTCCAAACCCCTAAAGGAGGATGCTTTACCGAGTCTGCTGTACAAAAGCATAAAAGCACTTACAGCCAAATCTTCTATGAGCTTATCTTCAAAATAATGCTCCTCTGTCTCAATCCAGGACTTCTCATAGCCTTGCAGGAACAGGTTCACAGCTCGGTGTCTGCAAACCACACACAATAAACATCAAGGCCTTCTCGCAATGCTGGAGAATGAGGATAAATGATGACAACTGCAGCTCTGGTCTTCCAGATGAGAAATGTTGTTGCAGGATAGAAACAGAAGTTTTCCAAAGCCGTTTTTTGAGCAGCTGTAAATGTTATTGGTTCGTACCACTTCATTTTAATGTTAGAAATATGTTATTTATAAAAAAAAAACGCTGACACTCAGCTAATGCAAAATTACGTAGACTTAAATATTAGAATCTCCTACTAAATAGCAAAAAAAAAAACCCCACACATCTTACATCTCAGGACATCACTCATACAAAGATGTACCATATGAACACATAATGTTCAAGAGAGTAAAATGTGAATTTGAATAAATTTGCTTTAATTCAGCAGGTACCAGAGTTTAAGCTTCATTTTTGTTTTTGCTCAAAAATGTTCTTTTTCGAGCAAATAAAGAAGATACCTGGGCAGGTTGTACAGAGGAGCCATCCTGAAGCAGGCCACCACTGCACGTTTCCTCTGCTTAGACAGCAGCTTGTGCCACACGGCCTTCTTACTCCTCTGAGGATGTTCCACCTGATCAAAAAAACAGCGTTCACTCTTACATCAAGCATTAACACTGCAGACAGCACTCCTTAGGAATACTCTCCTATAGGATTTTTCACATTTCTGTACTTTCTGTAGTTTTGTGCTTTTTGGGGTTCTCATATCTATACTATATGGCCAAAAGTTCGTGGACACCAGATCATCGCACCATCAATCCCATTCCAGATTTAGTCCCACTCTTCTGGGAAGGCTTTCCACTAGATTTTGGAGTGTGGCTGTGGGGATTTGCTCATTTAGCCACAAGAGCATTAGTGAGATACTAACACATTTAATACAGTTGTGTGCACCTAACCTTGTGGCAACAGTTTGAGGAAGAACCACACGCAAGTGTGATGGTCAGGTGTCCACAAACCTTTGGTTATATAAATACTATATATAAATATATAATGAATGTATCATGACATTCATATGTTTGGATTGTTGGTTTCATCCATTATTTTAATACAGAAGATGGATTGTGTGCTAACTATGGTATCCAGTCACCAATTCACTTTTAGATCTTAAAAAAAAACAAAAATGAAAGAATGCCTTGATGTGAAATCTATTCTAGGTAACGTACAGTCTTATTATTACTAAACCACAGTCACTGTCACAAAGCAGCTTTACAGAAAGCCTCCTAACGAGTGAGCCACAGTTGACGTGGGATGTGAGAAAAGCACTGCTGCTGTGTGTTAGTCGCACTGTGTTCTAAACTGACCTGGTCCAGATGGAAGAGCACATGAGCAATGTCCAGCACTCTCTCTACAGTCTTCTCAGGGTCTGATGTGTCCTCACTGCGGTTAGGCATGTCCTTATAGAGAGCCATCTGCCAGCGAATAGCAGGGTCCTCCAGCTGCGTGCACACACACACACACACACGCACACACACACACATACACACACACACACACACACGCACACACCAACCAACTCACTCATCGAAAATATTATTAAAACACTAGGCTTGTAAACTAAAGGCAAAATCCACTAAAAGCACATCACTGGAAAGCCCAGCTGAACATATTTCTATTTTAATTTTCTGCTGTGCTAAAGCCACTAGAAAGAAAAACTCTGGTTAACTCTACCTCTTAATTTATTTAACATATTGCTAGGATTCCTTGAAATGAATGTATGCTGCCATTACATGCTGCATTATGGTTCACAGTGCAACGGTGGTCTCACATCACGTTATATATTTACTGTTAAAAGTCACTAATAATAACTACTGTCGTGCTATAGGACTAATATATAAACTTGTCATCAGGTATATATTGACAGTGACATCTCTGAATTCTTTGCAATCATTTAAACTTGAAGGCATTTAAAGGAATAGATTGGCCAAAAACAAGACATACAGTGTTGTACACAGTACCACAAAATAGATCAGCTTGCTGTATGAAGTTTGCTTCTTGAGGTTTGTAGTGACTTTCCAAGCTGAATGTAGTTAACAGTTAATTGAAGCTCAGAGTGCAGAGTGCGTGTTAAATTCATCACACACCGCTCTACCTTTAGAACAACTGTCTGGTTGTACTGAGGAAAAAAGGGGGGGGGGAATGACAGATTTTTGGCTCTGTGACATCCTTCTGACACAGTGTCTGAAACCACAAAGTCAGTCTGAGATTACCAAACTAGAAATGACTTTAGGTGAGTGTGTGATCATTTCCCGCTGGCAGTTTGTACAATGCTTCACTAGAGGATATAAAAAGGTTAATTGGTTTGTTTTGTAGCTCTCACGCAACATAGAAGCAAACTTCAGACACAAAGCATGTCTCGGCTGATCAGCTACCTTTAAAAAGTATGAGTTATATACTGCATGCTATGAGCTACAGCTCATCCAGCTGTGGATTCTTTACACACCAGCGTGCTACATCTGAACATGCTGTAACGTGCAGTAAGGCAGGAGGCCGCAGGCTTTGTGTGTCTAGAGGTGTTATCCAGAGAGGATGACTTTTTCATGGCACTCAGCGGCACCCGTGGGTGCCGTTGGATGGAGAAGTCCAGCGTAGAAGAGCGTTTAAGGAAGGGCAGGCGTTTGTGAAAGGGTATTTCTGGGGCAGACGGCTTGGGCTGGCGGCGTTTCATCCACTTCAGGACAATGATGAGGCGCTTGACCAGCTTTTTGAAGTGGAAGACCCAGTACTGATGAAGTCATGCGGGGACATGCAGACATGCAGCGGGTGGAGCAGATGGAGACAAAGACAGTGACATGGAGCTGAAATGATCATACATGCAAATGCTATTGTGATATCTGACTTTGCGTAACATACTATAATCCAAACCAGGCTGGGAATATTTTCAATGGATTCAGACTCTCCTTAAATTTTATAAATCACAAATCCATAATCACATTCATAAATCTGCAGTGGTGACTGTAGTTTAAAATCCTCATATTGCAAATCCTAATGTAAGATTTTACAGCGTTCAAGTTGTGAACTTTTTACACTATATATACAATAAAATTCACCAGTTACATTGCCAAAGCACAAGGGTTTTGAACCAAACATCTTTTTGTAAAACGTGGACGGCTCCAGAAACCTCAGGGGGCATGGCTGAAACAAAGTGCTACTTGCTGCAGGTTCAAACTGTCCAAACTTCGCAAAAAATTGTAACATGCAAACCCTTAAAGTGAAAATTAAATCATTCAAAACAATCACATTAAAAGCACACAAAAATTGCGCAAGATTCACAGAACTGACTATGGATTTGTAAATCATAAAATTATAGTTTTGGTGCTGTGTTCCATATTTATGTCATAACCAAGTTGGCTAATAACAAATCATTTAATTCTAACTGATCCCTGTGCATTTAATCTCATATTAGCATTTCCTTTAGTGCAGAAGCATGTGGCAAAAAAAAATGATTTAGAATGATGAAGTCCATAAGCGGATGAAAAGGAGCGTGGGAACACAGAGGTGGCTATATTAACATGACACCATCATAAACACCACGCTAGTCTCCGACTCCTCACCTTTCCCTGCAGGTGAAGATTATTACGGATGATCTCCCGAACTTCATCCTCTGTGTCTTTCTGTAGATAAAGAGCCAAACAGTTCACTGACCTTTTACTGAAATTAGAAGAAATAGTTCATTACAAAGTCACAAACACACACACTCTCACCCTGCTTGTCATGCGAATAATAACTGCAATTATGACCTTTTCAAGGACATATTTTAATACTTTCAGTACTTCCTTGCAAGGAAGTATACTGTTTGTACATAAATGACTCTGAAGTTTAATTTTAAATAAATGTATTTTAATTTTAAATAAATAAATAAAATACAATTATTAATTATATTTGCAAAGAAATAATATATGAACTGTAGTTTTTTTTTTTATACACTCCTAAATTTTCACCTTGACTACAGTAGTGACATTTTTTCCATAATGTAACTGAGTTGCTTTACTTTCTTGAGTACTTGAGTAATGCTTATTGTACAATTTAATTCCAGTGCCATAACTTAAATCACTTATAAACAATGAAATAAAACCATTACACTTAAAATGCAACGTTTGTCTGAATTTTTGGGAATATCGCTTTGTGTTTGTGTGTGTGTGTTTCAGAGTATATTCGCAGTGCCTGGGTGAAGCGGGTCTTGGCGAGGGCGATGAGTTCTTGGTCTCCGGGAGCGCAGATATTCAGACCAACAGGAAGCAGCCTCTTGAGAGCAGCTACAATCAGTGATGTCTGCATGGAGTAACGATCACCTCTCTTCTTCATCTTCTTTCTCTCCTGGTCCGACACTGCCCCCTGTGGACCAATAACGCAACGTGCAGGTGAGGGATTAAACAGATCTGTGCTTTTTAAATAGCAATGAATTTCATTTCGGACACAATAAATGCGTAATAATAGTAGGACGAAACCTGAGAGCTACTCTGGAACTTGAACAACAGTTTATTTAACTCTTTCATGCAATCATATCAGTCTAAATGTGGGTTTAAACATTAAAGGTTTATTAAATTTAAACAATAACCATTTAACTCTTGACATTTAAAAATCGTGCGATGTAAACAACAGTGATGAACTGAGTTCAGTGCTGCCTGATGACAGCTTGCTAACTTTTAATTTTAATGTACACTTTATCAGCAGTTACACTTCTGAGATAAAGTAGTGGCACCACTGACACTCTACAGCCATCATTACTAATCATTTTTGGTTATATCTGTTAATAAGCCTCTTTCCTTGTTCTACTGTGCATGATGTCCATACAAATACAGTTCTTATTGTTCTTGGAATGTCCTTACTGTACTATACATGAAGTTGAATGCTCAAATCTGATTGGTCAGAAGGTGCATTATTTATGCGTAACAGCACAGATAGTTCCAGCTGTAACGAACAACAGATTAATATTAATGAGCTTGTTCTAATACAGTATTGTTTCTATAATAACAAGTCATACACAGGGGCTTGTACAGCAGATTCTCAAAATAATCTAGGACTAATAATAAATTAATTTAAAAAAAGGGTGGTTGTTTAACAAAGTAATTCTTATAATCTTTGACATGGTATGTCAAAGATGGGGGCATGGTGATGGAAAAAAATATGAGATGGGAGGAAAATGTATATTTCAATGCTTTTGCGTTCACTCGCAAAGATATTTGCATTCTCTCATAAAGATATTTGCGTTTGTGAGAGACCAAAAAAAAAAAGTGAGAGAACCCAAAACAATGTGAGAGAACCCAAGGTTTCTCGGGATAACGCAAAAGCTTTGAAATATAAATTTTCCTCCTCCCATCTCATTTTTTTTTTCCATCACCATGTGCCCTTGTGGGCTCTGTAATGTTTTTGTTAGAACAATTTTTATTTAGGAGCCTTGGTTATGCTTTACAGTTTCACGGTAAAGTGACGGGAAATTAAACGTTGTAATTGTTGGCAAATCACTATGGTATAAGTGGATAATTTACTATAATAAGTTACTTATTACATATCATTTCTGTATAACAGCACGGCTGGAGTGTGTTATACAGAAATGATATGTAATAAGTAACTTGCCTTGTGCCGTGTGCTAGATCACATTCTCCAGCATGCATTATTTTCGAAAACAGGACAGTCTGTTGTGTGTGATTCCTTACAAATTTCTCAGTGTGAACAATCTAGACAATGAAGTATGTTTAAAAATTGCAGTGAGACACAGTAAACTGATTCCCCATGTGTGTGTCCTCTTACCTTGGACATTTTGGACTTGGTGTCAGTAATGAGGAACGACATGTTGTTTATCTCATTCTGAACAACAAAGTTCTGTTCCTCACGTTTGAAATTCTGTAAAACAATTCAGCATCAGTAAGCTGATTAGAAAACGAACATTTTGCATGCCAGGTTGCTCAGATCAATCACGATCCTTAAAAGGATCATTCAACATGTACCACCAGACATCTGACTTAACCAGAACAACCTCAGAATTGTTCACAAAGTCTCTACAGCACTGTCATGATCTACAGCCTAAAAACAGAATAATTTCCCACAAAGCACTAAAAATAATAGTGTATAATTAAATAGACTGACAATGACGGAGTGTCTGTCTGCCAGATTTACTGTTATTGTTACAGGTCACTTGTTTAAAGTGACAATGATTGATTGCATGTTAGCTGATGAATTGGTTGCTGGACATTTATGTGTGTGTGTGTGTCTGTGTGTGTGTAGTCATTTACATGGGATTTGGCCCAGAAGATGAAGACCTCTGCCACCATGCGGAACAGTTCTTCAGCCTCAGGGTTTGGTTCTTTCAGCCACTTCGCTCTGAAAACACACACAGTGAACTAAGAGCTCCTTCACAAATACACACTTCATTCCAGCCTTATATAGAATCTTGAAACCGGACACTCATATGCTTCATCACACACCTTCATGCTTAGATAGCTCTACTCAGCTGTGTGTCCAGGCATGTCCCCCCACTTGAATGTCACCCACGTGCCCATCTGTGTGTTTTGGTGTGTACTCTCACCTGTTATAGTCGACGAAGCGGATGAGGAGTGGATAGAAGGCATACAGGTCGCGCACCAAGATGGTGAACTCATCCAGAATGAGCAGCTCCGACTCGGACATCTCACCACGGCCTTCTGCTTTCATGTGTTCTTCATCCAACAGCACGGTGGCCGCCTTCTTCTTCAGCTTCTCCATCAGCGGCAGGAAGTGTGTCTTTAACAGCTGCGGCCGGGCTTTACCGATGATGGGCTGAGAGAAGACTGCAACAGGATGAGGGGATGAGGAAGCCAGAGAGAAGTGAGAAGATAGTGGAAAGAGGAAAGGCGATAGAGATTTCAGCATTGCATAAAATATATGCATTTTAAAATCCTAACAAATTATGTAAAAAACATGCTAGAAGATAGACATAGCAAAGCTAATGTGCTGGTCTCACGATTGGTTCAAAGCTTTAACAACTGCAACCCAGCTTTTTTCCCCTTGCCTAAGTTGTTTGTGGAATTTACCTAAATCAAATGAATTAGTTTGTTCTATATTTACTGATTTCATACTTTCAGAACTGAGTCGAAAACCAGCAACCAGTGTCGACATGTTTAGCCATGAATCTTCACTGAGAGTTGAGAAATTAGAACGTGTGCTCCTCTGACATTTTTTTTAAAATTTCTGTGACAACTGTTATGCAAAAATCTTCAGACAATCATTGATATATAATAAGAGGTTAATTAAATAAAACATACACGTCTACACCAAAGTGAATAATCTGAAAAGTTCTCTCTCTCTCACCAGCAAGCCTCTTCATCCAGGCGCCTTCGTCAATACCCAAGTTGTTGTAGATGATCTTGAGGATGTTGCCCAGCAGTGTGTTCATGTGCTCAGAGGTGAGTGAGGTGCAGCACGTATCGGCCCGCTCCGGGTTGCTCTCGGGCCCATGTTCCCACCAATGAGACATGTAGCTGCACAGCATGGGCAACACCACCTCCATCACATGGGGCATCTGAGTGTAGCGCATGCCTGACTCAGCCAGCTCCATGATCTCTTCCAGAGCTTTCTCCAGGGACGGGACCAGGGGGCACACCTCCTCCACCTGAGCTGGGAGACCGCATGCTGCGAGAGAGAGCGAGAGAGAGAGAGAGAGGGAAAAAAAGATAGAGAGAGAAACAGTAAAATATGCCATCCTCTCTGAAACATCCCCATGGCCGTTGTATGCTGATGAGCAAAACGTCTCCGCTCACCTGTCCTCTCTCTGGAGCCTTTAGTGTTGTAGATGGAGAAGTTGTTGTATTTGTTGAGATGTGGTTCCAGGAAGGCCACAGGGAACGCACCAGAGAATGCAGCCAAACACTCACCAAGAGCAGGCCTCTGCCTACACAATACAGTGTTAATAACATACCTATCAGATTCACATCATTTCCTTAGAACTAACTCATCATAACCTGGCAGAGATTTATCCTGGACACATCTCAGAGAGGCATTATAGTACAACAGACAGGGTTAATAGACTCGTATTCACTAAAGAAAAGAAATAAGTGGCTTGTAAATAGTGTGCATATACAGTGAGCCGCATCTTGATAATGTGAAGACTTCTTCCTTATACACTATAAATCGTTGTGCAGCAAGTTACCTTTCTACGTAGATACTTTTACTGGTGCCAAGTGAGTAAAGGCTGTTTAGGATCCTGTAACAGGAGACCTGGACATCATCCACTGTTAAAAAAGACATGGTGCATTTAATGCACTAGGACAGGGAACTTCATTCGTGCTTCGATATTACAGCAATATTTGGTTATTCATCTAGAAACATATTAGAAATATCACTCAGTAAATGTAATACTGAGAGTGGGCTGTCAGCAGGAGTTAAGCCACTATTACTCACAGGCCACTTATCAGATATATACTGTAATATTTAGCAAATATACAATTGGCTCGTCTGCCAAAACCGCATCCCATCTTTAAAATATATAAAAATTTATTTAAAATGTATTGTTTGAAGCAGCTGGAGCCAAAGAAATGAGATACATCCACATGTTTGTTTAAGGGCTATGAGAGAAGTCTGCTGTTTGCATTGTCAGTCAAATGGCCACTTCCTGTGAAATGAGGTTCTTCTAATCTAATCTCTATGCATTTCCTGATTTGTATCAAGAATGGTCTAGAAAATGACTACAGTCCAGTTCTGTGGCCTTGCATGGCTTAGATACACCTTAATCACCTTAATGCAGTTTAATCATACATCTACATAGATATCCAATATCCAATTAAGAATTTATCACACACATTTCCTGACATCATATCTTTTGCTATATATTCAGGTTCTTGTGCTGCATATTCAGTTCAGAATTCACTGTACTCTTCCAAACCCACAATGCTGTGTTTCCCAGAGTGACCCTTTTACTTGTCAGTAATAACAGGTTACAGACCAGGCTGCTAAATCCAGAAGAGTGCCACAGCCAGCCCATGAGTAGCACACTAGCTTACTAATTGTGACCAATAATATTAAATCTTTCAGTAGTTTTAGCAAGTGCATTGTACACTGTCAAAAAAAATGACATCTAAGCAAATGAAAATATTGTGAATATAGTAAATGTATCTAGTGTATGTATCTATGTATCTTTATCTACTGAAAAAAGGTCAGGGGTCAGAGTTACAGTTTTTGAAAGTAGTCAACAAACCAACCAAGTATGTATGATGCTTAAAATGATTTGCTTTGCAACAGAGCTACATAGCTAATGTAGCTAAGAAGTAACGGAAGCTTAGGACCAGCTGTCCTCATCATGAAGAATTGCATGCTAAGGTACATGAAAGGTATGTTAAAAAAAAGCACAAATAGGATATCTCTCCAGTTAGTTCATGTGAAGTGTGTATTATATGATGATGTACATGTTCCTCTTCAGGCAGTAAATCATGGTAGGTCTTACACTCACATATAAGGTCCTCTCCGAACAGGTTTTGACCGATGTGCTCAAACAGAGAGGACAGGACAGGCAGCAGAGCCACAGTAGTGTAGTTGATGATCTGGGTGACTCCTCTCGGCTGGGTTCGAGTGTGTGTGAATTGACCCTGGCGCAGGTTTTCCATCGTCCGCTCCAGGTCCTCGGCAGCGTTATCAAAAAACGCCCGCAACGCTGCCTTTACTGACTCCAGACCCGTCTTCATAACTGTCCTACAGCGGAAAGTGGGACGCAAATTTACAGTGACTTTAAAACTACAACTGAGTCGCCTTACTTGATTGGCTAAACTTTATTAAATTAATAGTCTAATCTAGCAAGCTAATGTAGCTAGATTGCATGTGTAGAAAAATGGCTAGCTAACCTTTGAACCAATTAAATAAAGCTTTTACAAGGATACGTAATGCTCCATATAGAATGTCATCAGTTATCTAGGTGTCTATTATGTATATTATTAGTCATGACAGATATAGGAATTATTGACCATGGAAAAAATGACCATCTGCTGTGCCAATACTTGATTTCTGATTAATTCTGCACACATACTATAGGAAATTCTGACTTAAGTCTCCAGTTTGAGTTTGGTAGTGAGGTCACTGACCTGGCATCTAAAGTCTGTCCCAATATGTGAAGACAGTTCACGATAGAAGTGGCATCATTTCCTGGGAAAGAAGTAAAGGACAGGTCAAAGCAAAGGACAGTGCAAAGCACTCTGCATTTCTTCGGCCTGCCACAGGAGTAAAGGAGCAAAAATACAGTACTTTTTTTTTTTTAAACAGAGCCACTTACCCACATATTTTGATAATTTTGACTCTAGTATTTATTAGCATGCACCTAAAACAACTACACAATCAAAACAACTTGCTTGTTTCTGGACAATAATTTTATCTTTAAATCATTAGGCAAATTTGGCAGATCTACAAATTATTATTATTCTTCTCCTTGAGGTGTTTTGCATTTTGCAGCCATTATTAACTTTCTGTACAATTTGTGCTTTGGAATTCCCAGGCATAAATGAAATTTAGAAATAAAGGTGTGACTCCACTTTTTGGTTTGATTCATACCTCCTTGTATTTTGCACATCTTTCTGGTTTTATCATTAGCTGATTGCACATCATGACATAAAGGTATTATTTTAGCTATTATTTTTATTCATAAGATTCATAAGATCAGTACATCAGCTATTCATAAGATCAGTACATAGAACAGTCTTTTACCTGGGTCTGTACATGAGAGGTTTGTTAAATTCAAACACTAACAGTTTTGCACAAGCCCCTTCCCCTCTGTCTCATGGTGCAGGATGGGAGGGGTTAGTGCAAAAAGAGTTCATACCTTCATATTTTTCTCCAAATACAGTACATCACCTGGGTCTCAGGAATTTAAGACACGTGCTAATTTCTACTTAGGAATTGTACCAATTTTTGTAATAAATTCTGCTGTATTTGATAAACATTGTCCACTACTCTTGGGTCCTGTCTTCTTCTTCTTCTTCTTTCGGCTTTTCCCTTCAGGGGTCGCCACAACGAATCATCACTCTCCACCTATCCCTAT
>CM075014.1:19326921-19348240 GCA_037576675.1 Pangasius sanitwongsei | reverse complement strand
TGGCGTTCCCATAGCGTTTCGACGCAGCGTCTCGTTCCCTCGGGGAACCATGGTTACATACGTAACCTAGAGACGTTTTTTTACACATCAAAAAATTCATCACAACCACAGCTATTGTGAGACGATTATCACTCACACACTCTACAAATGCAGCCTCAGTGTTTTACATATTTTCTATTTTTGTTCTTCATGTCTAAACTGCCACTTATTTCACCAAAAATATATGTGGTGGATGAAAACTAATGCACAGTATGAACAAAACGACAGTCAGCAACACACCAGACAGGAAGGACAAACTATCCCTTTTTATTTTTTTACTCTGGTAGTTTGATGAAGATAGAAAAAGGTCCCATTGTGTTAGCCAAGAGTCTCTCTCTATGTGATGGCAGTCTGATAGTGTTAATCACAGCTTATCATAGTTTATATTAATGTTTATAAATTTCTCATTGTAAATCATATATCTCTACTCACGCCTAATTCATTAAAATACAGTAATGCAGATGGGATATATATTTATAAATGCTCATATTGCATTGATCTAATAAGATGCTGCAGACTTGAGCATTTCGCAATTTAGCTTGCAATATAAATGACTAACACCATTAGAGGCTTCTGTATATAATCTATAAAACATTGTGCATTTGACACAATTTGTTAGATACAGAGAGAACATGCATGATAATGATCTCTTCACACTTGCTTCACCATGGCCTTCATAAATGCTCAAAATGTTCAGCTAGGCAGAGGTAGGGTTAAATTTGCCTGGGTGTCTGGTACCTTTCTGGCCAAAGCATCAAAGATTCCCCAGAATAGTTTTCGGGTGAGGTGGAGCTCCTCGTCAGACGCTGCACCGAAGCTTCCCCACCCTCCTGACAGACAGTAGTACTTCCAGCAACGCTCGTAGTGATTGGTCAACAGCTAGAAAACAGACACAAGCCACAAGAACTTCCTTTAAAATCATGTCACCCATAATTACTAATATTGTTAATAGTGATTTAAACTATTATATTTTACATGAATACATCCTAATGATAATCTCACCTTCAGAGGCATTTTGGTGTGTTCGTTCAGCAGAGGAACATCAAACACCAGACGCCTCAGCAGATGCTGCATCATCGAAGGCCTCAGTTTCCTAAAGACACACACAAATACATTATTCATTAAACAGAACCTTGCATGTAAACAAATATGTTTATGTAAGAAAAGGGACTTGTTACCACTCAAGGTACTTAATAAGTACTGGCAAATTGGAATGAATCAAAACAAGCACAGACACACACACACACACGCACCCACACACGGCGAGGAGGCACTCTTCGATGGCGTCTCTCTGGGCTTTGGTGAGGCAGCAGCCCTTGGACAGGCGGTACACAGTGTGGAGGAGCGAGTCGATGAGTGAGGCGAACGGTTCTGTGCCCGCAAACAGAGGGGCACACTTCGTCAGCAAGGGTAGAACGGCGGTACACAGGTAACGGTTCAGAGCCAGCGCCATGTCTGTGGCACTCAGAGCAGCCTGACGGTCAGAGAGGAAAAGTACATCAGAGTAAAAAGGGTATAATGAGCACAGAAATGGCAAAAGGGTGTAATATGTAGACAAGCATGTGTAGTATGCAAAGAAACTCTAATAACGTGAACACCTTTAAGTCAATACTATTAAAATATTTTACTATCTGAACACAGTCCGTCACGTCACGTCACGTCAACAAGCATCTGCTTTTTTTTTCCCCAATGGTGATGGATAACAAATGCATTTTACAAGTGTGCAACCTCGTATTTATGCCCCAGAGAAGCGTGACATGCTTAAAATCAATTAAATGATTGCTAAATTTACTGTCGTATGAAGTCATAAACCTATGAGAAACACTGAGATTACTTCACCTGTCAATGAATAGCATTCAGGGTCACACTTTTTTTTTTTTAATGAATGCTAATGGGTCACACTTTCATGTTGTACTATTTTTCTTTTTACTGTTGATTTGGACAACCAAATTGAGGGTCCAGGACTTGATACCGCTCTGCTTTCTAGTAGAGTTTATGACAATATCAGAATCCTCTCTTTTTCCAATTCTACTTTTTTCCCTTATGGTGGAATCTTATATGATATTGTCAATATTTTTGTCTTAATAATTGTGGGGATTCTAAATCGGGTAAAACACGCATCTGTTTCAATTATCATTAGGATACAATCATCTGTTTGCACTGATTGTATTTGTATTATTCATGTTGGAGGACCAACTGTGTAATAAATCACACCGACCAACACCGAATTTCCAAATGCCTCAACGTACTTTATTTCATGGTCCAGGTCATGTGACTAACCGTATCCAACGAGGCAGCAGCTCTCAGATCAGGCAAGAAGCCGACCTCCAGCAGATGAAGCAGGAAGTTCTGGTCCTCGATTCCGTAGACACGATCCAGAAAAAGAACCATGGCTGCTTTGTGGTCCGGACAAAACCCAGCGGACATGTCTGGCTCTACCACAGAACCATCTGAGTGAAGAATGGGACAGAAAGATCTGCTACTTCTTGCCAGTACTTGTGCATGTGGGTGTCCGTTATATTACATCTAACTATGTTCATGTTACAAGTGTATGTTACTTATGACCCGAGTGTGTGTTACCTTTAGCAAGTGTGGGCATGTGGAAGGGGAGGCTGATCACCCCTTCCAGGTCCTCAATGGGGATGAGAGAGCGAAGGATGGCCCGGATACGAATCGCCTCCCCTTTACCAGCATGGATCAGCTGCACAAGAGGAGAGTCATTTTACAAATCCTTTGCATGTGTCTCATGCAGATTTCTCCCAACATTACAGAATGTATCTTTAACCAACAAAAGACATTAACATATTGTTTAGTTAATGACTAGCTTTTTTGTTCTGTGTGTACGTGTGTGTATTTCAGACTCACATGCATCTCTGGAGCACATCGTCCCAAAAGATCGATCAGAGCAGCATAGAAGGTCATGATGGCATTACCCATGTGTATAGTGTCATCCTCCTCATCCTCCATCATATCACTACTGTACAGTACACACACACACACACACACACACACAGGCTTGTAATGAACAAATTATAAAACACAAATCGTATTCGCATGGGTCAGGATTTCCATCCAACATGGTCTTTTATCTCTAGTAATATTGGTGAACTATGCATGTGCCTCTGTGTGTGTTTTTGTGTGTGCAAGAGAGAGAGAGAGAGAGAGAGAAAGAGAGAGAGAAAGAGAGCAGCCCATACAGTGTCTTGCTGTCCTCTGATGTAGGTGAGGGTCCGTCTCTGCTCGGATCTTCAGATATTTTAATCGCTTCCTCCATCACTGCCAGCAAACCATTCCCACCTTCACCACGCAGGGCGGGGCCAAAACACTCCGGCCGGCGAATCAGTAGCCGCACCACCACATTAGCGTTCTCTTCCACACTCTCACCTACGGGGGAAAGAGAGAGGCAGTTACCAACCGGCCAACTGATAGACAGAAAGAGAACGAAAAAGTAGAGAGAAAAAAAAGACAGAGAGAAGGAGAGAGTAGGTAAAAAAAAAAATAATCCAGAACAGACTAACTGAAGCAGGAAGAGTTATAGCTACTAAACTGGCAACTCATGTTATTAATATTTTAGTACTTTTTAAATGCATTTTAAACATTAGATGTTAGAATTGCATTTCTCCTCTTTATAATAATTTGCTTTATATAAAAGATAAACAATGTATTTGTGATAAAGTAAAACAATGTACAATGTATTGACAATCATGAAATTCATGAGAAGTAGTCTTAACAGGCCCAAGAATTATGTATAGTCCAGGTTCAATATGTATGTTTTTAATCGGGATTTCAAAAAAACTAAAAAGCCAACTTGCTGAAGCTTTACTTAAAGAGGCAGCAGAGCAGCATACATTACAGTAGTCTAATCTCAAGGTTATACAAGCATGTACCAATATGGTTTACATAATTTAAATATATCTACTGTTAGAAGAAGACTTCTTCATTAATGTGACTCTCACCGTTACAGAACACAGCGAAGCGGAGGAAGTCGAGGTACCGCTCTCCCTCCACAGGGTTCCAGCCAATATCAGGATAACCCTTAGATACTAACATCACACAGCTCTGCAGCCCACAGCCTGCTAGATACTGCACCACCTGCACATACACACAAACACAAAATACAGGAAAATAAAGAATGCAACAAAAAAAAAAGTAAACAAAATGTGTAGTAATTCTATACCTTTGTTAATGTATTTTCAGAACAGCCATTAATGCTAAATAGTCACATTGAGCTTTTGGTAAACCTGTTTTTTAATATATAATAAAAAAGGTTACATGTATCTCATGTATATTAAGGTATTAAACAATGAATTCATAGTTGTTTTTTCCCCAAAAATGATTGCCAGTTATTCTGGTAAGCACTGCACCTTTACTTTAGTTCAGGGACATACCAACTAGATAAAATGATTAGGAACTCAGAGAGGAGTGAAGAAGTAGAGAAACAGAGAAAAGGAAGTATGTTTGTTTTCGGACCTTCTCCAGGTCTGGTTCCCTGAGTGCCAGCGCCAGTTCGTTATTGTCCATCACAGAAGCAGCAGCTACATCCAGCGGTGTGGAGCCGCGCATTGATGGAGATGCTGTAGAGAACACACACAGGCTTCACTGTACAGTGTATATTTGCATTCACATAGACCCAATCACAAACACACAGTCATGTACACAGGGAAAATCCAAGCAGGTCAGCTTCAGTGAGCTGGAAATTCTTGATCAGGGTGGAGTGAAATGGTGATTCGATGGGGTCTGAGTCTGATGTCACCAAAATCTTTAAATGTGTAGACTACAAAATGAGCCAAGTGGCCCTTTTAAACAGTTTCAGTGGGCTTCCAATCCAGAGATCACTGAACAGTGTTGCTTCACATGTTAGTCAGGAACCCAGAGTAACAACACTTATTTCTGTTTAAATAGTGAGCTGTGGTGGGCCTGCGGATTGCACACACTAGCACTTGATTCCACAAACAGAACAAATGTAACCGGCTCTCCTCAAACCACACTCTTTTTTTCTTATTATATACATGTACTGTAATGATACACACTGCTAGAGAAACTAATTTTGTGCAATAGCCCTTTACCAACATTTATAACGGTGCACAATCTATTCCCACGCTCGGTTTGCTCAGATGAGCACACATAACTGGGGGAAAAAAAAATGCCACGATTAAAAAGCAGTGCAGTGAATTGTAAGAGTAACAAAAGCTTTCTGGTATACAACAGCAAACGAGTGGTAGACCCAGGGAGAAAAATGTAATGGAGAATGAAGCTAAAGACTTAAGTACCTTGACTGAGCTAAGGGTTTTACCCATTAAATGGTGCAATACCTCACTGGCAAAGGCTCTTATACATTAACATCTGGTAAAGACAATTTCTTGGAGAATACATGTTCAGTGGTTATAGGGCTTTACTTTTCAGTCACTCTGTAAAACATTAATCATTCGTCTTTAAGAAGATAGGGAGTGTTGTTACCGAGACCCACGCTGCTGTTCTCCAGCAGGTAGCTCAGGTGATCAAACATGGCCTTCTGGTTCTGACGGCTGATCCGGCAGAAGTAACACAGAAAGCGGCAGCAGTTGGCCACCATCTTAGGAAAAGTGATTTCCTAGAAACCAGAGGATCAAGAAACGGAAATACAAACACAAAAATGCAGTTAAAACTGAAGAGAAATACATTAACAAAGAAGTATAGCCAAATTATAACAATCTTACTATTAATATTAAGATTCATGAATTTAACACTATTTTAACTGCCAAGCACACTATAGGGTATGATGGAACTCTTGTAAATACAGTTCATTTGTTCAGTTGAGCGTTTCTGTTACTGACTTGTTTTACAGTTATAAGAAATTGCCTGTGTGTTCTATAAATGAAAAGCACTGCTTTTGCTCTTTATTTCAGATTATGAAGTCATATAACAGTCCTTCATCATATCAATAAATCCCTGTTTAACAAAAACATTCTAATCTCCACTACAGAAACCAGGAGCCCTACAGGAACACAGGGACTTTATGAATGCCTGTTAAAAATCAGGGCTAATTTTACTTCCCAGGTCATTTCACAGAACCCTTTCAGTTCCTGCTCCATAGTAAGTAGTTTTGCGCAGACCAGGAATTACTGTGGGTGGAGCTTATTATACTGAATGTAGCTGACTGGTATCAGCGCTCAACCTCTATATGTACGCTGTGTTACAGTAGTTCTGCATGCTGACATTATGTTACTTTTGCACAGTTTGCATCACTTCAGTTATTTTCTACAATGGCCTCCTATGCTACCACAGCGATTTAAAGTTACTTTTTGTTCTCACTTATGTAATAGCCGTGATAAACAGACATTCCGTCAGCAACCTAGCTTTTTTCTCTCTTTCTCTCGCTCAGAAAATGCAGCTTGTCATTTTACTGAGAAAACAAAAAGCATAAACTCTTCTGTCCTGAAGACTTTCCTTTGCTGATCAACTCCACAAAGCACCATTACTATTACAAAGCAGAGGCTCTCTAATTGTTACAACTGAGACTCCTTCCATAAATGTTAAATAAATGTCTCCTAAAAAAGTCACCACATCAACGATTACACGTTTTATTTTGTCAAAAAACAACACATTGTATCCTTAGTATTAGATTATGTTGAGCGACCACCATACAAGTCTCTGTGTATGAGCTGTCACTATAGAAACACTAAGGTATTAGAACAAGCGCATTGACACTAACCCATCATTCATGTTCCGTTTTGGTAGCACTTTCATACAATTGTGCATATTTTCAATAAAGTGTTATGAGTGACCTTTTCTAAGTGAACTATATTCCTATTGTAGGCTAAGCAAAATTAATGATTACTTCTCTGTGTGATGAAGTTCATATTTCCTTCTAGCAGTATTCTTGGTAATAACATGTTCTATGCTAATGATCTCTGCTAGGAGTCATCTGGGTGATCTAAAGTAAATATCTGCTGCTTTTAGTTTGTTTTGAATAATAGGCTAGTCATCCTCTGCTAGGCGTGTTAGGCAGGGTGATGGTTACCTTGGACTCCCCCCCACCCAGCACATTGACCATGACCTCCATGACCGTTTCATGCATGCCCAGAGCTCTCATCAGGTTTGGGTGCTGATAGAACACCTTATTGTTCATGATGTCGCTGTAGAGGACAGGAAATGAGCCATCAGGGTTCCCATTGATGCTAATACATTTTTGATACATGAAGTAGTTTACGAAGCGAATGACACAGTGAGTGTGTGTGTTCACCTCAGGCCACGGATCATGAGTTTCTCTTCCTCGCGACCCATGCGGACGCTGAGCAGTGAGCGGATCTGTCCGAGCGAGGCTAACAGGTTGATGGTGTCCTCCACGGAGACAGCATTGATGGTGTAAGTTTTGGGCAGAGCACGCACCTGCCCTCCAATTCCATCGTACTGCCTGTGTAGCAGCACGAACATGGCCCTGACCAGCTCAGGGTCCTCAATCACAGACTCCTGAGCCCAGCGCACCATTGTCTCTGAGATCAACTGCTGCAGAGTGCCTACACAGTGCAAAGACATCACCCATCGCCATTTATTCCATTTTATTTTACTAATAAAAGCTTTACACGACTTATCACCCAGTTAAAACAGCAGGCCAGAGGTTTACTGAGAAAATGAGGAAAACAGACATTAAAAATTGTGAGTACTTACTGGGCTTCTTGGCTTTTTTTTTCTTCGGCATGTCAGTCATTTTCTTCTTCAAGTACGCCACTTTTTCCACCAGGGACATGAGACGCCCTCTGATTGTGAAATCGCTGTCTCCCTCCCCCATCTTATCGTCATCAATCTCTATACCTGCACCAACACACACAATATTATCAACATGATATCACTGTTAAATCAAATGGATAAAACCAATTAAACACCACAACATTCACTTACAGAGATAAAAATGCAACTGTATCTGAGTTCTGCAGTGGCACCAATTTCTTAAGGTCGTACTCAGTAGATTAAAGTTACTTTAGTAGTCCTCACATATCATTATTTATACATACATGCATACATATAAATAAAAATACAGTTGGTTGTGTCCAACTGATCGAAATGGGGGTATTATTATTGATTTCTAAGCCTATAACAGACATCGCCAATACAGCAATAAAATCTCTGTTATGATTTGATGAGCCTGTAAATTAGATATATGTCTTTAGTGCAGCTTCCAATGCTGAATCAAAGTTTATATGGAAGAAAGAAACTTCCCCAAAAGAACTGCATAAGTAGAGTGAGATGAGTGTGTAACAGAGCATGGAGTGTGTGTAAGTGTGTGTTTGTACCACAGTGTGTCATGAGATCCTCATGGAACTGCAGCAGCTGCTCTCGGATTTCCTCTGGACACGGACACTCCTGCTTCTCATCCTTAAAGCTGAGCAGCATGTTAATCTGAGAAAAGAATACACACACACACACACACAGTCAGGCAGACACAAAATACACTCTCCAAGTGCACATAACAGAGGCTGTGTCATGAAAAAATGCTGAATCGTGAACTTGTACAGACCTGTTCCTGGGGCGGTGAGCGGAACTCTTTGGTTTTGCGAGCAGTGAGGGCAGCAGACATGTTGAGCGCCTGCATGACCTCGTTATAGCGGAAACGCTGATTTTCCTGCAGGTTAGCTACGAAGTCATCAGAGAAGGCCACTACTGCCTCGATCCGGTGCCGGACCTGACAGTCACACAGATACTGCAGCAGATGGCACATCTGATGAACAGAGAAACAGGTTGAATAAACCAGGCATTCAAATTACAGCAATTACTTGAGTTTGTATTTTTATAAATTTTCCCTGAAAAACATTTTTACATTTACGCAGACACTCTTATCCAAAACAACTTACAATTGAGCTGAGCAGGTGAAGGTTAATAGCCTTGGTCAAGGATTTAAACTGACAACCTTCTAATCTGTAGCCAAACCTTCTGATCAGTAGCCCAGAGGCAACATCCCGACATTTTACAATATCTAAAAACATTTTCATTCTTCTGACGTGCACAGATTTTTCAGGTGCATCACGGTGGCACTACAATGACCCAGAAGATGTTTACTGAGGATGATTGAATGAAAGTTTTTTTTTAAATAAGGTTGGAGGAAAAAGGCTTCTCACACATCTTCTACAACAAGCCACTGCCTAGAGCACACTACAACCCAGAAGGACAAGGCAGCTTATGTTGAATGCGGATTAACATACAAAACCACAGAGCCAGCAATACAGCAGGATAAATACAATATTTTGACGTGGGAAAGAAACTGCCCACATTGACACACATGGCACTAGTTCATTAGCACATTAACAAACTACAAATCTCTCTCTCATTCAACTGCCAATAACTAACTAACTAACTAACTAACTATATAAATAAATACAGGTAGATAAAGGAAAATAATTGACAGGCATTCAGGGCTGAGGTGTTGCTGCATAATGGAGGACAACCTAACGGAGTTGAATCTTTCAATAACTCGTGAGTCGTTGCACAGGAGTGTATCTAAGGCTTTGGAGACTTATAAAATAAAATAAACAATAAAACTGTTTTAAAACACTGTTAAATATGCAGTAAATATGTTTATATGTACATTTTATTTTAAAAAAAATAAAATCTGCTGTGTTGCAAACTTCTGACCTGCAATTTGACAGGTTCAGGGAGCTTCATCTGCAGCAGGCCTTCCTTGGGTACTTTCCTCTTTCCACTCTCTTCCTCCCCTCCTCCTGGGCCTCCTTCAGTCCTCCTCTCTCCGTGATCAGTCTCTCTGTCTGGGCTGACGGCCCTGCCTTGCTCCCCAGAGTCCTGTGAGAACACGCTGGGCTCGATGAGTTGTAGGATGGCCCTCAGGTCTCCGTTGTGGAAGATGCCCATGATGAGCAGTGTGTAAAAAAGCTTGATGAGAGGCACGAAAAGAAACTCTGTGCTTCCCCCTACAGGGTCTCTCACGTGCAGACTGCCCTCCTGTACCGCCTCGGTGAGCATCTCCATCGTGCGGTTCTTCAGCGTCTCCAATGGGAACTCTGGACTGTATTGGAAACGGTCACTCCCTCCGCTGCTGCTGCCCGTGGTGACAGCACTGACAAAATTCGGAGAGGAGAAGCGCATGCGTGGTCTCAGTGAGGTGCTCAGGCCGATTCCCGGCAGGCCGTGGCGCTTCTTCTGCTCGTCAGGAAAGAGTGTGATGCTCTTGGTCTCGTCAGTCATGGGCACAATGTACTCGTTGTTCATCATGAGCCGGGCCGTGGCATAGCTGCTCAGATGGATGTCAATGAGCAGCTCATAGTAGCCGGTGCGCAGTAGGCCCGCCATACTCTTGTTCTGAATGGCTGAGAGCAACTGAGACTCGTCTACATGACTGCAGAGCGCCGCTGCCACACGGTGGTTCCCCAGAGCGCACACAGCTGAGTACAGACGCAGCGTGTGGTAGTGGAACTGCAACAGCTCCCGCTGTTCTGTCAGCTCCAAGATATCCACCGACCTGCATACACAAACACATACACACAAAGCAACTAAGCTAAACCAGTGCATCTTTATGAAATGCAACAAGAATGGTATGTTCTCTACAGTGAAATAGCCAAATATATCATTCAGTGCAGAGCATACTGATGTATCACAACAAAAAATACCTTAAAAAGGCCTTCAAACAATGGCAGAAAATCAGTGTGAGCCTATGGGGGACGCTACCAGGAAGTCTGTGCCACTGGAATGGGTGTGTGTGTGTCGGTGTGTGCGTGGGGGGTTACCTATTCTCCTCGGGTATATGCAGGGCCATGAACTGCAGCGGTTCCGTGCACTGCACCATCCAGCCATGCCTCTCATTGACCCTGGTGACCTCTGACCTGAGGAAGTGATTGGGCACTCGGCTCCAGAGCACAGGCGTGAGGAACTGGACATGCAGACGGGGTGGACACTGAGATACTACGTTCTTCCTCTCACTTTTAAACAGCCCAGCTGATAACGGCATCACATTCTGAAACACAGAAACACACACAATGGACCATCCACACATATGTACATGTACATGCATGCCTCCCATTCCCTTACATCAAACTGATCTGATGGTGTCTAACATTAACTTTTTTTTTTAAAAGTCAGATTACAGACAGAATACCTTGTCCTAATTGCCATCAGCAAATGGTTAAGGGTTAAGGCAAATGTTTAAGGAGATACACCTACTTCAGTTACCTCTAGTAATATTAGCCTTGTACCTCAAGCAAACCTCACACAACAAACATTTCTTGTTTGACTTTAAAACATAATTAAATGTACCCATATTAGTGTAAATCCAGTGAGTTGTGTGTATATGTATTTTGTCTGTATGTAGGTTTGTGTGTGTAGAGGTGTGTATGTATCCATGTACACAGGCTCCGTGTGCATGCTTACCTTGATTCGTCCCAGCTCAAACTGGAAGACGTTGGGGCTGGTGGCCTGAGCAAACACTGCAGGGAACAGTTTGGTACTCGGCTCCACCTAGACGGACACACACTCAATATCATTTGGTGACACTGAACTTCAAACCCTCCAATGTCCCTGGACCTGTCCCGTTATTCTCAATGGAATTACAGAATCATTTATTGCGGTTACTAAATAGTACGCTTTAGAATAAATAACTGAATAATAAGCCGAGATGTGTGTTATATCACAGACTCCCACAGTCCTTCACTCATACACTCAGTGGCCACTTTATCACATACAACTACCATGCAAATGCACTTTATCCGTATACAGGTTTTCTCTGTAGCCTTTGAGACACTCCTATCAGCACCACACACACCATCATGTGAGGGTCACTGCTGTACTGAGAATGGTCCACCAATCCAAACTTTCAGTGATGCTCAGGGAGAAGGGGGCTGATACTCGTGGTACACGCGGCAGGTCAGATAAATTGGCTACTGAGTGCATTTATGTGTGTGTATAATAAGCAGCAATCTTATTAGCACAGCCATATTCACTGTTGTACCTGGTAGTAAGTGCTGAGCTCTTTGCCATTGGCTGTGAAAGTAAGCAGGCCGCTGGCTGTGTCCACCATGCAGCCAATCTCTAGGCCATTATTGTTACGGCCCTGCCCAGGGTTATTATTCTCACCGGCCCACACCATGTAGCAGTTACTGCGCTTAATACTGCAGCACACACACGCACGCGCACACACACACACACGCACACACAAGCACAAACACACACAAAGGAATAGAGAGAGAAAGAAGGAGGGATAGACAGAGCAACAACAATTATATGGGCTGCAATAAAACAGCAAATGGAATGATCTCACAATGAGAAAAGAAACACCACAAAAATCTTACTATAAACTTTTTAAAAAAAAACAGAAAATTAAATTCAATTTTCTTTGAATAACGCTTTTATCAATGGACATTGTCACAAAGCTGCTTTATATAAATATATAAATTACAGATATAAATTTAAAATTTATAAATTTTTCCCTAATGAGCAAGCCAGATGCAATGGTGTGAAGGAAAAACTCCCCGTGATGACATGAGGAAGAAACCTCGAGAGGAACCAGACTCAAAAGGAGACCCATCCTCATCTGGGTGACACCAGATAGTGCGATTATAAATCATGTCCCTTCTATACCTGTGTACTAGAGTGTCAATAAAGCACAACTGCGTAAACAGGGACTTATGAGCAACTTATGAGTATGAGCATCAGAGTCATTTCTGAATTCATTATAGTTTTAAATTAAAGTCTACTGTGTTGAAGTTATCAGCTGTTCAATGATGGAGACTTGAGTGCAAAACTGTTCATAGCAATGGCAACGAACAATTGCATTCCTCAGTATAGCTACTGTATAGCTACAAAGTGCTACCTATGTGGTATCTGGGCCAGATATATAGTCCAAAAATCGTACTTTTTACACATTACAATGAGCCTAGAGAAGCTTATAACCTGCAGTTTAGCATTCTGTACATATGTGTTGTGAAGAACTAGAGGTGATTTGAAACAAATATTTATGGAAAATATTTTGGATAAAACAGATTCCCATTACGTGGTACCATTATCTTAGCTGCTCCAGTGCAATAAACGCAAACCTCAGGCAATGAACATAAGAAACATTTACACAATTTATTTATAGCTACAACACATCAGCAGTTAGACATTGCAGTGCATGTACTGTATTGTGACAATGACAACTGACAATGACAATTTATTTATATAGCACAATTAATTACAACTTCCGTTGACCAATGTGCTTTCCAGCAAGTCATCAAAAACAGAAAAACACACAACAAACAAACAGAAAAGTTATAAAATCATACAAATATCCCATCAGCCGTACGCTTTAGAAAATAAAAATGTCTTTAGCCTGGACTTAAAAATATTAATTGTCTAATGGATTGTTCTACTGACTAGACCATAAATGGGATTTTCAGTTCTCTACACAGCCCTCCCACCTTTCTAGATTAGCAATGGAAGAGCTCTGCCCTGGACTATCGGCTAAATAAACCAATGAGCCATCAGACTTAGCGTCACTGACCTCTCATGAACTTTGCCCTTCTCATCTCCGAGGGTGACAGTGACAGTCCGGACCTTGTCAAGATGAAAGGCTGGGTCATACTGGTGGAAGTCAGAGGTTACCCACCCTACCCACACACTGGCCGGCTCCTGGCCTGGAAAGATCCGCACCGAGTAGTAGTACTGAACCAGGGAGGAAAAAAAGGCACTGTAACCGTCGGTATTTATAAAATCATACCATTTATTTATTTTGGCTCTGGAACTAAAATTAAACAATAATGATGAGACTAAATTACAGAGCATCAGCTTTAATTCAAGGGAACTTTGGGAGAGTGCTCCTGGTCTGTTAAAAAAGTGACAATGTTTACACGTACAAAAGAATCTGATAACTGCAGTTATTCAGGAAAAAATTTAGATGTCTTGAACAGAGTTTGTTTTAAAATATAGTATGCTGCTTACGTGACCACTTTCATCTAGCAACTGCCAATGGCATTATTAATGTGCATTTAAACACACTCTGCATGTCTGATAATATTATTGTCCCACTACTTTAATGTGATGATCTGAATAAGTGCCATTCACTATATACAGATATAAACACCCTTGAACTGAAGCTGACACGTGAGCAGTAGAGGTGCTGGTGAATTGTTATTTCTCACCGTGCATGTCTGCATGAGGAACTCATAATCATCTCTCTCATCAGCCATCACCTCCTCAGACAGACGAGCCGAAGAGTTACTCGTGCTGAAATCCGGTTTAGACTTTTTCAACATGAATCTGCACCACACACACACACACACACACACACACATTTGCCTTACACCCGTATTTCTTTTAACTAAACCTATTGCCACCTGCTTAATTTTTGACCATATAAAATTATTATTTATTAGCATTACAACAGGCATTATATCATAGACAGAATTTTCATCTTTGTAAAGACACCCTTTTCACATTTGTGATTATTTATGTGCCTTTTTATTTTTCATGGTGCCTTGCCATCTTCACTTACATAGTTTCTAAAATTATTCAGAATGTTTTATGTTTATTTTTATCTGGGCTGAGTCTCAGTGTCGTAATTTTATTATACATTATTCAGACCTGCGATCCCCAAAGAGAAATAATGTGTAGTCCCGTACACTGGGAAAAGGACTTTATTCATTACCGTTAAAATTTTTTGTAAAGTGTTAGATTTGACATTTCTCTGTAAGCCTATTTTTTAAATCTTTTTTTCTTTTGGCTTTTTTCTCTTTTGGACAAAAAAATGAAAGTGCACTTTTGGATCATTTTTGGTGACATCCCGAATAAATTAATTAATTAACGTTAACTCTGTCCTTATCTAATGTGAGCTAGGTCGAGCATGCATTGATAGATTTTAATTCACATTAATGAACTCATACTATTCTCCAATTACTTTGACAGAAAGTGAGGGTGCCGCATCAGTGCAGCTATTTAAGCTGGGAACACAGCCGAGCCAAGACCACTCTCCAAAAGATGACTTTAATGTAAGATGGGGGGAAGGGGGCGGGGCTTTCAGGGGTGTCAGTTAATATTGGATATAATATAAGCAACTGTTCCATATCCATATGATGACTGGCTCATCTGCTGTTTTTATTAGGGGTGAAAAATGAAGTGTGCTCTTTTAGTATATTTTATATTTTAGTGATATTGTGCACTAGAGGTCTCAGTAGAGCACTCCAATGTAAAAAATGAGGAGTTCCTATGCAAAATGCATAAAGATCTGCATTAGGCCTTGAGTTGAGAATTCTTCTGTATTCTTGCCACTGTAACATTGGAATTCATCCATCCATCCATCCAAATCTGATTCAACACACACACACACACACACACACACACACCTACACACCTCTGTTTTAGTTTGGATGGTTTCTCCTGGTTGTAATCCTTGTGATTGTTAAACTCGTCCCTGTCTTTATCCGGGCCGTTCGAGCTCATGTGGCCGTGAGAGCTCTTCATCAGCACCTCAAAGTCTGACACCGTCTCAAAATCTTCCAGATCTTTCTTTGGAGAGAAGAAGCTGCCATTAGCTGGTAAAGTCCCGCCAGCGGGTTTCGTGAATCCCTCAGCGCACTCGATGGGCATGCTCAACCGGTAAAACACAATGTCTGTGTTACTGTTCTGGGACCCAAATGACCTCTGCGTGACCTTTAGGCATGGCGGACTCTCCACTGTTCCATCAATTCTCGTGACCTTTTGGAGACAGCAGACATACACACCACTAAACACACTCGGTATTATTTCCACTGAGCATCCTAGAAAATGGAGTTACTTAAAATAAATCAAGCCTGTCTATATGTAACGTATGATGTTTATCAAATAATCAGTTTAATCCCAACCTAATTAAACCACATTTAATATAAATTGCAAGATTTAACTGACATGCTCCATAAATATGTGAAAAACTGAATGATTTGACCTGAGAGTAGTAAAAAAAAGAGGTACTGGATTGAAGTAAAGCCTTGTATGCTTGTAATTAAGTGAAAATACAGTGTGTGAGCAGACCTCAATGTGCTCGTAGCCTGGTGGTACAGGGATGAACTGAGGCAGCCTCTTGCTGAGCCACATGGTGACGTCTCGGTTCATGTTGACGGCGAATGGCTCGTAGCCCTCCTGCAGGCCGCAGATGGTGAAGAACTTCAATGTGCTCACGTCTTTCCCAAAGTTCATCCGGCCCACCTGACTCACGCCCAGACTGCACACCGGGATAAAACCTGTCTCACAGCACACAGCACAAGAAAAAGTGTGCTACACCACAGGAGATAAAATACAAACCTAAGACATGTTCTGTCCTACATGAGCATTTTTGGGAAACAATTCGATCGGTGAATAGCAGTAAAGATTTGTGAACAGTTAATCATCATTATTCAAACACATGTAAACATTTGTTATCATAGGTAATCAAAACACACTTTTTGTTCCTAATGCTTTGGTAAATATACTGCATGTGCTCCACTACACACTGCATTAAAGCAAGAGTTTGGCAAAAAGGAAAATGAACCAAGACATGCTTGCTGTCTGAAGAATATTATATTATCTCATAAAATACCAATTGCATAATAAACAGTACAAACTAATCTTGATTATTAAGACTAACACTGTAGATGAAATCAGGACTCATGCTGTTTATTTGAGCTATATTATGATCAGTTATGCCAACGGCACATGTACTATGGTCCAACTGTAAAGAGGCATATTTAATTTATTTTCAGTGCATTTGGGAATCTGGGTCAAAACTGGCACAGTCGGCCATATCTAATAATTGGGTGGTATTTTCATTCTGGGTCCTGGTCCATATCATGTCTAAATTGTGGCAGTGATATCGTGATGCAAATGAGCTCATCACTGTCACTCCATGGTGCTATGTGTTCAAGATGGAAGTGCAATTCTCTATCTTTTGCTACCTGGGCAGTGATATGTATGATATTAATGCCTCATCTTCACTGCAATGTTTGCTGTATCATAGCAACCAATAGGTGGCAATATGGTCTTCTTTTTGTAGGCACATTGTGAAAGGAAAGGATTTCTTAAAGGAAGTGTTTTCACACACACACACACACAGCACAATTACAGTGACTGAGTTCTGGCTGATGTAGATAATGGAGACATCGCACTGGCTAGAACACATTTCCTTGTGTACTGGATTTGGATACTGCATAGGATGCAATACAGCATCCATATGCGAATGAACAATGTTTTACTAGGCATATTTTTGTAGTTACTTGTGAAGTAACATCAACAGTGACTATATTAGCCATTAACAGATCATTATGCAGCACGTTTCTGCTAAGATCAATATGAATTGATCTTTTGTGTGTGCATGTTGTTTGTTCCTTGTTTTGTGGAATCAGCTTAGCAGCACCAAAACCCAGACAGTAAGATTCACTTTCATACATATACACACATGTGCACACAGAAAAAAAAACAATAAAATATACATATATATATATATATATACATAACTGCCTTTGCCAGGAGGTTAAACCTTGGCCGCACTTACACACGCCCCAAATCAACACAGAAACGGTGTGTAATGTAATAACCAAGTCAGTAGTTGACTGTATCTCCACATACACACACCACAAATGAGATCTCACTATCAAATGTCTGCCTAACTAAACCACCCGCATATAGATTGGCACAGTAGATGTTCCAATTTTTCCATGATGTATTACAGTATTACATTTATAAGCCATCATTTAAAAAAATTTCTAGTAACATTTAGCAGGCTCAGCTACAAAGTGCTAGCAGGTTGGCTAACACCAGGTCAGTCTGAGCTGCTCTCTAGCTCCAAAACCATCGTCCAGTCTCAGCTTAAATAGAAATAGCTAAAAACAGCACACAGTATTCCAGTCTAATTAGTCATAGACATATATTTATAAACTGAGTGGGTGTTATTTTCAGACACAGGATTGAAAATCTAGTGGCACAGTATAATAGATGAATAACTAAAATCACAAATCTGAGAGGTAAAAAAAAAACTGAATTTACAGGGAAATGAGGAATTATCAATCTAAGAGCAAACAGAGGAGATTCAGAAATCAGGAAAGTCACATGGTACAAAGACGTCTCAGCCTGACTTAGCAAAAGGCAGGGGAAAAAAACAAGCTTAACATATACATTGTTTTCTAAAAGGACAGGATAAAAGCTACATTCTTACATTTACACAGCTAGGACCACTTGTTTGATTTTTACTCTGATCTTTACACTAATTTAAGTGTAAATGCATAGCATAGATCAACTAAGCTTTATGACAGATAAGCCACATCAACATTGTTGAAGCTTACACAGTTTACCCAGCGTTAGCCACTACGGATGTAATGATACATTCTGGTCATGATTCGATTTGATTCACGATACTGGCTTCAATTCGGTTCTCAGAATATTTTGACAAAATAAATGAAGAAAAACTATGACTGAAAAGACTCCTGTTTTATTTTTGAATCTAATACAGTGCAAAACAATGTGCATTTCTGTCTGTATAAAACTAAACAAATCAAAAAAATTAAGAACAGAGGTTTCATATTATAAACAAAATGTAATACACATACACTACATCTAAATAAATAAATAAATACTTCAAAACTTTGAAGAAACAAAGTCTCTGACTTGGGATACGATTGATTGAAACACAATGGGCTGAATAGCAGCAACTGAGGTGTCATTTTAATAGAAATAGAAATAGGGCTCCTATGCAGGCTAAAATGCCTGTTTGAAAGCTACTAAAGAGCTTTTTTTTTTTAACTGTTACAATGTTTCCCAGTAATGGCACCGGCACTCCACAAAAGAATGCAATCGTGTGACCAGCATGCTCACTTCACTATATAATTTAATTCTATAGGCTGCGCAGATTGAGACCTCTGGTGTTCAAATAGTGCGACTGCAATAGACTGTTAATTGATAGATTTCCACGATATGAATCGCACATTTCTACAATACACATCATCGCATTTTTGCATCACGATGCATCGTTACACTCCTATTAGCCACACTACATTAATATGGAAGAAATTCTGGTAAACTATGTTGTGGCAGCTGGGGAGTGATAGAGCACTGGCTGTGCATGGGAGGAGAAGTCACAGAGTTTGAGCGGGAAATGAATGATTGGCTACACCTGTGTGTAATTAATGGGACATTAATAGTGTATATCTCCTGTGTGTCTTGCAGTGATCTGCTGAATGCTAGACAGAGAGAGTTGGTGTATATTGGAATGATAAACCTGGAAACATCCCACTGAGTCTGTGTGAATTTTGAGTTCTGTCTTGTTTGAATTATGTTTTCTGAATTTGAAAGACCCATGATGAAAAGCACAGAGCAAAAAGAGAAAATAAACACATCACCTTTCTCTTTCTCTCTCTCTCTCTCTCTCTCTCTCATCCTCACATCCATCACACTCAGCAGGGTGGCATATACATGCAGATATTGAAAAGTTATTTTAATAAATGATCCAGACTTTGTACTGCATATTGTGTCTGTGAGAACCAACACTAACCCACAGAGCAATTCACTAGGTGAAAATTCTGAACAGGTTCAAGTGGAATGTGGAAAGAACTGAAAAAAGGGTGCATATTTAATAAAGATAAAATATGTCCTAAGCAATTGTAAACATAGCAGCCATATTTAATATAGAATCAGCGTCACTACCACCTTCCCAACCATGACATGTGTATTATTTTAATTAATTTTAATTAAATTACAATTTTTCTGCCATCAGCATGGTGAAGTCACAATCCAATTTACTTAGAACTGAGACACAATATAATCCAAGCATAGAGCTGAGCAACTGAAAGTTGTGTTTAGGAGTCCAGCAGTGGCTCTGTGGCAGCCCTGCAATGTAAAATTACAACCTTCTGATCATTAGTTCAAACCTTAACCACTGAGCTACCACTGCCCCATAACTTCACACCTACTCACAGAAGACTCTATTTTACTCATGAATTATCAATAACCACTTATGCTACTGATTTTTTTCCTGCACACACACACACACACAAACACACACCATCTCCCTGTCTTACTCTCACCAGGAAATGGACAGAATAGTTACTAACCTTCCCAGACCTCAAAGTCTTTGAATGCGAGTTCAGAGCCGGAGTCGTCCAGCAGCACCTCTCCGTTCAGTGTGAACATCATGGTGTGCTCATTCAAGTCCACCATGCAGCCTACAACATCTCCTGGCAGCCATGAACGCCCAAAGTGCTCATTCCCCTGGTGCCACCTCTGGGCCTGGAGATAATATACACACAGGTTAGAGATAAGAGTTCATACTGTAATAAAGGACATAAACATGAGTGAATATACATTATACATTTATTTTGACAAGGCAGAGCAACATACATTCTCTTCCTTCCTTATCTGGTGCTCTCACACACCCACCTGGCCTCTCCATCTTTACAGCTCTTACTGATTCTGATGATGATGATGATGATGATGATGATGATGATGGTGATGAGAGCTCTCCTCGGCTGTTAAATTTGCTATCTTTTTTTTTTTCCTCCATCAGTAATCCTACTCCTTTCTATTTCTCTCTCATGCTCTCTCTTTGCACCTGGGCCTATGATCTCTGAGTCACTCTGGCTGAAACGGAGAGGCAGCTGGGGGAAATAACAACCTCCGTGTCCACTCATACACACTCAATTCACAGCCATCATGAGCTTCACACTTTTCCATCAAATAAAGCTTCGGGACATGGCCAGAGACAAGTGGGCTAACGGGATATTTTAAACTTCAGTATCAAAATCTAAATTATTTTTATATGAACAATGGGAATGGAGTTTAGAAAAAGGTATAAGTTATTTTTTTATTTTGGAAACACTAGTAATTAAAGCCTGTCCTAACAGAACTGACTATTTATTAAAAGGTAACTGTGAATAATATCCCATCCAGCTGTACTTCCTGGTCGCAGATCAATGAAGATAAATGAATAAATGAACTGTGATGGGGAAAAATAATATCAAATTGTTATTTTGTGTAATAATTAAATGAACTATTTAACAAGCAGACACACTACAGTCAACAAAAGATTCTTGCAAGCAGACAGCACTGATGGAGCTAATATTAGTCTTTGAAGCATCCCCACTGTATACCTCAAACAGGTAAATTACTCCTTAAACTACACCACCAATAAGAATATAATTAACATGATTAGAATAAAAGCATTTGCACTTTGAGTTTCTAAGTAATGTGACAGGTTGTTTATTTAATCTAACAAACCCTTTCACTAAAACCCTATTATTGATATCACAGATCATACAGTCAGGTCCATAAATACTGGGACATCGACACAATTCTAACATTTTTGGCTCTATACACCACCACAATGGAT
>CM075014.1:19315455-19326821 GCA_037576675.1 Pangasius sanitwongsei | reverse complement strand
TGGGAAGAGAAGAGTATGCAGAAGGAAAGGAACTGCTCATGATCCTAAGCATACCACCTCATCAGTGAAGCATGGTGATAGTGGGCATGTGTGGGTTATTTTGCTTTGTTTCTCCCATATCAGTATAATTAGCCCTTTCTCTTTCCTTACCTTAAATCCATCAAACACGAAGGCCTGGTCATCAGAGCCCAGCTCCTGGTCTGGCAGGCAGCCTGGACGAGCCCAGCCCACCCTCATCTCGCCTGCTGTCACCACCTCCAGCTCAAAGTACCACTTCCCAGCATTCACACAGTATGTCTTTTCAGCCCGGAAGATCCGGAAACGCTCTGCAGATACGTTGTTAATGTCTGCTCGAGCTGCTGGAGAAGAGAGACAGGCAAACAGGAAATGTACAAAGAGGTCTAATGCCGGTTTTGACATAGCTGAAACTATTACTACCAGTTATTTTACATTGTACCACAGCACTGCTGAATGCTCAGTGTATATTCATGCACTCTGAGGTTTATATTAATGTGCTCGTGCTAACAGATTATCATTTCTTTGGTAACAATTTACCCAGGACCTTGTAAATGGCAAATTACACATAAATAGAAAAAGAAATGTATATATATATTGATATATTTTTGTTCTGTGAAGAGATGGGGTTTTTTAAGGAGTCTCCAGTGTTAATGCTTTGCAACTGGGAGAGCTAAAACTATTCATTTAGGCTTTCCAACATGTGAAAGTCTTTAGGACAGAGGAATTTGTGCTTTGTGGTTTCTTTTCTGTATTTTTCATCTTATTAACTTCAAAAGTGAGAAAAAAATATATAGAATCTGGTAAATGAACTGTTTTTAGCTATTATATTGTAAGTGATAACCAGAACTAACATGTTTTGCAGACACTCTGCAACATTAAATGTAACTGTAAACTACAGTAATATTCATTAATAAAGAAACTGTGAGCATCAGCTAACCACTGATGCATTTAAGTAATATTGCATGAGAGTGCAACTATACTAAATAACGGCACGTCTGTGATTTGGCCCTGTGAGCTCATGCCGTAGCTAATCATGGCTTGCTTATATTCAGATTAACTGCATGACTGTGAGTACAATATTACTCCAATACAACAGTTCTATAAACAAGAAATTAATACTGAGTAACTGACATTTCAGGCGTCGCTAACACTACTATAGTAACCGTTTTGAACTAGGAAGTATAATTTTACAGAGGCGAACACAGATGAGCAGAGTGATAAACACAGTGAAACATCTCAGTGCGGTTGTAGTAAATATAAGCACTCTTGGAACACCGTTCGACCACTCAAATTAGTGGACCGGAACTATCTGTTTAGGAATGTCACACTTCTAGTTGTGTTGTTATACGAAAATAATAAACTTCGAGGTAGTAGCAGTGAATCGCTTCAAGTCAGGCCACATCACCACCCTGTCGTTAATTATTTTTGTATAACGGCATGCCCCCAAGTGTTTTATTTGTGTAGAGATGAGTGAAATTATCACCACACAACAATCTCTCTATGGCTGTTCTTCTCCATCTTCTTTAAAGAACCAAATGTGTGGCCATTAACGGTTGCCAGAGTAACTGAATTGCTTATCTTCCAGCAGCAGCAGAATGAAATTTGAAAGAAAAACTGTCTAAGGTTTTGCCCTTGCAAGTTCTAATCACAGAGATGCCACAGCATCTGTAGTCCAGGAGTCAAAGACAGCATAGCTGGCAATGTCTGGCTTCACATGTCTTGGAGGGAATGTGTTAGATTTCACTCTCACAGATTGGTAGCTTCTGTACCACACAGGAGATTTATATCTAGCGCACAGGTTCCCAACCCTGGTCCTGGAGAACCCGTTATCTGTGTACACTTTATTGCTTCCCTGCTCCCAACACACCTGATTCAACTAATCAGATAATTAACAGAGTTGAAGTGGTGCATTAGACCAGGGAAAGCACTAGACAGGTGTTACTCCACGACCAAGGATGGGAACCTGGAAACATGCAGCTTAAAACTACAGCTAAAAAGTAGAATACTATAAAATGAAGTCATGTTACATACTAAAGCAAGACTAAGAGCAAAAAAAAAAAAAAAAAAAAGCAGAAACTGTAAACAGCTGTATTATAGCACAGGAAGCGCATCACCAGGGAGGATACTCATCATCTAGAGACGTATATGCGTCAGATTTCAGGCGGTTATCAGTTTCAAAGAAAAGCTGCGGCAAAAGAAGGAAAAGACGCGAGAGGAACAATCCAGACTCCCTCAGGACCAGAGAGCACTCCAGGAAACACACGCCATGAAAGAATTGACAGCCATGATCATGTTGCAATTCCTTTCCGCCTCCCAGCTACCATTTAGTCACAACAAAGCATATCCACCTGCATGGTCCAGTGCCACTTTTCCTTCACCTTTTTATATTACCTGTACTTATAGTCCTTATGTGCTCATGTGTCCAGTTTCTACAGTTCTGCATGTATAGATTTACATAATCTACAATTACAATTAAATCTCCTCTTCTGTACCAGTCATTAAGGAGTCATTGTTTTATCAGAAAATCAAATGCAGTAAAGGGCCCAAATTCTAAAAATAATGCCAGCATTGTATTATCTGTGAACTAAACTGTATACAGCCAGTTATTCAATATATATACAGAACTGCTCTGTTAGATAAATCCATAAATGTAAGCATGCAATGAAACACATATTCATGACTCACTGGACTTCAAATAAAACAGTGGTGATTGATGCACCAATAAAACCTTCAGGCTGCAAGTGATTAAAAAGTTTTCTCCTGCTCTAAAGTGTCCCAATGCAGATAATGAAGGACTTGACATTGAGATAAAAGACTTAGATCGGATGAGCAGGACCGTAGTTGCTCAAGTATTTTATTGAAGATTACTTCTGCCAATTTTACAAGGCTTTAAAAATAACAGTATTAATGTCACTGTCAAGTGAGATACACTACATCCATTGATGACGACAGATACCAGAGTGCTGTTATCATTACTTCTACACCCTAAAATTGTATGTGCTGTGGAAAAAAAATATAGCTGGTTTGTTTTTCTAAATTGTGCAATCCAAAGAAAATAAGTAAAGCCTGTGGAGGAGACATTTCTAAGGTCATTCCAAACTGAAGTGTTAAATTTTTTAAAATTTTGTGTTTATCTATAAATTTAGATGATTAAATTGCACATGCACGTAGCGAGCTAACTGCACTACCTGTACCACAGTTCCTGGTAGAGTTAAGGTTCCTTAGCTTCGTAAATAGGTCTGCTTGGAGCTCTCTTTTTATAACACTCTGTTGCAGGATTCACATAGAATATTTTAGAAGATCCCCACAAACAGCCAACCCAAAGAACTCTAGATTTAATCTTTGTTTTCTAAGAATGTAGTGTGATTAGGTGAACTTGTACCTGTAGTACAACTGTTGGTCTGTTGCTTGTTTTGACTAATGTTATATTCTGCCAACTGTATTGCAGCTTAGCTAACATTAGACAACTAATGCTAGCCAGCTATATTATCATCTGTTCATTATTAATTTGCAATGCTTTTTTACATAAGTCTAAGCCTTTGTGATTTTTGTGACAATAAAACACAAACGAATGTTTCTTTTTCTTCCCATTTCAGTCACCTGCCAATTCCCACCCAATGATCATCTATCCCTTACCACACAACAGCTACCAACCAGTGAGGGTAAAGAGTAGGGTAAAGAGTAACATGTGAAACATGTGAAACCAGCCACCTGCTTTTCAAACTGCTGTTCATGCTGCATCACCCGGCAGCGTAACACACTGAGAGAAGAAGGCTATCTGCACTCTTCCACATACATGAGGTCATACACACCCATGACTGGCTAGTGTTTCTGTGATTGACAGGGGGGAGAGTGTATGTCATCCTTCCCACCCAGAGAGCAAGGTCAATTTTTCTCCCTGGGCTCCCAGCTACAGATAACTGTGGCACTGTCGGGGGAATTTTTGATCCCTTTCCTCTGGAAGGTGCAGACTTTGCATGAAGAAGCATATAGTCACAATCACATTAGAAGTCATTTAGTAAGAGAAATGGCTATTTTGAATAGGCTGAAAATAAGGTGGATACCGTGGTCTTGGTCAGGAGCCTCCAGGTTGTATCCGTAACCTAGTAAAGTCCGCACAGCCTCTCGCAAGCTGTCCTTGTTGGATTTCTTGGTTCTCTCGTCCAGAAGAGCATAAGGCACCAGCCGCGGATTCCTCTTGTTCTTCACATCCTACAACAAGAGGGAGAGAGAAAGAGAGATAAAGTGAAAGACAATCTGATATGACAGTATTCCGTATGCATAATGTATGTATCTCAATAAACTTCCCTCAGGAGGATGCTGCAAGTGCTGATATTAAAGAAATAATAAAGCCAAAGGATATAAGGGGTTGCTGTTGTTTGTCCCTTATACTCAATGTCATATTTCCAACAGCCAAATGTGTCAAGTTTTACAAGAAAGAAAGAAAGAAAGAAAGAGGCTTTCCAATAAAATTCATAAATATATACTTCTGGACATTTTGAAGCTTGGTCTCACTTGGTGTGTTGACATGCAAAGACTCGTCTCTCCAAGTAAATTTTATTCCGATCTCATGTTTTGAATGAACAGTTTATAATCTCCCATCAGCAATTAACCATTAAAAAGTAGTTTGGTCCACACCACTTGTGATAGAGGAGTGCATGTGAAAACAGGTACTCAACAGAGCACAACATAGGTGCTGCATATTGGTAAGTACTTGCTTGCTTCAAGCACTGACTCTGTTCCCAACTGTGGTGTATATATCAACTTTTATTTTATTTCATTTGTGCTATGAGTCAAATTATTATTTTGCATCTAACTGTCAGGTTTCAATGTGATAAGGTATGGCTTACAATGAGCCATACACTCTGCTCTGTCAGATTGTCCCGGCTGTGCGTCTCTGCAGCAGAAGCCGATTGTGCTGTCAGATGATGCTGAATGTCAGGATTGTTTTAGAAACGTTCCAGTACAGAACCTTTAATGCCTTCCATGAATAACAGTAATGGCACGCAGAGTCATCGCTCCTCTGCTTCTCTCTATTGTCTCTTTCTATTTCTCTGCACATTTGTTTGGTTCTTTGTTCTGCACTAAGAAAATCTCTAGGTGATGCTAATTGTTCTATCAGATGATGGGGTAGCTCTGTTATCAGAATCTGTTTCTGCATCTGTCTCTGTCTCTCTGTGATCATGTCTCGCTCTGTCCATCAGACTGCAGGTCTCATAAAAACCCACAGCCCCACACACACACACCTGCTGGATGCCGTAGGTCCATCCCTGGCGAATGCGGTCTCTGGCCCACACGTTGTGAGCATTCTCAGCCAGTCTGTCCACCATGGCCTCCTGTGTGGAAGCGAGTTTGATGTGGCTCAGATCCATAGGTGCAGGTTTATAGCCACTGGACAGCTCATATCTTCATTAAAACACACACACAGACACACACTTCCATCACAGAAAGGCAAGTCTAGTACTAAAGCAGCTGTAACCAGAAATGTTTAAATTGTTAATCAAGCCCACAATATATAACCATCGGTTTAATGGCTTTGACATATCCTTTACACTCAGCACCCACAAAGCAAAACAAATTGATAGATCCATCCAGGCGATATACTGCCAGTTTGAGGCGAGTGTGTGATAATCTAGTCATGCAGCTTGCATTCTGCTAAACCTGAAACTATCAGCTTCTCTTTCTTGTTAATTACATTAACCTCACAGCCCCAACACCAAACTGAAGAAGCACATTTCCAACAGTAAACATGCCTTGGCAGCTTGCACAAAATGGTCTATCTGCTTCAAAAATTTCAGTGCGGGGCTTTAAGGAAAGATGTTGGCTGTACTCTATAATACAGACAAGATATTTTAAGATACATTCCTGCATACTGCTAAATAAATTTTGTCCAATTTGCAGTTTCAGCTGAAACTTTGTTTTCCATAAAAGATACTCACTTGGCCGAGAGCTTGAGACGTTTGACTTTCTCCATGGCTCGTTCATCCGCCACTCCAACATGGCAACCCAATGCCAACAGAGTCCTACAGGACCACGTGAACACAGCAAACCATTACAATGAGTTTCTGCACCACAACAGTGACAAAAACTCTGAATTTCTACTGAAAGGGAACTGTAAACCTGACTGATTATATTTCCTAACATTATTAAATAGTTTCTAATTTAATGTATGTTGTAGGGCTGGGGGATGTGATGGTATAATATCGTCATTTTGATAAATGATGCTACGATATGATTTTCTGTCATATAGAGGATACTGTGATATATTTTTTTTTTATTTTTTTTAATAATAACAGACTGACTGGAAGCAGTTGATATGATGTTAATATTTTGTACCTTAAAACGTAAAAAAAAAATAAAAAATACAGACTTTTATTTGTTCTTCTTTTCAGTAATTAAATGTTTATCAATTAAAAATTAAAAAAAAAAGATTTTTTTAATAAAGCATTAAATGAGGCATCACTGAACAGTTTTTTTTAATGCAACCACTGGGGAATTGTTCACAAACCTACATTTCTGTCATATCGTCCACCCCGTAATGCTGTGTGTATTAGTCCAAATAAAGCAAAATAAACAAGACCGACTCATAAAAATTAACATAATGTTTGCTTTTCATAAATAATTTATAATAAAACACATCTATTATATTTTATTTCTCTAAAATGTAAAATTAAACCATTACAGACAAGCTACTGTACATTCAATAATAAGCTGTTTAATATGTTATGGGTACTTTAAACAAATAATACAATAAATACATTATTGAATAAAGGAGACAATTATCTTTACAATGGTTTGCACTGTGTAATGAGTAAACAACAATATGTTTCTGTTCATGAATGAATATGTGTAACAATCTGAATGTGTATTAGAGTGAGCAGGATGGAGAAAAGTGAGTCTGAGAATGGAGTGCGTCACCCCAGCGTAGCCCTGCACTGATCAGCATTCACTCCCAGATACAGCATTTAATTAAGAGAAGAGCCAAGAGGCATCAGGCTGCTACGTATCTCACACATTTGTGTACACACACACACACACACACACACACACACACAGAGCTGCCTCAATGTAGGAGTAATGAACTCCAGCTGGAGCTGAGGAGAGGATAAAGAAGGAAGAAAGGACGGATGCATTCAAAAATAATGAAGTCAAACATTTCTACATAAAATATACTATAAAGTGCACCAAACAGCAATAAACTACACAAAGTCAATATTTGGAGTGATAACCATTTGCTTTTTAAAAATGTATCAGTAGTCTAAGGTGCATTTTTTGCAGTTTTATAACTTTTTTTTAAGCATCTTGGAGAATCTGCCACAGTTCTTCCTGAGACACTGACTGTCACATTTGCTTCCCTTCTTGCAGATAAACCCCGACAGCCTTTGTTATGCTTTTTGTCTGCAAAGTGGTCTATAGTCCTATTTGGATTGGATTAGTTTATCAGGGGGACGTCAGTAATCATTTTTTTTACTCGTCTCCTCAGTGATAAAACTTTCGCATCCGGACAGCAATAAAAAGGCCACAGAGGGGTGAGTTGTATTTTCTACAAACACGGATGTTTGCGTCATGTGGTCATATGATCACGCTCCGTTTACAACATGGTGTCCAAGCGAGGCACTTGAAGTAAAAGGGGCGCTGGAGTAGAGAAGAGATGCTGGCTCTTATTTCAGTTTGGGGGCAAACCAAAGTTCCAGCAATTTGAAAATACAATAAAACAATAATCGCAAAGTATATGAGAAGCATCCACTTTCCATTTCATGACTCTGGAAGTATTTAATATGGGGGAGCATCACTGATACACCCTACGGGACTAAATACAGCAAGTAGCAGCAGTCAAATATCTTTTTTCACTGCGAGGCAACATCTGTATAGAAAATCACAGACATGTAAATCCAGACTAAAATTATCAGTGTTTGGCAAAAAAAAAGTCCGGAATTCAGCCTGTAATTTTCTCAGAGGAAGATGGAGAAAAATACCAATATGGCCAATCTGGACAAACATAAAATCACAGAGTAGCACTTGTAAAATAAAAAATTGCCCCAAGACCCCATGTAATTTAATCCCACTAGTTAAAATGTTACATTCATTACTGCCATACAAAATTTTCCTGTAACGTCAACGCTACCTTCAGCGCTGATGTGACACCCTTAACCATTAACATTCAGCTGAATTATAAGTTGCTTTGAATAAAATTGTCTATCAAATGAGTATCAAACATACTGAATCATTCCTCTGCATCTCTGTCTCTCTCTTTAAATAAACCTACTCCACTGCTGAGCATGGAGAGTTGAAACATCCCAGCTTTCCTAAGATTCTTGCGGACACGTAATCACAGTCAAGAATGTTTAATGTGCTAATTTAGCAGTTAGTCCACCACCAAATATGTGCTAGTCCTAGTAAAAAAAAAAACAAAAACAAAAGTAAGTCACTCCACATGTTGCCTCATTTAAATGGGATGCATCTAAATGTAGTGTGTAGGAGTGCTTACCTGGCTGGGGTCCACAAGAGTGGGTGTGAATACAGCCCGGGAGAGTGTGTGTGTGTGTGTGTGTGTGTGTGTGTGTGTGTAAGACTGTGTAGAGTGTAAAAGTGCATAGTGTGTAGGAGTGTGTACCTGACAGAAGTCCTCAGGTGTTGCCGAGAATGTTGCTGACTATCTCAGCGCTTGAATTTGTGCTTGTTTAATATCAAGGATGCATTTATGTTTTTTAGCTTTATAGCTCTGTGCTGCTTTTCAAGAAATAAAAAAAATAAAAAAATAAAATTAAAAACAGAAAAAATATGTATAACTGAAGTGAAGACTACAATGAGAAGCTGCATGTGCCCTTACTTAAATCTGTAAGATTCATGTGTTAAATTCATAATTACCTATTTGTAATTTGTTACATTTATATTATTTTTATATATTTTTTTTTATATGATTTAGTCACTAGATGAAACGCATAGAAAATACATCACTAGTTGCAGCCTTATCTTACAGACAGCTTGAAACGATTTGGAGGATTTATTGATCTTCTCTTCAGATCAGCTGAAATTGAACTGAGAGAATTTGCACCTACTATGTGATTAATATTATTGATACATAAAATTCAGAAAATTATCATTTTTTATGTCATTTGTTAGCCTGTGGTAAATTTGCTTTGCTGTTTATTACTGGCATGTTTAGCGTACTTCAGCGTCTCCAGGGACATCTGTAGATTGTAGCTGCGCTCCTGTTCTGGCAGTTTGGAGAACTCCACTAGACACGGGTGCTGCCTCTTATTGTCATCCCTTACCTGCAGGACAAACAGAGACAGTGGTGCATCATGGATAGTACAGCATCAAATTATGCAGACACACAGCAACACAATCAGTGGTCTGATAACGTCATCTTCATACAGAGAATACAATAAGTATTTTCTTATTAAGAAATCTTAAAAACTCCTAAGATTTACATTTTAGTTTGCCATTTGTGTGGTCTTGTACTTGACACATCATATAAGCTAATTAAGAGACTGCCTGTGAACTGAATCAGGTGTGTCAGAGGAGGAAAACACACAGAGCATGGCAACTCCAGGAGCTGCACTGGAAAAGTGAAAGTCATGGTTGCTTTTGACTGAATGTAGGTTTGTTTGAGAGAGAGTATGTGCAAGAGAGAGAGAGTATGTGTGTAGGTATTAGGAAAAAAAGGGAGGCAGAAAGAGAGAGAGGGGGCAGTAAGCTTTCATTCTAACATGCTGTGACTTTAATTAGCTGTAACAATAATAGATCACACAGCCAATCATGAAGCTGCCACCCAATCTGTGCTTCACCACTGCTGAGAAAGAGAAAGAGAGAGAGAGAGGGAACAACAGAAAATAGGACTATATACATGTAGCGGAATATCTGTGTGTGTGTGTGTGTTTGCATATTTGATATAGAGGAGAGAGACTGCGGAAGGAGATTGAATTTCATAGGAACCAAGATACTAAGATACAGGGATACTGCATATAAAATCCTGAGATATCCAGAGACTCCCTGTGTACTTTACCACTTAACAAACAAATTACCCGTTTAATATCAAAGACAAACATTCAGTACACATACTATGTCTCTATACTTAGCCATATATTCCATAGGGAACAGCACATGCAGGTGTGAATGTACCCAAGATGCATTTAAAACATGATTTAAATCTGACAGCTCAAACCACGTCAGAAGATGCATTTTACCCACATGATATTCAAGACAAGGTATAACAGCACAGTTTGCAGTGTTTTATTCTGCCTACATCACATCGAACAATTGCCAACGATTACAATGTTTAATTGATTAAGAAACGAAATGTGGTGCTTTTTAACGGTCTATACTTAGATTTAATTTTGTGGAAGTCTGAGATAAGTTATATATGTGTGATTATATGTTATTATATGTTATAGCAGTTACAAACAGTCGCACCCTCAACATCCTCTTTTTTCCTCTTTTTTACGACAAAAAAACACAGCTACAGAGAAACCAGAAAGCGCAAAAACTCCTCTGTCCTCTCCCATGTCGGGAAACTTACTGACTATTAAGAAGGTGCAGACACCAGGGACTCCTTCCATAAATGTTAAGAAAATGAAATAAGAGTGTTAGTGACAACAACATAGCTGGAGCTAAACTTCTTCACAACTTCCTGAAAGATCTAATGCTGTCAAGTATTTACAGTATCTGGAGCATAGAGCTGAACTAGGAATACCATGTTGACCTCCTTTCTGCTTACTCATTTTATGCAAACCCTTTACGGCACTTCAGAGTCTGGCTAATAAATTGGATGTGTGTGCAGTGCTGTTCACAATCTCACATGAGTTCTCATGCTGGGAGAAGCTATTACAACAATACATGTAGCAATCATGTGGGAAAACAGCATCTGTTTGTATCATTATCTCCGCTGTATCACACATTAGTTTCAATTTTAGACAAAAAAACTCACAGCTGTAGATCATTTGGTTTTATAGTTTTATATATATATATATATATATATATATATATATATACACATACATACATACACACACACACACACACACAGTTAGGTCCGGAAGCATTTGGACAATGACAGTTTTTGTGATTATAGTCCACCACAATTGATTTGAAATAAAACAATCAAAATGTGACTGAAGTGTAGACTTTCAGTTTTATTTTAAGAGGTTCCACAAAAATATGGCATTTACCATTAAGGAATTACAGCCATTTTAAACAAAGTACCTCCATTTTCAGGGGCTCAAAGGTATTTGGACAATTGACTGACAAAAAGTTAATTGACCGGGTGCAGTCCATTCCCTCATTACTTCAAGACAAATGAAACAGATAAAAGGTCTGGAGTTGATATCAGGTATTGAGTTGGCATT
>CM075014.1:19274459-19293634 GCA_037576675.1 Pangasius sanitwongsei | reverse complement strand
TTCTGATCATTTGGATGGGTGACCGAATACTTTTGGTAATATAGTGTATATATATATATATATATATATATATATATTTTTTTTTTTTTAATATTTTACAGTTTTGTGTGTATATAGTTCCAAGGTTGAATTTCAGAACAGTCGATGGTCACCAGCCCGTCTGCTTGAGGAACCACCTACTCTCAGACTCTGCAGCGACCCAGAAATCTCACTAAGGCAAAGCTCCACAAAGAAACCCATTGCACTGACCTGCGCTGTTCCTCGCCATGCTCTCCTGATGGAACGGTTAGACACTCGTCCATGTGACCATGCAACAACCGCAAGACGTCTCCACCAATCAGGAAACCTGCAACACAGAGAAGAGAAGAAGGGGAACAGTGATTGGTAAAGTATGTGTGCAAGCAGATTTGGTTTAGGCGAGGTCAAAATATCTGACAATATAGTATCTTGTCATAAAATCTGCCAACTCTATTCCTTTTTCTCTCTCACCCTGAGCGACCTCACTCCCCGAGCAGATTGGTGCTACACTCCACAGAGTCTGCTGGAAGGCAGCATCCACGTGCAAACTGCCACTGCCGTACGACAAGTGCTAGACAGAGACAGAAAGAGAGAGAAAATGAAAGAGAGAGACAGAGAATAAGAGAGAGGGATATGAATGTGAGGAAAATCAGCAACCGCTGAAATACACACAGTCTCTTCCAGTTACTCACCAAGTACCGCTCGGAGGACACACTGACCAGGATGAGGTCATCACCTACGCGCACCTTTTCCCCTTCTGACCTTTGCTTAGAGGCAGGATGTATAGTCCACCAGCACGCTTCACCTACACACACACGCACACACAAACACAGAAAACATGTCTGGCAGTGCATGAACACCAAAACTCACTACCTCCAACAATGAACACTGACACATCACAGAGCACACACTGGGGACATTCACAGCTGATATTCTGCTAACTAGTAACTAGCCAAAAATGTCTGTACAACTAAAAAGTGTAAAACAAGATATTTCCTGTATCTAGCTTTACTCTGAAAATGTGGAATCGATTATAATTAGTAGGTTTAGAAGAGCACTACCTGTTGTGTCCTCTTGAAGTCCTACATCGAAGGCGAGTTTATCTGTCGATGAGCGCGAGGTGGACAAACAGCAGAGGTACTGGACAAAGCAGAAGAGAGTAAACACATAGCAGAGCTTCTCAAGGCACGAAACAGCCACGCAAACCCAGCACGGTTTCTCCATTTCCCTGATCTTACAACTCAATCATCAAACGCTTCATAAAGCAACAGTTTAGCCAAATATGAAATTTACACCATTTCTTCTTACTTCAAATGTTATCGCTTAACCAAGACATGTTTGGTGTTTGTTTGTTTCTTTAGCTTTGCACTGAAGTTACAAAGCTAATATGGCTAACTCAGAACTGAAACTTATTGTGACCAGTTTTGCAGCTGAAATGATCTCACACACACCCCAAAACACATTTGGCTCAGTGACACCATTTAAATATTTTCATAAAACAACTCAGCACGGCTGTATTAAAAAAGAATATACAAGTCAAATCGTCCAAATCGCTTTTATTTGACAATTTTATCTTCAAGCCTGACCGAGTGTAATGCTTGCGCTGAGGAAGAAAGTGATTTAACTTCACTATGGCTGCTGCTACTCCTTTTAGCTCTAACAGATAACAGTGTGTCATGCAGTGTCAGAAATCACAAAAGCAAGTCTGTTTGAGATCCTGAGCACCTCTACAGAGTGTGACATGAGTATGTGAAGCTACCTTACATTAACAACATCAGCTTTTTAGCTGCAGTGCAAAACAATAAAGCAAAAACTTACTTCTGGCTGCATTTACAGTAAATGGTACTTAGTGTACATTTCATTTTAAGTTCTTACTTTCTCAATAATTTGTCTGTAGATACTCAATTCAATTCAATTTTATTTGTATAGAGCTTTTATTAATGGATAGTGTCACAAAGCAGCTTTACAGAAATTTATAAATTCCAGATATAAATTTCAAACAAAAATTACACCTTTATCCCTGAGCAAGCCAGGGGTGACGGTGGGAAGGAAAAACTCCCTGAGACGACATGAGGAAGAAAACTTGCGAGGAATAAACTTAAAAGGAGACCCATCCTCAATTGGGTGACACCGGATAGTGCGATTATAAATAATTTCCCATCTATAACTGTATACAGTATAGTCAAAAAGTGCAATTGTGTGAACAGGAACTTATCAGCTTATGAGCAACTTATGAGTATGAGCATCAGATTCATTTCTGAATTCATTATAGTTTTAACTTAAAGTCTATTGTGTTGAGGTTATCAGCTGTTCAATGATGGAGACTCGAGTGCAAAACTGTTCATAGTAATTGCAGTCCTAAGGCTAACAAAGGGAGAGCATCCACAGCCATCTTTATGGCTTCTATGTGATAGCATTCACAGGAACCTCATGGTAATCTTTAGGCTGTCCATATGGAGCCATATGTGTTAAGGGCCCATAACTCAAGCACTAAAATAACGCATAAGATTGCGTGTGAGAGTGTGGGATGTATATCGTCAGCATGACCATCGATGAGGACAGAAACCTAGTTCACAGTGGTGTAATTGTAAAAAGGCAGAGGTTAGAATTATTAGGTGTGGTTGAGAGACAGCAACACAAACACAGTTTTGAAGCAGTGTCAAGCCCTGTTCAGATTGGACTAGTTTTGCATGAGGGGGTAGGTGATATAATTATTATAACTGGAGTATCTCTGAGATTTTATTCTTGTCCAAATCTGTCACGTCAGTAATATTTAATGGATTGCACGTACACAAGTCTGGAATGATTATGCTGCATTTATCTACTACGAAATGACTAAACAGAAATAACCACAAGTAATCTACACTATCTGGCCAAAGGTCTGTGGACACCTGTTGTGTCTGTTGTGCATGTGCCTGCTGAACATCCCATTCCAGATTTATTTGCCCTTCACTGTTAAAATAACCTCCAATCTTCTTTCAAGGCTTTCTACTAGAATTTGGAGCGTGGCTGTGGGGATTTGTGATCATCCAGCCACAAGAGCATTAGTGAGGTCATGCACTGATGTTGACTGAGGAGGCCTGGTGTGCAGTCGTGGTTATAGTTCATCCCAAAGGTGTTCATTGGGGTTGAGGTCAGGGCTCTGTGCAGGCCATGCGAGTTCTTCCACTCCAACAATCCATGTCTTCATGCAGCTCACTCTGTGTACAGGAGCATTGTCATGCTGGAACAGGTCTGGGCTTCTTAGTTCCAGTGAAGGGAAATCGTAATTTTACAGCATCCGAAGACATCCTATATAACGGCCTGCTTCGAACTTTGTGGGAAAAGTCTGGGGAAGAGCCACATGTAAGTGTGATGGTCAGGTGTCCACATACTTTTGGGTATATGGTGTATTTCCCATCAGAATTCACAAAGCAAAGATTCCTTTATATCCTGTGGAAAAAGAAGCTTTGCATTTTTCTTAAGTATAAAACTCACTCCACGAAGTGCTCAATCTTTTCTAGCGACTTCTACTTTAGTATTATCAAAGTTTAAACACAGAACAATAAAATAAAGACAACATTTAAAAAGACTTTGTTGGGGGTTTTATGCAAGTTATCGAGCTCCTAGCAAAGCTAAACCCCACATATATGCTTTGGTCATGTGACCTACTAATGATCAAACACAACTTGCATGGTTAGAATAAGTTTATTTAGTACACGTAGAATTTATAGTGTGACAACCATGCATACGTCCCGGTGTGATGTATACAGAGATCGCTTATCCCATGCAAAGTCATCATAATTATTACAGGTGTCCTCATGTCCGTAAATCCTATCCCTTCCAGATAGTACTTTATACCACTGCGTTACTTTGGAACATGCATGTAAACACAGCCCTTAAACAAAATGTAGATATTCTTTATCTATTTATCTAAATACTTGATCACTAAACTTTACTTTAGATAAGTTTTGCAATCCTGTAACCCACTGCAGCATGGTACATTCAGTGACACACACACATACATGCTCGACTCACCATTCCACTGTAGGAGTGCCTGAGTAAGACAGCATGGCCGTAGAGAAGAGTGCGATGACCTCCACCCTGCGCTGTCTACAAGAACACACACACATGCACACACACACGGTTACACAATGGAGAACATACACAATTTCAAAACAGCTGGCAGGTTTTTTTTTTTTTTGAAGAGTTTCACCAACAGAGAAACGATGTTTACAGTACATGGACAGAGTGTATTGTCTGGTTGGAGGAAACAGCTGCAGGTGACAGTCATAACAGAAAGAAATTAAAACAATCCTCCAGCGTATTTCAACCTAATGTTTATCCAATACACCTGTAGCATATGAGTGATTACTGCAAACAAGCACTTAAGGTTAGATAGAGATATAAAGGTTTAAGGTGGAGCACTCCTTTAAACCAATCTGACTGACCACCTGATTAGCCAAACCACACACTACAGCTAACATCACTATGTGCTCACACACTGATTCAATAAGGGACAATTGGGTATTGATTAAAACAATATTGAATATTGATAATTTGTGAAAACAGTCTGTCTTGTGGGTGATAACAACGGCAGCCCTGAAACACCTAATCAGATTAAATGAATTTAGCTCTCAGCTACAAAGCACTTTGAGGTCCAGTCTAAACAAAAAGTGAGATAAAAACTGATCGATTGTGTTGTCATTTTATTAGTTATTGACTAGCTGGCCTGCTACACTGCACAACCTGCCACCACAGCATGGCACTGACATGGACCATTAACGCCACAGCGACGACACTTGGTCTTAAACTGACACTGGTAAAAGGTTGTGAACAGGTCACATGCACTGTGCATAGGAAAAGAGGAGATTAAGTCTCTAACTGTACACCTACAAGAAGTACCAACAATGATGGTGTGTCTAATAAAGTGGCCCATTAGCATACAGTGTTTAAAAATCCAGCAACACTGCCCCACGTACACGTACCAGCACCCCCCAGCTCTGTGAAGTTGGCACCCCATATAAATAAATTGTCACCAAAACTATACCATTCGTTTGTGCTGATTTGGCGTTCAAGATATTAAACATTCTTTTTTTGGCTGTGTGACGTCACTCTCCACCCCATGTCGTCCAAATCGTATCAAATTGGTGCCGTTCGTTTGTGCTCGATTTGTGCCGGTTTGTGCAGCTAAAATGATCACTGTATGTTTTTCCCTGACTTGGAAATAACACGTATTATTCGGGGCACTGACGTCACTCTCCACCCCATGTCGTTTAAATCACCCAAAACAGATGGCGTTCGTTTGTGCTCGATTTGTGCCGTAGAAATTAACAACACAACTTGCTCCCATCTTTAGACATTAGCTATGTTTAGACTTCACGCGGCGCTGCGCAGACCGATCGGCGGCTACACCGAAGTGCCGCGAGAGCACAGTTCTGCGATCAGTACCGCGTAATTCTCCAATCGTTCTCGTGGTACTTTGATGTCATTCGCCCATCGGTCTGCGCTGCCCTGCACAGTCTATAAAGTCTGACAGACCTCAAAACCTCTGGAGGACACAGATGGCAACGCAAGGTGTTGTCCGTTCATCTGGTACAAACATATCTAGTTCGTTGTGCTCGCGTGGTGCTGCTATTAACATTTATCCTTTTTTTTTTTTTTTTTAAGGTATGGAAAGCTTTTATTGCCAGTGCCGTAATATATATTTTATGATCTGACCTTCAATAACCTACTCACTAATATGTATGGGCCTGACCACTGATTTTAAAATAAATCTGAAATTAAAATAATATAACTGTGTGGTGTCTTATCTTTGAACGAATGTATAGTCTTTCTGTCCCCTTAAAAAAGTTTATTTACACCAAGCAAATTTAAAACAAATTACACTTTAATCTTCTCGAGCAACGTTTGTTACAACGCAGTCACTCAGCTTCCTTAGTAGTGTACCATTTGTTTTGAATCAAAACACTAAAAACACTGGGATAAGAAATGATAAATACTTGCTTCAACGACAAACAAAAATGAAAACAATTGATTTAATATAAAGTCGCAGTATGGTTCAACGTGCTAACAAAATTCTCAATAGTGCACACAGGTAGTGTATACACTTTCACACAAGTGATAGACGTCATCACATACAGACCTTTTATGTTATGGATTTGAGCTTGATTACGGCACTGGCAATAAAAGCTTTCCATACCTTGTAACCGCGTTTCTTTTAGCAGCACAAAACGGCATCTGTTTTGGGTGATTTAAACGACATGGGGTGGAGAGTGACGTCAGTGCCCCGAATAATACGTGTTATTTCCAAGTCAGGGAAAAACATACAGTGATCATTTTAGCTGCACAAACCGGCACAAATCGAGCACAAACGAACGGCACCAATTTGATACGATTTGGACGACATGGGGTGGAGAGTGACGTCACACAGCCAAAAAAAGAATGTTTAATATCTTGAACGCCAAATCAGCACAAACGAATGGTATAGTTTTGGTGACAATTTATGTATATGGGGTGCCAACTTCACAGAGCTGCACCCCCCCCCCCCCCCCCACACACACACACACACACACACAAAGACAAAAGTATATATGCATATTCCTTGTGCATTTTTCAAAGTCTTACAAAGAATGTAATCAGAGAAACAAACCTGGGGGTCATAAACAAAACAGGGATCAGTTTGAGCTGTTTAATTTCCTATAGAGGTGTTTTATATTTCACTTATACTACAGCATTTCACCAGTGACTATTTTTTATTCTGTGTACAGTTACATGTAATGTTTTGATTATTGGAAAAGATCAGGCAATGTTTTTTCCAATCTTCAACTGTACAGTTTCAGTGCCCACTGTAGTCTCAGATTCCTGTGCTTGACTGATGAAAGTGAAATCCGATGTTGTCTTCTGCTGTTGTAGCCTGCTGTTGTAGCCCAACCACCTCAAGGTTTGACACGTTGTGCATTCTGAGATCCTTGTAAAGAGTGGTTATTTGAGTTACCGTAGCCTTCCTGTCAGTTCAAACCAGTCTGGCCATTCTCCTCTGACCTCTCTCTGGTTATTTCCATCCACAGAACTGCTGCTCACTAAATTTATTTTTGTTTATTTTGTTTTTCCGCACGATTCTTTGTAAACTCTAGAGACTGCTGTGTGTGAAAATCCCAGGAGATCAACAGTTTCTGAAATATTCAAACCAGCCTATCTGGCACCATCAGCCATGCCATAGTCAAAGTCACTGAGACCACTTCTTTCCCCATTCTGATGTTTGATGAGAACACTAACCGAAGCTCTTGATATGTACGATTTTATGCATTGCACGGCTGTTACATGATTGGCTGATTCAAGAATTCAACAGTGCTGTGGTGCCACAGAAACTTAGAGAATGATATGAGTTACATAAAATATGATATTAAACAGAGGCTTATAATGGCAGTGGTTATTAACAAAAATAGAGATGATAAGTGTGCATACAGACACACACAGACGCACTCAGACACACACAGACATACACAATCTTACCTTCATCATGAATTTCTGCATGGCATGAGAAAAAAGTATAAATATTGTTAATAATGAAAAATGCAACAAAATGTGCTAAATAATCACCAAACCTAAAGAGGAAATATGGCTAAAAAAAAACACAAAAAAAAACAGCACAAGTTCATATTTGCTTTTTCTCTTTACCCCCAGAAGCTCTTTGACAATATACAGAAATAAATAAAAATATATTTTGCCTTTAAAGAAATTATTTGGCCAAAGAAATCTGGCTGATTGACTATTTGTTGTAAGAGGAAAATTATCTAAATATTATTTATTGTTTAAGTACCCCTTTCAATCTTAAGAACTACATAAAACATATTGATCTACAGTTTTACTAATACTTCAGCCTTCCCTGACCGACTTCTAATGAATATTGATTATCATTTTTCCTAACATTTGCACTAAAATGGTGTTACTTTATGAGGTGAGACTCTCATATCTTTCAAAGACATTGTTGTTACGGTTTAAAAAAAAAGAAAAGAATGACAATGCGCACATAAATCATGAGAAATCAGGACATAGTGAAAAAAAAATGCAAAAGCATATGGTAGCAGGAGACACTGTAGACATAAAAAATTAAGGAAGGTCTGTCTGCTGACCGCAGACTAGTGGGCGTGTCTTTGAGTAGGATAGCCGGGCATGTCTTGGAGACTTTATAACATGGATTTCTCAATAGGTACCAATCCTTCAAAAAGAGCTTTCTAAACCCTGTCAAGGTAGCTAACTAACATTAGCACCGACAATTTTAAACATTCATAAAAGAATATCTTAAAATTCCTCTCCAAAAACATGTCTAGCTGGATAACAAAATCTGTTAAATGTATGCACATATATAAATACCAAGGACACGCCCACATTCTTCCAAGACTGTTCAATCAGAGTCACTGTCGTTTCCATACACAGACTCAATAACATGCCCAACTTTCCATATACCTTCACATGCTTGTTGGATTCTTTCTGTTCAAGTGCACCACTAATAGTTAGCTGGTTTGGTAAATTCCTAACATTTCCCCTGTTATTAAATCATACATATTGCAAGCAGCAGTGAGATATGTAAGCTAATTAGTACTAAAAGTAAGCAGTATTACCATCAAACCCTGAAACTGTCATTTCCCCCACTATAATGAAAGGCTACTCAGAACTCAGCTATTAAAACTGTCTTAAGCTTCTGAAGCTTCCACTACTAATTAAAATTCAAAGAGCTGTTCATATGACCTTAAAGACATTCTTCTGTGGTCTGTGACCCTCAAACAGACCCTGATCAGGGTAGACAAGCAGACATGCAGCCATCTGCAAAGCGAGTCAATAAAGTCAAGAAGTGATACAGTAAAGAACCAGCACAAAAAAGCAAGGGAAGAAGGCAATGAGATTTAAGGGACACTAAGCAGTGTAATGCAACATAAACGCATCAGCTAAAGTGGTATGGTAGAAGGTATGGTCATTTTTAACAGGATGCAGAAATGGCGCTAATGCAGTTCTCACTGCTTCCACTTTATATAGTGATTCTTCTTTTCAAAACTCGTGAGGGTCACGCTGAACTCCTGAAAACGAGAAGTGTGTATGCTTCATGCTCTTTCACATTCAAGCCTCAATAAGACAGAGGAGGAGATATTCCTGAAAGAAGATAGTATATAGTATGCAGTATATATTGATCAGAAAACATGATACAAGTACTCAAATATAAACACAGAGTATGTTTTTTTGGTAGATATATTGAGGAAGCAGCTCAGTAATGGGAGGAGTGGGAGGTACACACTGATGTTTGGTTGAAGTACAAAAAGTAAGAAAACGGACGTGGATCCAGGAACATGTCCTACTCAAAGTCATGCTCACAGGCAGACTAATCATGAGTAGCCTTTTGGCTCATTCACATTCAGTCCAGATCATGTAGAGGAATGGTTTTGTATGATGTAGAATGAGTTGTGACTAAACACAAGAATGGGATGATGTTATGGAATTTTATCTTCAGACAATATTCTGGGTCAATTCTCACAATACAAACTTCTATTCTAGCTTCTACTAGAGTCCATGGTAATTTTGTTACTAAACATGGCCAAGAACAATTTAATTTCACAGGAGGAAGCCATTTGCTTCTCACACTTTTGTTTTGCATGATGTATATACGCAAGGCCAGACAGCCAATGAGAGGTTTTTGGTCAGTTTAGTGCGTAATATATTCAATTTCTCTTAGACAGTCTGTGGGCGACATATATCAAGCTGACACTGTAAACCTAGGTGCATGAGAGGATGTTGCTGCTTTGTGTGTGTGTGTGTGTGTGTGTGGGTGGCTGGATGGGTATGTGTAGCTCAGCTTTGATGCAGAATATTGCCTGAAAGATGACTGGCAGGTGAACAGGGTTGTCAGAGCTGGCTGATGCTTTGCGTGCATAAAAATGCAGACATACCCATTTTTCCACATCTACTTGCTGTGGAAATGAAGAGAGGCAAAACAAAGAAGAGGCAAAACATAAGAGGTCTTAATTCCACGCTGCTCGGAAGTTTTTTAGAGAAACAGAGACTGGGCTCTGTCAGCGAGAAGGGATGCTGAAGGGTTCAGAGATGCAGGGCTGAGGTCGCACCCAAGCTCTGGACATTCTCTAGACCAAAAAAAAACAAAACAAAACAAACAAACAAAAAAAAAATAGAGAAAACACTAACATACTTTTAGAAAGAAATGTGCTAAACTGGGGTTTTGGGGTGTCAGTGAGGTGCTTCCTTCAAGGGTATATCTTTTCTATCTTTAGTTAGGTAATCATAATTGAAGAAGAGGATCTGTTGTATTCTTTGGTGAACAAAAATGTTTCAGTAAGAACCCTTTTTCAAGGTTAGCGAGATGTAATTTAGCAATTTCTTAACATTCTGCAAATACTCCTTCATAAACATAAAATTGAAATTCCATTCCAACATTATTGGATTTATTATTGTTATTATTATTTTAAACATATTTTTTTAAGAATACTGACATAATTGTTTAGCATTTATTCTATATTATGTATTAAGTATTATCCATTATTATATGAATATTTAATAATTATTTCTCAACACTGATCTATATGCAAGAATGAGTTATTTAGTCTTATTGGTGGCGGTTTTAAAAGTTTATCTATTAATCTAAAAAAAATGCTGACCCCAACCCTGCTGGAATCAGACACCCGATGCCATAGCCATCGCTTGGCAACAACACAAATGACAGGGTCATTTAAAGGGGGGAAAAAAATTAAAAAAAAATAAATAAATAAAAATAAATAAATTAATAAATAAACAATACATAGATGAGAAATAACTCTGCCCACCACCGTAATGAAAAACACTTTGATGAAGTCATGATATATATTCATCAAAGCAACACAGAATCTGGCAGGTTATTAAAAATAAGAGATAAAACAACTACTTCAAAAGCATGAGAGATGGTTAGTATTTGCAACAGATTCTGAGTCATACTAATAGCTTTTGGATTAAAATGTGCTGCAGTGAAAATGAAGCATATGAACAGTGAAAAATCAAAAGCAGGCAAATTCAAGGTTATTTAAAGTTATTACTTTAATGTCAGCTCAGCGTGTCTTGTGTATATAAAGCTGTGTCACCACAAACTCTTCACATACAACAATAATCTATATAATAATGTTGTATATTCACAGAATTCTGTGATGGTTTATAATGGTGGAGTTTCATAGCACACATTGGCAAAATATTAAATGTAAACAATTCTGCGTGTACCCCAACTGTAATCAATCAGCCAATACATTTGGTGTAAAGGGCTTGCTTCTTTAGTTTTGTACTGGAGATACAAAATGCTAATGCGATGCTAAAACATCTGCATCCATCCAGGTTTGCAGTAGTCACAGTGATCTGCTGATGTGGTTTAGGAAAGAGTGCGACACTATACACAAGAACAAAACTTCACTGTGTAGCTGAAACACTGTAACTTTATATTGGCCAAACAGAGTCACATTTTTGAAGCACAATTTAAGCTGGTGTCCATTCTGGGCACTTTGTAGCTCACAGCAAACTTTTCGTAGGATCGTTCCAAACTGAAGAAAAACATTTGCTTAAAAGTTTTAGAAAGCGAAAAAACAATGGACACTTCAATCCCAATAATCTTCATTCTGTTTTTACTCAACCAGTTTAACAATAGTTTACCTGCTGTAGTTCAAGTACAAACAACTACACAAAGAAGATTTTTATTTATATTATTGAAATAAGCTGTTGTTTAGATAGGTGTCAGTGATTGGATGATGATAAAAAACCGGTTTTGGTTTGACAAACAATGCTCAAAATTCTTTCATGGTCTCAGTATGAAGGGTGTAGCCTTCAGAAGAAGAAATGCATAGTCATCATCATCATCTCATAATGGACCGCAGTCTTGTTATTCTGATCCCATCCATGGCTCGGAGTCCAAGAGAGCAAAATTAGCCATACTTTCAGGGAGGGAGGGGTGGCATACTCGCTCTTACCTGTAAATCACAGCGAGACTACCCAATCATGAGTATCTGTGAGCTCATGTATGAGGAAGAGGCTTTCCACAGAGTGTGTTACACTGCCCCATGACATTGCATGAGCAGTAGTTTGAGTAGATGTGGTCGGCTGGCTACAGGTGACTTGGAGGAAGCACGTCCTTCGCTATGCCTGGCTGGTAGCTGTTGTGTGATAGGGTAGACCTAACTGGAGGGTGGGAATTGGCTAAAACTAAATTAGGAAGAAAATCTGGGAAAATAAAATAATAATAAAAATAAATCTAATTGTAGTTCCAATGAGACTTGGTGAAATTCACTGCATTTTGCATGAAGCTCTAAGGAAGCTCTTAGGACCATCTGGCCATTTCTATCTACAGAGGCCACTAAGGTGCCTGCTCAGTAAATTGTCATCTCAAGATTGGACTACCACAGCTCGCTCTTGGCAGAAGCATGTCACTGATCCAGAATACAGCTGCCCAACTTGTTGTTCTCTCCACATGTTTCCAGGTGCTGCCCAGATCAGATCCAAATACTTGGCTACAAAATCAAAAAAAGACCAGCTCCTACCTACATTTGGGCCACTAGCAAGCCTCAAACTTGACCCACCCTCCTTCAAGGAATGAGCAAGACATGCCTCAGATTCTTCTCTCTTCTGACAACCAGGTGGTGAAATGAATGTCCACTGGCAGCTGAGACACTGTCTATCTTCAAGCAAAGAGTAAGGTCCAAACTTTTCACAAAGAATGTAAAAAAAAAAAAGTGGACTGAAAAAGCCTTGTGCACTGTTCTTAGTTGATCTCTCAATTCTCACACTGGGTTTTAATTTAAGTGTATTCTGACCTATTTATGTAGCAAGTTTGTGATGAAAACCATAAAGCATTTCTGTAAGTCGTTCTGGATTAGTGTGTTTGCTAAATGCTGTAAATGTAAATCCAAATGTAAATGTATGATCTGCAGCTTGGAGCTAGCCTCTCCTTTTCTCTCTCTCACTCATTATTGATCCCTCATGTGTCAGCTCCAGAAATGCTGCAGTAGCGACTAATGAATGAAAATGTTTGCTGATTCCATGTGGGTAATTGCTCACAGTGACTGGCAGTGAGATCTCATTACCCAGCTATCGTTTCATAAATGACTCCGCTTCATCTTTTAAGCTGAGAGTTTCTGTTTTATCAGCTCAGACAGCTCTGAATACGCATATATCCACCGTCTCCTACGAAGAGCCGCTTTTGAGGAAGGTAATTGCTGAATTAATTATATGCTGAAAAAAATTTTTTATCGCCATTATTGTTTCATCTGAGTGGTGAGACAGGCGTCATTATGAAATATAAGCTGTCTCTGATTTTTTTCCTGCACTGTTTTACACCTTAATAAACTGAAAACATTTATTTTTACACACTGCAAGGTCAGTGATTAAACAAAAATGTTTGATTTTCAATCATTTGGAATCCAGAAGTAGAAGAAAACAGTGCCATGTGGCAAACCAGCTTTTAAATGTTTACTCATTAAGCCAATGAGGAAGCTTCCAGATGGAGTTTTAAGGTCATACAGTTTACTTCTTTCCCAAACTCACCAGAGGCAGTGCTAACCAAACACACACAAACATATTCAATTCTGCAAACCATGTCCTGATTTTGCAAAGTGACAGGAAACTCCTGGTTATCAAGGGAGGAGCTTACGCTCCATTTGACCAGTCAAACAAGTCGTTCACGTTACATCACCATTAGCCTGACTTTGCATTTCTTCAGCTCTACCTAGCATCTACCTAGTCATAGTTAAGCTAGCCAGCTTAAAAACAGCTCTGTACTAACATTAGCCAGCTAACCGGTAAGCCTAGCTAACATTAATGTTATGTCTTTACCATTAGCTGACATTAAGCAGCTATTAACAAGCAAGCTAACATTAGGTAAAGTATTTTGTTGTGTGATTAAAACCTGTAACTACATTCAGTAGTAAACAGCAGAACATTACTTGATTTATTGGGATGATAAAATCATGTTTGTGTTTGGCTAATCAAATTTAACATACATTTAACTGGTCTTGAATGGTGTTTGGTTTATAGATGTTACCACAGCACTAAAAATGCATCTTTTTTTATTTAAAGCAGACTTTTTTAATATATCAACTTGGGGAGCATTACATACGAGTTCATTTTGTAATTGCAAAAAATAGGCTCAATGTCTTGAACTTCTCACTGTCTGGTATGATTATTAGCAGTGGTCAACAACATGGTAACTGCAAATCTTTAACCACAGAACCTGTGTGCTAACCAGTGTTAGTGAGGAACACACAGTTTTGATTGGATACCTTTAAATAAATCACCTTCAAATCAAACATCCTACATACAGGACATGGAGTGTTTCCAATTTGCATATTAATGCATGTTTATTATGAGTTTACTCTTTATGAGGGTATAGGTGTAGCGATGTTCCTAAACCACTGCCCATGGTTTCTGGGGGAGTCATAGTGCATTCTGAACAAATTATTGTCCTATATAGATTATTTTAATAGTTTAAAAGCTCCACCTTTGTTGAAATATTGACGCCTTTTAATTAAGCTAAATCAAGGGGATGTGGAACAGGAATGGAGTGCATGAGGTACTTACTACTGCACGAAGAGAGTGAGAGAGAGAGTAAGAGTGAGGTGTGTGTGTGTGTCTGCGTGTGTAAGTCTGTGTGGGTGGGTGTTTTGGCGCAGTCCTCACAATTCTCTTGGACTCAGTGAAATTACGTTCACTGTGGTGTCTCTGTTTCCTTTAATTCACATCATTCACCCAGCTCAAGTGTACATGCGTGCTCAAGTACACACACATACACACACACAATGCATTATGTAGGTTTTCACCTGATATCAACCTCTCTCTCTATCTTCCCTCTCCTGATCCTTACCTCTGTGTATGAAACGTGCGGCAATTCCCAAATCAAGCACCACAGCCCACTGAATCCAAAACAGGAGTGGAGAGGAGAGCATGGGAGAGTATGGGGAGAAGATGCGGAAAAGAGTGGAGAGGAGGGGAAACAAGAGGAGAGGAGATTAGGGTAGTGGAGAGGAGGGGAGGGGAGAGGATGTGGAGAGGAAGGGAGGGGAGAGAAGAGGAGAGAATTGGATGGGGAGGGGAGGGGAGAAGAAAGGATGAGAGAGGAGGGGAGAGGATGGGGGAGACGATGGAGAGCAAAGGGGAGAGGAGAGAATGGGAGAGGTGGGGAGGGGTGGGGAGAGGAGAGGATGGGAAGAGGAGAGGAGTGGAGAGGAAGGGAGAGGAGAGGAGGGGAGAGGATGGGGAGAGAAGAGTACAGAAGAGGATAGGAGGGGAGAGGAGAGAATAGGGTGAGGAGTGGATAGGAGAGGATGGGGAGAGGAGGGGAGTGGAGAGGATGAGGAGGGGATGGGGAGGGGAGAGGAGGGGAGTGGAGAGGAGTGGAGAGGAGAGAAGAGGATGGGGATGGGAGAGGAGGGGAGAGGAAAGGATGAGAGAGGAGGGGAGCGGATGGGGAGAGGAGATGATGGACAGAAGAGGGGAGAGGAGGGGATGGGAGAGGAGGGGAGGGGAGAGAAGCTAGAAGATAGCATAGTAGAAGAGTTGGTGCAGATGGAGGAGCAAATGGAGCAGAATAGCAGTCTACAGCCTTACCTTAGTTCTCTTGATATACCCTTACAAGGCCAAAGGAGAGGAAGGGAGCAGATGGGGAGAGGAGAGGATAGGGAGAGGAGGGGATGGGGAGAGGATGGGGAGAGGAGAGGATAGGGAAAGAAGTGTAGAGGAGGAGAGAATGGGGAGAGGAGAGGATAGGGAGAGGAGTTGAGAGGAGAGGATGGGGAGAGGAGTGGATAGGAGAGGATGGGGAGAGGAGGGATGTGGAGAGGAGGGGAGAGGAGGGGATGGGGAGAGGATGAGGAGAGGAGAGGATGGGGAGGGGAGAGGAGGGGAGAGGAGTTGAGAGGAGAGGATGGGGAGAGGAGGGATCTGGAGAGGAGGGGAGAGGACAGGAGAGGAGAGGATGGGGAGAGGAGGGGAGAAGAGGGGATGGGGAGAGGAGGGGGGAGGATGGGGAGAAGAGTGGATAGGAGAGGATGGGGAGAGGAGGGATGTGGAGAGGAGGGGAGAGGAGGGGATGGGGAGAGGACAGGAGAGGAGAGGATGAGGAGAGGAGGGGATGGGGAGGGGAGAGAGGGGAGAGGAGGGGAGAGGAGTTGAGAGGAGAGAATGGGGAGAGGAGTTGAGAGGAGAGGATGGGGAGAGGAGGGATCTGGAGAGGAGGGGAGAGGACAGGAGAGGAGGGGATGGGGAGAGGAGGGGAGAGGATGGGGAGAGGAGAGGATGGGGAGAGGAAAGAATGGGAAGGGGAAGAGGCGGGGAGAGGAGGGGATGGGGAGAGGATGGGGAGAGGAGGAGAAAGGATGGGGAGAGGAGTGGAAAGGAGAGGAGGGGAGAGGAAAGAATGGGAAGGGGAAGAGGCGGGGAGAGGAGGGGAGCAGAGTGGAGAAGAGAGGGAGTAGGTGAGATGAGTAGAGGAGAGAATGGGGACAGAAACTGTCTCTCTCTCTCTCTCTCTGTTATTTTACATTCTCTGTTATTTCCTCATTAGCACTGACCAGTGACAAGAGCAGAGATTACCTACCTTCCGATTCCTCTCTCACTCTCTCTCATTTTCCATGTTTAGTTTTTTCCTCATTAGCACTGACCAGCGACAAGAGCAGAGAGTACCTGCCTCCCAATCTCTCTCTCTCTCTCTCTCTCTCTCCCCACTTTTCCCTATGGTAGGTTGGATGCAAACGTCAAATCAACAGCCCAAGTTATTCAAATATAAAGAGAGAAGAATAAAAAAGGAAGGCATGATACCAACACAGCAACCCGAAGTCTGAACCCACACTGGTGTGTGTCTCTGCGACCGTGTGACTGGACTACTGATGCACTAGAAGCGGAGCAGGGTGTGAACAACAGAGCATAGTGTAGACTCATAATTCACAGACAAATTCTAAAGCAGGAAATAATTCAACTGTGATAAACCCGCTAGTGCCACCTAACGCCCACTGATCACCCCCCATTTCTTTACCTCTAAAATGAAATAAGAGGTGAACAGTCTATTCATTAAAAACCAAACAAAAAACTCTTTTCTAACATATTTGAAGTTTTGGTTTTTTCACCTTTTTTCCCCAATTAGTGGGAATTCCAGCTGTTACCTTATGATGTCACAGTGAGCTTCACAGCCGACCAATCAGCAACCAATTCCAGTGCTGTAGCCCCCTCCTCTCTCCCTCACTTTCCACTCTTTTTTTCTCTTTGTGTTTTTTTTTTTGTTTGTTTCTCCACTCTTTCTTCCTATATTTCTAACTTTTCAACAATGACTGCACAACAACAACAAAAAAAGATTACAGCCGTGCCTGTGTGAAAGACAACTGTGTGTGTTTGCACACCCGATCTAAATATTACCAAATTCATGACATATCAAACGGAAACAGTAGTCACATCAAATTTTTCTTCATGTATCTTTCTGGGAGAAGTAAAATCAGGTCGTGCTCCTAGTGTGCCAGGAGACATCATTCTGTCTGAGGAGCAGAAAAAGAAAGATGTGGCCTCAGCATCCGCGCTTGTTCTTTTTAAGCCTGGTGTGATGGCTGCTGTACGGTAATTACAAAATGAACGCTCAGGGATTCCACTCGGAGCTGTTTATCCACGCATCATATTTCAGTATCATTCACTTTGTTCTTTTAAGATAGAAAGCTATATTCTTCAAGCGATTGACAGAGAGGCAATTTTTAGAAAATAATGTTTGAAAGAGCATTACACCAAGCTAAATCATTATTTTAGTATTTTACTACTTTAACTGCTTTTTACTGTGAAATGGCTGATTACCATTTTTTTTCCCCTGAAACAATTCCTACATGATGAAAAGTTTTTATGTCACAGTGATATTTTTAGTCAGTTAAAACCCTTTAATTATACATTAAAACCTTTCATGTGTTCTTCAGTAAAAATTAAGAACTGTACCACTTATAGAGCTTAATAAAACTTTTTTATCTTAGTAATCTACAGTAATTTTTCTAACATGATTGCTATTTGCTTAAAAACCCTAATACACATCTATTCCTTATGAATTTGAAAGTGTGTTTAATAAACACCTTGTTATAAGTGAATGTGGATTAAAATAGAACAAAATATGACTTTTGTCTAAACAGCTCATCCTGGGTGATAAATGTGTCTTCGAAAAGGGATATAGACCAGAACAGAATGTATAAGACAGCAGAATATATAACCCAGCAGAGCCAGGGACGGTTAGCATGCTAGTGGTGACTTACCCCCTCGGCCTTCTCCTCCGTGTTGGCCAGCATCTCCTGCAGAGCACGCACGGATAGTGACTGCTCCAGCACGAATGTGCATATCGACAGGTCTGGAGGAACATTCTGGAAACAGAGAGACACTTCTGATTACTTCAGTTCTCTTAGCGTCAATTCTTCACAGAGCTGAAATAATAATGAGATGGTGGACCAGGGGCTGCTTACGCACTCGTTCAGTCAGCGCTTGTGTCATCTTAATTTTAAATAAATACTTAATTTTAAATAAATACTATGAGACAATACACTAAAGCCATGATACGAGACATCCGATATAGGGTTATTGACACAAGATGATATTTATATGAGACGATATTGACACAAATTAAAATTTTAGCACATTTTATTTTGCAGTGACAACAAATCAAATCACTGCAATATTAATAAATTGTATTGTAAGAAAAGCAAATCAGATTTATAATGTAAGGTGTAAATTTCCTCTATTATTAACATGCTATTTTAATCTTTTTCTGCCTTATGTCCCAGGGTGCCCTCATGTCTGTGTTAGCTTCTGGCTCTCCCTTTTAGTTATGCTGTCATAGCGAGTTTTTGCCAGAGTCCCTGCTTGCACTCTGCACGCAAAGTACATTGTCCTTAACCATTAGAGGACAAAGGCTTACCTAACAATCTCTCCCTTTCTCTCCATCTCTCTGTTGAGCTACACATGCTACTTCTGAGATGCCAGTGATCCTGACCCCTTCTGCTCTCCGGACCTGCCTAACCCATCCTGATGCCCTACTTCTGGTTGGAGTTCGCTCACTGCTGCTGGGGGTGGCCCCACATGGACGACCTGAAGAACTGTTTGGATTGCTGGGGATGGTGCCACCTGGGGGCTGGGGAGATGGTTTGGGGATCTCA
>CM075014.1:19233613-19265560 GCA_037576675.1 Pangasius sanitwongsei | reverse complement strand
TTAGGACACCTGATTCTGATCATTTGGATGGGTGACCGAATACTTTTGGTAATATAGTGTATATATATATATATAAATATAAAGAATGTTTCATACTAGCAACGCTAAGATCCTAAAGAGATCCATCTCTCTCTGTGCGTGTGTGTGTGTGTGTGTGTGTGTGGGGTTGGTATCTCTGAGGTAGTGTAAAGCCGTCTTGGATTTCAGCATCACGCCTCTGCAGTGCTGTGTGTGGGCAGGAAAGCCTCTAAACCCCTTTCTCTCTCTCTCTCTCTCTCTCTCTCTCGCTCTCTCTTACACACACAATCATGTTGAAGTGTTAGTGATGCAGCACCTGTCTGACCTTGACTCTGACTTATGCTCAGATGGATATAGATTAAAAGAAATCTCCTCTCTCTAATCCCTCATTACACATTCTTGGGCAGATTGTGTAGCTTTGCTTCTTTCCACCTGAAGAGTGTGTAAGCATGTACAGAATCACACAGATCCATAGAAATATCCTTCATATGATTCCTATTAAAATAGTAACATACATAATTTATCAGTACTCATATGTAGCTGTTCTAGCTTTGTTAAACAAATTGTCTCTTTGTTCTTACTTCATGCTTTGCAAGTGTGTGTTGCGTTGTTGTGATGTAAACACAGCACACAGCAGTGCTGAAATGGAGAACAGCAGCATCGCGGGCTGTGTGGTACACGCTGCAGCAGAGAGCAGCATGCCTGTATTGTGCACTAGACACTTTCTCACAGCGGTGCTCTTGGTGGCTTTCTGAGTTTCCAAGGGGTGGAATTATACTCTTGTTTGTTCATATGAATATTTGAGCATAATGAACATTTTGGCTAAGTTTGTAGTCACAAAAAAAAAAATTTACTCTCAGTACTTAATAAACAGTCAGATTTCTAATTGAAATGTCCACAGTCTTTTTGAGCTAGCACTCAATCATTCTTACTTTCAAAAGAATAGGAACTGCTCTTTGCTTGTAAACATACATCTCTTTTAATGAGAAGAGAGCTTTAAAATCAGGCTTTATAATCTACATAACTCCCCTTCCTCAACAAATTTAAGAGGAAGCACAACCTTGTATACGTCTACATCTATAAGCTTCCTTTACTAGATTAGACTAATAGCCCTAATAGCACTAACAGTGTGAAACTTAAGAAGCAAACTTTAACTACATTTGCTGTAGAGGTGGCAGGATTGTCTATTTCTTTAATGTGACTTATACATATGTACTGCTTTCCATATTTAAAATTAAAATGTGAAATTTACTTTCACATATTTGCATTCAACATGAATCTACAGGAAATGAGGCACAGGTTTATAAAGTGGTCATTGTATGCAAACATAAAAATATATGTGGATGATAAATAAGCAATTTACACTATATGGGCAAAAGTTTGTGGACAACTGACCATCACAGTCATATGTGCTTGTTGAACATCTTATTCCAGATTTATTCCCTCTTTGCCATTTTAATAAGCTCCACTCTTCTGTTAAGGCTTTCCACTAGATTTTGGGGTGTGGATGTGCGGATTTGCTCATGCATTAAGATCATTTGCCAGACCCTGTTGAGTTAGGCTGAGTGTGTGAAGCCCTGTGTGTTAATACTGTACGTCAGAAAACACGTCAATCATCATACAGCAGGGCACAAGACAGACAACACGACTACAGGCAGCAGTCTTATCGCTGAGGATAGCAAGTGAGACCGTTTAAGAGCAGACCCTTTTTCTTTTTGAGTGACAGCTCCTGTCACTCAGTGTCATCATTTCAGGAGCAATTCTCCCTGTGAGACTACACTCAATCTCATTGGTGATAAAAATACAACCTTCTACTGTGTCCTGAGAATCCATATAACATCACACAAGTACAACTGATCAAAACTATACCTCACCAGGTTTAAGTTTAATTATACTTGCTTGTTATTGTTCTTCCTTCTCATTTTTCTTTATATTTCAGCTTCTCTCTCTCTCTCATGATGACATTCAGTACGTGTCATCAATCCTTCTAGCGACCACATACTAATTTGGTTGGACTGCAACTGCTGATAGCATGTTATTATAGCAGGTTCTGCTTTGTGCATGCGTGTGTGTGTGTGTGTGTGTGTGTTCAGAGAGGCAGAGAGAGCAGGATCAGAAGCAGGGCTTATTTGTAACACACATCTAGAGCAGAAAATCTGAAAGGTGGATGGTTCACAGACAGGCAAACACACATACCCAGAAGCACAGACGCACACACACACACACACAAATAGGGCATACATTATACTAATGCACTTGAGATAGGAATTTTCACAATCAATAGCACAGCAATACACTCACTGTCTCTCTCTCTCTCACACACACACAAACACACACTTCCTGGAATGTGATGGGACCATACTGAAACAGTATTATTAAGTTAACACACACACACAATTCTGTCCAGTGTCAGAGCTATAGAGGTGTCTGTGTGTGACTATAGGAGCTAATCTCATTAAAGTAAGATGACATGACCTTCTTGCTCACACAAAGGAGTAGTAACACACACACACACAAAATGAATGGCGGGAGATGGGAAAGGGGGGAAGGGTAGAGGAGAGGAGAGAAGACATTAATGATTCCCTATCTAAACAAAGCACTGACCACATACTGCAACTACACACACACACACACACACACACACACACACACAATTTCATAAGAACTGAAAACTGGAGAGGAACAGAAAAACATATGGATATGAAACACCTACTGTGTGTGTGTGTGTGTGTGTGTGTGTGTATATCAGTGCCAGACAGTCGTGATTTAGGAGTCATAGTGATACTGAAGCCATTGATTATTCACTCTGTCAGTCTCAGACACCCTTATTTCTGTCTCACAAACCTGCCTGGTGGGACAAAGGCACATTAAAGCTGTTCTGTTACCATGTATACTGTAACTATACGAGGTTTTATCTAGAACCTTCACCCCTCCCTCAGTGCCACTGCTAGACTGAGAACATCGATGCTGTGGTCAGAAAGTAAAACACTGGTGAAGGGTGGAGGATAGCAGAAGTATAGACTTGAATACTACAGTCTTTACATTTCTCGAATCTGATTGGTCAGTAAGTGTTTAATTTTCCAGCAGCAGCTCTGACAATAGTGCAGCCTGTAATGTGGTTTATATTAATGTGCTCAGGATAACACGTTATCATTTCTATAGGAACAACTCATTCACAGGGTCTTGTATGGTGGACAATCTACTATAATCTAAACTAATCTAGGCTAATAATTAACAGATTTTTTTTTAAAAATTGCTTGTTATTAAACAAAGAAAAATATCTAAACATTTATATGGTGAAACTTTCTGTAAGGATACGTTTATTTATCATTTATAAAAGAAGTCTTGTGAGTTGTAAGCATCAGTATGCTCCAGGTAAGTCTTCTTGACGGAGGACATAAGAGGAAAAAAAAAGGGAGGCTGGTGAGGTAACGGTATATAGCTGCTTTAACATAAGTGATAACAGAAACTAACTTGTCTGGCGTATGTTCCACACCATTAAGTAAGGAATAACACACAACACACTGCGGATATAACACGATGGGGTTGTATGATACAGTTCACCACCCCAAAGTCTGTTATTTTCCTGTAACTGCACAATCTGGAGTATGTTATTCCGCTTTTACCACACCAATTTGCCAACAAACACAATGTATAATTTATTAATGAACAATGCGTCACGCATTTTAATGGTTTACATGCAACGTCCATGTTACACTCTTTCTCTCTCTCTCTCTCTCTCACTCAAAGAATCCAGCTTGTCATTGTACTGAGCAACAAAAAATCGTAAACTCCTCCGTCCTGAAGGTTTTCTTGTGCTAGGAAACCTTCCAAACAACCGTGGAACCCGAACCGTGCGGTTATACAAAAATAATGCACACCTTCTGACCAATTGAGAATTCAGAGATATACAAGATATATAAGACTTGAGAATTCAGCCACACTGTGGTATAAATGTAGCTATAAACTTGCACTTGTTGGCATATTGCTGTGGAACAATATTATTAACATGCTGTTAATAATAACATGAAATAAGTGGTAACAGTAGCTCAATGGGACATACCACACCACCCCGTTGTGGATTATTTTCTTATAACAGCATGCCCCCAAGTGTTTCATTCCTTACTTTCTGTACACTTACGAGGTAGATAAATAAGAGAGACGTCTAACAAAGTGACCAGTTGCACATGTCGTTAGCGGCTGATTGAACTGTGGTTGAAGTGGGATGCCAGTGGCACAGCTTGGAATACCACATGTGCAGTGTTAGTGCTGTAGTGATAACACCGTGGCATGCGAGTCGTGATATCAGTGTGCACCACATTTAGCAGAGTGCATCTGAGAGGCCTTCCTTACACAGCCTGTACAACAGGGATCTATTTTTCTATCTATGATGCTATAGTGGAGTTAAAAAGATAAAGAGGATCCTGTTAAGAACCCTTGTTCTAGTGAACAATAAGCAGAGTGGCTTTGTTTTTCGCTCACTATTTTCACGTTCCTCATTTTCTCTCTTGCTCTCTCTAACACACACATACACACTTTAAGCCATTATTCTGCAGACAATCCAATCAGCGTGGCTCAATGGAGCTCTGGACTAAAAGCCAAAACCCGACACACAACCTCACAGATCCTAACAGGCTGTAATGTGGGTAATGGACGGAGATCACCGTCTTTGGCATCACAAATATCACATATATTTTCAGCAGTAAATACTGCCACAAACCACACAACCCCTATACACACAAACACACATCCACAACTGCTGGGAAGGGGATTTATGGGGGAAATATACTGCTGATACATGAAATATTATTGATACAATTAGGCAGTGTAATAAAATATAATAATGATGACATATTAGATTTTACTAATTACTATACTATGTTTTATACTATTACTCTTTCAGGAAAGATTTCTAGTGTACAATTACACAATGTATGGAAAACATCCTATATAAAGCTATGTATGGCATATTAAGAATAACTACTATAGATGATTTTGTTTTAGTATTAGTAAATTATTAATCAGAGTATATCCTTCTTCCTTTCTTCATAGTGATAAAATGCTTTAATATGTGCAGCACTGCTCCAGAATATGTCATTTATATCAATACACACGCAAAAACCAATACAAAGCAAATGTCATTTACATGGAACTGAATCAAACTAAACTAAGTTCAACTGAATTGAAAATTAATTGAAGTTCAAATGCCTCCTGTCATGCTTACTGACTGCCACCTTTCTCTCCCACGTCAAGCAAGATGGAGTTTCAAGATGAGGTTTCGATATGAACCTGCGGAGGACTTCTGATGAAATTACAGCCGTTTCATAGCATTCATTTATTTTGTGTGTGTGTGTGTGTGTGTATGCATGTGTGGCCTGTATTGAGTCAGAGCAGTGGGTGGTTTTCTGAGTGGGTGTGTGCTCGAAAGACAAATGATGCTGCAACCCTGAACCCTGGCCATAATCGAGTTATATAATGAATGAGAGAGAGGGTGAGAGAGTATGAGAGAGACAGAGACAGAGAGAGAGAGAGAGAGAGAGAGAGACTAGCAGAAGCTCAACAGAATGGTTTTCCTTGGTAAGGGATAAATGGATAAATTCTTTCTGCCAAGAAATCCTCCCCTGCTAACTCCCAATTCTCTCTCTCTCTCTCTCTCTTTCTCGCTCTCTCTCCACATTCATACATACACAAGGTAGACTAATAAATAAATGATTCATAGGAACAATAATACTCCAAAACAATAAAAATAAAACACACATACAAAAAGCCGTGTCTGTGTATAGTGAAAAAAGCCCATCATTAATAATTTAGCCTCCTCCATCTGTGTGTATTAGTGTAGTAAACAAATACCCACCCTTGCACTAGCATGCACTAGCAAACATGAACCAGGATTTCTCTGCATTCTATTAAAGAATCGGGTGGGGCTAATTTGAGGTAAAATGACATAAACTTCACTATCACCAATCACAAGGCTGATGTAATTTGATCTTTCCAGGGAAAAAAAAAAACAAGTTTGAATGATCTACCAAGCAATCGCTAACTTAGCAAGAAAAAGCTAGCCTAGCAAGCGTAGTCCACAGTGATGGTAATCCGAGAGACATAATACACACATCCCGCTTTAAACAAGATAAGATGAGTAAGCTATAAGCTCATATAAGGCTGTAATATGTCATGCCAATAATTTATACATTTTTAAATAAATAAATCCTTTAGAAACAGAAGTCATGCCACATGGAGCCAATCGGAGGAGACTGCATCTTTATTTTTTTGATAAACTTTTGATAAATTTCATAGATGGAATTATGAATTACACTTATTATAATAAAATACAAACTGTAAATGTAATAGAAGAGTGCTTAGTCAGTTTATCCCTTGAAATCATTGGCAATTTCATCAGAGTGACTTAGCAAAAAACACACAAAATAGCAAATTGAAAGTATGACATATCATCCTACATTACAACATAACTGTTGTCACACAGTTTAAGAAATAAATAAATATTTCGTGTGTCCTGTCACTAGTTCTAACTCTCAACAGTAGATACAGCGTTTGTCTCCGCTGTGTAAACTTCACCCTTTCTGTCGCTGTTCTAGTGCACAAAACAGAAAAGTTTGCCGTCATCAACATGACTGTGACTATATTACTATTCATGCAGCAATATATTGCCAATATAGCCTCATTCTTATTTTTATATCACTGTATTAGTCTCTCTTTTTATTTGTTTATTTTTAAAAAATTATTGTCTCTTGCTTAAGTTACACCGTATTACATTTGACAGTGACGTTTCTTCAGTCTGAAATTTTGTCAGGGATTTGTGGAGAAGGCAGATGCGAGTGCAGATTTTTATTTAATAGAACGCAAACAAATAACCAAAAAACAGTGAAAACAAGAACCATAAACCTGAACAAGAGAGGCAAAACATGTAGACTGTGAGCGAGACTATGAGTGAGACAATGGTACAATGCTGAGAAACTAGAAGTTATATAGCAGTGCTAATCAGGGTGAAACGAGACACAGGTGATAGTGGTTGGACACGTAACATGCTGGGACTGATGGGAAGTGTAGTTCAGCAGCCCTCTGGTGCCACCATGACAATTTTCTATCGCACAATATATTTTTCAGGCTTAAAGGAAAGTGCTTGTGTTTAAAGGCGATGGATTAGATGCTACTGAAAAAAAAACTCGTCTCAGACACCTGTACTCAAGAAAAATCTACTCAGGTAATTTTAATAATCTGAATGGGCAGCCCAGAAAAGCACTGCGGCCCATTGTTCATGAAATCATACATAGATATGAATACATTCCAGACAAACTAAATCTCACCTGCACAGGAACCAGACAAAAATGTATGAATTATACACTATATGGCCAACATCTTTTGTAGACAACTGACCATCACACCTATATGTGCTCCTTGCCTAGATTTTGTATGCTGCTGAATTTATATTTCCCTTCACTGGAACTAAGGGGTCCAAACTTGTTCCAGCATGACAATACATCCATGCACAAAGCAAGGTCCATGAAGACAAGGTTTGGGTGGAAAGACTCAAGTGCCCTGACCTCAACCCTACTGAACACCTTAGGGATGAACTGGAATGCTGACTGTGCCCCAGGCCTCCTCGCCCGACATCAGTGCCTGACCTCACTAAAGCTCTTGTGGCTGAATGAGCAAATCCCCACAGCTACGCTCCAAAATCTAGTGGAAAGCCTTCCCAGAAGAGTGGAGGTTATTATAACGGCAAAGGGGGAACAACTCACTTTTTTTTTTTTGGCTCAAGGTTTTAGACTGGGATGCTCAACAAGCACACATGGGTGTGATGGTCAGGTGTCCACAAACTTTTGGTCATGTAGTATCGTTTCAGTCAGTGGAGTTTGGTGGCTTTCTTATGAAATCAGTCAGTGCGGTCCATTCTGAAGAAATGAAGCACACAGAGGAGAATGTGAAGTGAGGTCATACACAACAGCCTTTATAGAGTCATTCATATTTCTAAGGAGCTTTTCAAACCAGTCACTACACCAGAACAACAGAAGGACATTTCACTCCTGAGGTTCTCTGCAGTACATTTACTTGATGGGAAAATGGCAGAGGCAACGTTACTTATTAAAGAAAAAGTGTTTGCTCCTGGGGCATGCATCCTGTCATCTCCAAAATATAGATAACACCTAAAAAATTCAGATGGAGACTGCAGCCAATCGGCCAATGGATAAATCCACAGTTAATAATACAGAGCCTGAGTGAGAACACTGCTGCCTCCTTCTCCTCTGCTGAGAGCCAAAACTGCCATAGGTGAACCATTTACAGCCGTGCTTGTGTGTGTGTGTGTGTGTGTGAGAGCGATAAAGAGAGAGAGAAAGAACGAGAGAGTGTGCGTGTGCACATGAGTTTACATGAAGCTAAGTGAATGAATCCCAGCTCTTCTAAAATGGTGATCAAAACAGTTTTCATATAGAGGAAAGCACTTTAACTACCACACTCCATTCCTGAGCTGCACAACAACATGGTCACATGACTGCACAAGCTTCAGCACACACACACACACACACACACACACACACCTGCTGCTATTAGTCAGCATGACTGCACTACAGACAGACAGAAAGAGAGAGAGTGTGAGTGTGTATGTGTATGTGTGTGTGTGTGTGTGTGTGTGTGTGTGTGTGTACCCAATACAAGTGACCACAGCACTTCAGTGGTCTATTGGTGTAACACCCAAAAGACCACTGAAGTGCTCTGGTCACGTGAATGTCCAAGCAGGTGAACTACACTACCCATGATTCCCAGCCATCCTGCATATCAATTGATGAATCAATGACTGAATGAGCCCCAGCACACACACACACACACACACACATTCATACACATGTAATTTCCCCTTGGGGATCAAAAAGTGACTGTGTCAGTCAGTGAGCGAGTGAGTCAGTGAAGGAGTGAGACAGTCAGTCAGTGAGTAAGAGAGTGAGTGAGTGAGTCATTGAATGACTGAATGATGGGTCAATGAATAAGTGAGTGATTGCGTCAGTGAGTGAGTGAGTGAATGAGTCAGTGAGAGAGTCAGTCCATGAGTGAGTCAGTGAATGAGTTGGTGAGTGAGTCAGTCAGTCAGTTAATGAGTCTGTGAGTGAGTGAGTGAGTTAATGAGTCAGGAAGTGAGTTGGTGAGTGAGTGAGTCAGTCAGTTAATGAGTCGGTGAGTGAGTGAGTGAGTTAATGAGTCAGGAAGTGAGTTGGTGAGTGAGTGAGTGAGTGAGTCAGTGAGTCAGTCAGTTAATGAGTCGGTGAGTGAGTGAGTTAATGAGTCAGGAAGTGAGTTGGTGAGTGAGTGAGTCAGTGAGTCAGTCAGTTAATGAGTCGGTGAGTGAGTGAGTGAGTGAGTTAATGAGTCAGGAAGTGAGTTGGTGAGTGAGTGAGTGAGTCAGTCAGTTAATGAGTCAGTGAGTGAGTGAGTGAGTTAATGAGTCAGGAAGTGAGTTGGTGAGTGAGTGAGTGAGTGAGTGAGTCAGTCAGTTAATGAGTCGGTGAGTGAGTGAGTTAATGAGTCAGGAAGTGAGTTGGTGAGTGAGTGAGTGAGTCAGTGAGTCAGTCAGTTAATGAGTCGGTGAGTGAGTGAGTGAGTGAGTGAGTCAGTCCCTCCATCCGTCCGTGTGTGAGTCATGACATGGGAAAAACATGCTGTATTGTAGTGCTGTAACTGGTTTGTGTATTGGTCTTTTGTGATTAATAAAACTTAACCAGTTTGAATAAATTACAGGACAACGTCTTTATCGCTTGGCACAATGATGATATTTCATGATATCAATGATGATATTATATCATAAACAGCTCAACTTTAGTAACTTTTACTAGAAAAATAAATAAATAAAAAACACTATTTTTGTAACTACTAATGATAAAGCAGTGTTCATTTAAATGGATTTAAAAGACATGAGGTTTAGTTTGGTTCTGCTGTTTGTTAAAGAAGGCTCAAAAGAAAATGGATCATTTACCTAAACAATCTCCTTGAGAAAGTGAAAGAATGTTACATTATACTGTAACCTGTACTAATACTATGAGAATTTCAAGCTATACCGCGATGTAAACTTTGGCAATTCTAAATTCGGCCATTCGCAAACTGTCAGTAGTACACATTCTTACTATTAACACACAGCTAAAAAAGAGCTAACACAGCAGAGACCCAACACAACACACTACTGCTCTCTCAACAGCGTCCAGCACTGAGCACCAATCATCACAGTGGGATGACAGATACACTCTCTGTGTGCAGTGAATACAAGAGTAATGTTTTCTCAGCACCATTACAGCTAGTCATTCATTATTAATCATTAGATAATGCTCATATTAGTGCATGTCTAACTATTTACTACAGATATAAAATATGATACAAGAAACATGCCGTAATGTTAGAACCATTAGTTAATGTCAGTCATACGTGTCAACCTAGGAAATTTTTTTTTACATAGGGATATTTCTACTTTTCATCTATACAGTATAATATTCTAAATCTAAAGGTTTACACACACACCACCCTCATTAAACCACAGATACTAGCACAGATACTAGACCACTGGCCTTGACCTTGAGCATCACAAGAGGAATCTGGCACGCAAATCAGTGCTGGACCGAGTGTTCTAGTTTTTGGCTGCTGCCACAGGGTGTGCGATAAAGAGAGGGCGACAGAGAGCAAGAGAGAGAGAGAAATGTTGAAAGGGCTGCAATGCAGATATGGTGATAGGAAAACCTCTCTGGATGAAGTAGATATCATCTGAAAAGTAGGACCACACACAAATACAAATGCAAAAACAAATACACACATGCACACGTTCCTTTATTTATTTTTCTCTCCTCCAAGAGGATTATGACAAGTTTGCCAGTATCGTCCCTAATGTTGTATGGTTAAATAAAGAAAAGAACAATCAAATGAGCCTGCAGAGAGAGACAGACAGAAGCACACACACTGTTTGACCCCTCCCTCCATCAATCCTGACAGTCACACCAAACACCAAAGGTGTTCAGTGGAGTCGACGTCAGGCCCCGTGCAGGACACTCAAGTTCTTCCACTGCAACCACGTCTTCATGGGTCTCGCTTTGTACACAGATGCATTGTCATGCTGGAACATATTAGTTCCACTGAACGGAAACGGCAATGCTACAGCATACAAACACATCCGATACATTTGTGTGCTTCCAGCTTTGTGGCAACAGTTTGGAGAAGTCCCACATATGAGTGTGAAGGTCAGGTGTCCACAAACTAAATGCCATAGGCAACAGCGCTGACCAATAGTGCATTTATCAGACCTCTCTTGCATGGCTCATTGGTGACTTAAATATAGATGTTTAAGTGAGCCCCAAATTTAGAGCAGGCCTAATGAACAAGCCTTATCAAACAGGCTTACTGCAGTGTTGAGTTCCTCTCCCTGCAGCATCCATACACACACTATTAGACAGATCACTGCAAATTGAGCTATCTATCATGGATAATGAAGTGTTGCAAAAAATCATATAACGTTCATTGTGAATGTTGCACTAATCACATCACGGCTGCACGAGAACAAGCGCTAAGCATGCTAGTAGCTCAAGAGCCAGACTCAAGCCAGATAATGAAAAGTCGTAAGGAATCAAGTATCTTGGTAATCAACAATCTCTGCAGAAATGCACGTTAGAAAATATGTATACATGTTTGAGTTGGAATCCTAAAGCTGCCACAGTCATCCATGACTGAAAGTCCAAAGGAACATAACTATCCTGCTCTCTGCATAGGAAGGACGGGAATTTTACAGGATTTGCACAGAAATAGTAATAAAAGAATACTATAACAGTAGTGTCAGTCAATAAGGATCATTGCACAGTTAATCAAACTGCCACTTTTACAAAGCATATTTTTTCAAGCTATAGTATATCAAGTTACATTTATGTAGTCACACTCATGATTTCTAATTAGGAACACTGTATAAAGTGTGCTATAAAACACAATATTTATGCTATAGTGCAGCATACGCCCATAATTTAAACAGCGCATGGCTATATTTCAGCCAGTGGTACTGCAGCAGCAGGAATTCTCACTTGTTCGATAAAACTTTGTGAAGGTGCTACTGATCATAGGAGTGAAAATCTGACTGGATTAACGAACGTAATGTGTATACTGTGTTCATAATGATCTGACATTCAGTATGGACTTGTGTATGTTATATTTACTAATGCAGTGCGAGAAACAGAAATATATGCTCCATGTGTCACCTACGCTGACATGTACTTTGTATGTGGTTCAAGGTTTAAGTCAGATGATCTGAAAAGCCAAAAGCCAGTTCTGTCAGAATATTTTTAATTTATTAACATCTACTTGTTAATGTAAATGTGATCTGCAATGCATTTCTGTTGGTACAAAAAATAATGTATAACTGATACTTTAGATGGATATTCTATTTTATATAATAACATATCTGGTGAAAAAAATCTGCCAAATGAATGCCAGTGTATCATGATAATAAACATATACAGTAATGACAATGTACACAAATCTTTACACAGTCATGTGAAAGAGATCACATTAAATATCCTCACTCACTTTCAGTAACCAATTTATCCTGGTCAGGGTCATGGTGAATCTGGAGCCTGTCCCAGGAACACTGAGTGTGAGGTGGGAATACACCCTGGGTGGGACGCCTGTCCGTCGCAGGGCACCGTGAACACACACATTCAGACCTAGGGGCAATTTATCTTAGCTAATTCACCTACTGCCATGGTTTCTGGGAGGTGGAAGAAAACTGGAGGACCCAGAGGAAACCCACACAGAAACCCTGTACAGACAGTAAACTGAGCACAGGATCGAACCCGGAACCCTGGAGCTGTTAGATGGCAAACTACCCACTGCACCACCATGCCACATGCATTTAAAAGAATATGTAGAATGAGACATACTACAATATCTACTGTGGCCCCAAAAGTATTTGGACACTTAAGCCACACTTACAAATGTATTAACTTCACGCCACTATAAAACATCATGTCAAAGCAAGTGGCATTTATTTTAAAGAAATACATTTCTTCAGCTTCTGCAGAACTGTCTTATGTTCAGATCCAGAATCCAAATTTAACTTGGATGGGTCGGATGGTAGAGGGTTTGTGTGGAGAAATCCAGGAGAAGAATTTCCAACCTAACAGCACTAAGGGTCCTATAAAGCACAGAGGTGGCTGGCGCTGTTTTTCCTACAGTGGCGTTGGTGCGGTTGTGTTCATTGATGGCATCATGAAGTGTACAAAGTGAAGCGAATAAAATATTCAAGCGAAAGAAGTGGATTTTTCAACAGGATAATGAGCCAAAGTAGACCAGCCACCATTTGAAAGAATACTTCCTAGAGCCCTGAACTAAGCCCTATCAAGCATTTATGGGATGCAATGGAGAAGAAAAAAAGCAGATTATCAACGCTCTAGTGTGGATAAACTGAAGGTTCTGTTGGTAGAAACTTAAAAAAACAAACTTTCACTACAAGAACTGTTAGAGAAACTGGTTGATTCCATACCCAGATGTTGTCAAAAAGTTCTGAGACACAAAGGATAGCAAACTAAATACTAAAACACTGTAACTGTGATCTTTAATGAAGCCACCATTAAGCGTCCAAATACTTTTTGGGGCCACTGTATACTGGATGATCATGTAGGTACCATAGTGCTTCATATCAATGACACTGTGTCCTTGTTTAATGGCTGTTACTGGGGTTTGATATCACAAGGGATGGGTCTTAATCTCTTAACAGGTGAGCTGTAACTGATTCTAGATGTGTCAAATAATTCACTAATGGGATTCTGAGGTCCTGCAGGAGTTTGGTGCTCTCTGACGGTGAATTTGTGTTAATAGGTTGTGATTTAATGATGATTCAATGGAAGTCTTATACACTTCTGTAATGTTTGCAACTGTCATGATCCTGTACATCAGGCTGCAAGAAAACAACAAAGAACTACTATATGGCATTCATGCTTAATTTAAATCAATTTTATTTGTATAACAACATTCAGTCACAAAAGCAGCTTTACAGAACCCTGGATGTAGACCTATACTTAGGTTATACAGACAGAACTGGCCAAGGTTTAATTTAAGGTACAACAATTCAATTATTTAAATATCCTGGAACTGAATAGTACTGCAACCAGTAAATTCTTCAAGAAAATGACAAGAAATATTTGAAAGTGTATAAATACTATAACCATTATAACCATTTGGGCCAATTCCCATCAGGAAATAAAGCACATGCTTCCTCTAAGACACGTGAAGCCAGCGAACGACATCTTTTTGAACTGCTGCACTTGCTATGTAACACACTCGGAGGAAAGCGCTATCTACCCTCTTCCGCATACATGAGCTCACAGATGCCCACGACTGGCTAGTGTCACTGTGATTGACAGGGGAGAGAGCATACCATCCCTCCCACCCAAAAAGCACAGCCAATTTTTTCCCTCAGCTCCCCGCCATGAATGGCGGTGGAATCGTCAGGATTCAAACTCACAATCTCCTGATGTCAGGGCAAGCGTAGCACTCGGAGTATAGGAAATAAAACATTATTTCTAAAATGTTTCTTAACCTAGAAGGGGTCTTTTATATATATATATATATATATATATATATATATATATATATATATATATATATATAAATAAAAATCTGTCTTTTCCCAAGGGTTTGTCATTTTCATTCAAAACCTCCAATCAGCTTCCACATACTAAAAATCCAGCAGGTTTTAGGTCTACATTTTTTGGAGAACACATAAGACCAGTAGCAGTTGCACTGTAGTGACAACAGATTACTCTAGATAAAAAAAAAAAAAAAAAGCTGAAAAGTCTTGCTGTAATCCCTGTAATACAGTGTGTAGATTACACCCCTTTAACTGTTTGGAGATTTTAACATTCTCTAATCCCCCTACACTGCTAATTCAGTTACACATCCCACACTGGCTCTGAGCGGAAAGGAAAGAGGAAACGCTGTGCTCGCAGCTACAGCTCATCTGGTTATAATGTCAATACTACTGTGTTAAAGGTGCAGGTTAGAACGTTTAAAATATTCCAGACCATTTGAATGAAATAAATGATGTCACAACAACAGTGTACAATAAGGTGTTCAATTTCATGAGGATTCCATCAACAGCCTCAAAAACAATCTGTCTCAGGTTAACGTAATCTTGAATAACGCATATCCGCTACTTACATTTTTTATTTTTTTTGAATGAGGTTTTGACACATGGTGAAATACAGTAAAACCAGTTCTTGGTAGTGGACTAAGACTGGTAGTGGCCCCTGCTCTAAAACGAACTGAAGATATGCAAATTTATTTTAATTGATCAATTCTTGCCTGAGGACAGAGGACAGCATTGTGAATCACTTATAATGCAGCTCACTTCCTCTTTCTCACACTTTCTCACGTACACACTATATATAAATTTGAGCGCATTATGATTCGTTTTACCATACCTAAGAGCAGAAGGAACTACGACTCATTTATAAAGCATTCAGACTAAAAAGCCAGAGCAGGACATAGAAGCATTTAAATGCTTGTGTAAGGACAGAAAATAAATGATCAGGCATTTATTACTTACAAATTCAATTTTCTTTTCACCTCCAATCTGAAATTATGCTAGACAGAGCTATAAGCATCCTGGATGCTTGCATCAAAATACTCCAATTATACCACAGTTATAGAGCTAAATAATGCAGATCGCACTGTGATGTATTCATTTTACATATGAGATTATAAAATAAAAAACAGGGAGAGGTATTGTAGCATTTTGACAACTGTATATATGTCAGTGTGTTCCAGTATAATACGAAAAAAGCATTAGTACATTGTTTTGATACTAAACTGCTAAAGCTCAAGAAGGATCCTCTAAAAAAACAGTTTGGCAAAAAAAACAAAAATAAAATCAAACACTCCTCTTACTTGATCAGTGTTTGGTGTCTGATTTTTTACTTCTTTAGATTTAAGTCAAATTACTTAGAAGTCTATCTCACCAGAATTGTTTTCATAATTCCATGCACAAATCTTGATACATCTTGAAGATGGTGAGAAATAGATTGATAAACACTGAGACACATAGACTTTAAGAGAAGCTACAGGCTCTGGCCTTAAATCACATTTTTATCATCAATTACAATATAGAATAGAATATAAATCTATTCCTTGGTCAGCTCTGTGTGATATGTTCTTCACACATTCATGGTGAACAGAACTATGGGATTGTCCTCTCTGTGAAGTATATGTCCTTTAGGCCAGTTGTCCTTATACTTCCAAATGACACACTTTAGACTTCTTCTGAATGGCACATAGCAGTGAGAACAAATTTATAAAGCATCCAAAACAACTACTGCTTCTGCTGAATATCATATAGCAATTCTCAAACCTGCCACACTTATTACAAAGAAATCACACTATTAAAAATGTCAGACTATAATATGCTCATATATGAATTATGGCTGTTACAAATACTCGCTTATAATCAACAATTTCACATAATCAAACACTCTGCAAATGACACCAGTCTGAGAAACTAACAGAGTAAATATGTTCAAACCGAAGGGGGGGTAGAGTGCCCGTACTACTTTCATCCATTCCTGTTGCCAGTTGTGTTAAAGTTTTTATCGGACTACACTTTCAGAGAGCAGTTTCGGAGCATAAGCTCGTCTGTAGAAGACAGAAAATACTGGATGCGACAAGGAAAATGTTTAAACTACTGTTTAGCATTTTATTGTTCAGATGTACTTTGAAGAGTATTACTCCGATTTAAATAATATTAATCTGAAATTGATTAAACCTGCAGAAAAAATGTCACAACATCTCACCAAACCGTTTCTGTGTACACAATCAGACACGCCAACCAATCAGCACCGAAGATACGCACAACACATAGCTAGCTCGTGGGAGCCACGTTTACCCATGATCCCTTCTGCTGCATCATGACGCAAATACGCGTAAACGCAGCAGTATAAATCAGCCTTAACTACTTAAAAGTTTTTAAACTTGATACTTTCTTACTGGATGAGAACTTTCTTTTGAGTATTTTTTCTTAGTAATGGTATTTTCACTGGAGTAACTATTTGTGATAATCTAACTACCTCTGACAATAACAAGTGTAAGTTATTACTATGAAAATGCAACTGTTTTTATAACATTGCAACATTAAAATCTACATTTTAATGGATCATTTTTAATTAACTTAGCTATAACAAATCAGTTGAACTATTTAATTAAGATTATTGAAACTTTATTATTCATTATTTCTCTTCTTTGTCTCCCTTACTGTAAGAAACAGTAATGCTACACATACTGAAGCATTTTTGTTCAGGAAAGCCATCCATTATAAAATAATAATAATAATAATAATAATAATAATAATTTGTATATACAATATAAAAAATACAGTAATTGTTGGGAGATATTTTTCATTAATAAGTCAGAATTTAAGTATAAAACAAAATATATTTATATAGCACTTACATGTAACAGTTATCTAAAAAAGTTAATAATTATCTAAATAATCAATAGCGACAGCCCTAATATGAATATAAATATTATTTTTATTATACAAATCACATTATATTGTGTGGAAGTACACTATGCTTTAACATCTAGTTACCCTTTATTTTTGGCATTAAAACGGATATAAACAATCTCGAGTTGATATTTATTTTTCTTTCTCCAAGCAACGAGATACAGTGAGAGTGAAAAACCTGACAGGCTGCACTTTAACTCTCTAACTCATTCTGGCATTTCGGCATCGAGGTGTTGCAGCTCACAGTCAAAACAGAAAAACAGTCCAGATTCAAAACAGCAGTAGCGTGTTCCTGTCCACATGGCTCTGGAGCTCAGCGTATGGGTGGTGTCCACAAATAAATCTTGAACATGAACATCAAACTGTTTCTTTTATGTTTATGAATCTAACATCCTCCTTCAGCAAGACACACATGCAAAAAACTGTACTGTGTTTCAGTCTGACCTCTAAATACTGAACGAGGTTTGACCACAACTACTTGGTATTAGCCACATTACCATATTCATTACATCCTAATTATTAAAATTCATAACCTGGTCCTAAGGGAATAGCTAAACCTTTTTAAGTGTTGAGGTTTTAATAACAGCAAAAAGGGGGACTGAAGCTATAATGAAGCTATATAACACGAACAAGAGTGCGGTTATTCTGAATATCAGCACGGCTGTGATTCGGTGTAGCTAATCACAGTGTAGCTAGAAGGATTTTGAGTGTGATATTGCTTTTACACAACAGTTCTATAAACAAGAAATAAATACTGAGTAACTGAAATTTCAGACACAATGTAGGCAAATGTTTTGTTTATTTTTGCTCCACTAGTGGAAACAGATCCCAAAGAAGTCATGCTCTCTAGCTAGCCAACCCGCTAGCTAACATTGTTACATCACATTGCACATTCCTGTTAAAGGTGCTTCCGGTGAAATTGGCACCCCTTCTTCCTGCTCATCTTCATCCGACAAGCTTTCAGATTTTAGTCGAAAGTTATATTTGTGAAAAATATATTGTTTGCCATGTCCACTAATGATGTCGTTAACTCTACTGTAGTAACCGTTTTGAACTAGGACGTGGAACTTTACAGAGGCGAACTATAATATACATATATTTTACAGAGGCAAAATATAAGCACTCTTGGAATGCCGCTTGACCAATCAAATTAGTGGACTGGAACTAACTGTTGTATAATGGGATATTCAAAAAGGACATATGGCTGTGACGGTCAGGTGTCCACAAACTTTTGGCACGACGCTGACGCAAATCGGGGGTCTGCGTTCTTGTACCAGTGAACCATGGTTCAGTTTGTTACATGTGAAAATACACTTTTTTAATAATGGTCTGCTCCAAAATGACGTGAAGAGGACTAAGCGCTTATCCACGCAGTATAGTTAGTTTTTCAACATTTATCTTTTCAGCTCTAAAGTCTGAGAGTGGTAATACATGTTTATAGTCATCTGAGTCAGTGCAAGTATTTGAGAATATATTTTGCTAAACCAGCAAACGAAAACACAGAAATAAATGCTCAGCACCAGAGCAGTGCCCGGTCTATTGTACTATTCTTTACTGGAAGTGTTTTATCTCTAAACTGCATTCCATGACAGCATTGCTCATAATATCGCTAGACATGGTTTTTCTTTTTCAGATTTTTTTTTCAGTGACCTTAATGATTACCCAAGTAGTGATTTCATTCTTCTAATACTAGCAATTCCAATAGTCCATGCACATCTTTAATATGCACACGATTTTACCTTAAAAAGGTTTTTTTCCCCCCAGAGAATGCCTGAGGCTTGGACTTGTCTGAAGTTATGACTATACATGTGACCTACACAAAGTGTGTGAGAGTTTGTCCTGGAGTGAACTCAGGGCTTTCGCCTGTCAGTCAATTTCTTCACTTCAGCTTGAAGGACATTGCTTTTTTTTTGTTTGTTTGTTTTACCATTATCGATTATACTGAATTTTACGTTTGATTTGAAAAATCAGTGTAACAGTTGTGACACCTACAAGGAGTGTGTGTGTGTGTGTGTGTGTGTGTGTGTGTGTGTGTGTGTGTGTGTGTGTGTGTAAGAGAGAGAGAGAGAGAGAGAGAATTCATAAAACAACGTATCCCACGGCATGCATTTAGATTGAGGTTGAAAGGAATAAATGTGAACAAAAAAGTAAAGTCAATAGTGAAGAAGGAAAGAATAAAAGAGAAGGAATACAAGGAGGAATTGCAGAAAGGCTAAAGGTGCTGGTCAAAGGCAAGGTGTCAGGGGCTTTTGAGTCATGACTGCTTACGCACACTCGCTAACAAGCTGAGAACCGAAAGGGGAAATTTATTTATTGACTGGCTGCGCATGTGTATATGAGAGAGAGAGAGAGAGAGAGAATAAATAATGATCACTGAGCCAAAACCTTCCATGTCCCCTAAAGCAAACAGAGTGAGTGAACTTAACTTGCAATGCCATCTCGGCTTTTCCCTTAAATCAGCAGCAGTGAGACTTCCGGTCGCTTCACGCAGCGGATCAGGCCGTACATCACACCTGTCCCACAGCTCACTCTCAGCGAAAGATAACCCTTCGGCTCTTCATAAAGTGCTATATCAGAAGGAAGCCTAAGCTTCCTGATCACAACACACTGCTGTATCAGGAGCTCATCACCACTCTGAGAGGAAACTGATATGTTCACCTGCACCACTGATTCATTTCCCGCACCAGCGTGCAACTCATGACAGTGACAAGCAAATCAAAGAGAGATTCTCTCATCTTCCCAACTTTCAGCTCCGACTGCAATTAGTTTACACAATGCTTATTTTCATTAAAGCTTAAATATAATACAACACATACAGAAGAACCAAGAATGCAGTGTGCCTTCTGAGCACACTTCTGAGACATGAAGATCAGCCATACATCCAAACGACTGGTCAATTTGCAATACAGCTGCTACAAACCATTAACAATATTAAATGTTCACAAACATAGTTGATGAAATGAAATAATATAGTCTAAAAGCTTTTAAAAATGGAGCAAATAGTTCTTATAAATTTAGAGTTACCCAACCACCATGCTAACAATCTGCTTCCATGATCCCCAAAGCATCTCGGGGACAAGTGTGAATGTGAAAATCTGTATTTATAAGCCATTTTTATCAGTGGCCCTTTAGCAAACCAGGTCTGGACTACATTTTAGTGGCAAAGAATGGCACAATGTTACAAAACTTACAGCTAGCCTTGGCAGATAAAATAATACGTTTTATAAAGTAAAGCAGAGGTCTTAGCTAAATGTGTACTGTCATCGCTTCAGAGAAATAAATCGAAGTCGAGAGAAAAAAATTACAGAGGTAGACAAGAGAAGCATGACAGAGAAAAAGATAAACATGCATAAAGTGGAAAAACTCACCCTGCGAGACAGAGCAAGGAAGCAAGACAAAAACGAGAGAGGAGAAGGGACGAAAAGAGAAAGAAAGACACAGGGCATCTACGAGGAGTCAGGTTGAGCATTCTCATCTTTGCGATAAAAGGCCTGAGTCAGTCTGGTGAGCCTCCAAAGCGTCAAGGCTAATTGATGTTGAAATCTGAACTAGACTTCAGTGATGGCGCTGAGAACCGCTGAAGTGATTAGTCATGAGTGCATGTCGACTAGACAGTGCCCCTGACTAGACACAGTTCAATGTCACAGCGTCAGACTGTTAAGAAGCGTTGATTGGCTTCCTGTAGGGTGACTATAGGACAGCAAGAGCGACTAGCCACATCCAATTTAAAAGACATCAATGATTAAGACTCCAGTAATGACGTAAAGCATAGGAATGTTGTTTTAGGGTTAGATCTCTCCTGACCATGCAGTATTAATCTGTAGGACAGAAATGTGCAAGTTCTGAAATGTGAGCCTAAATCATTGCTCTTGATGAAGCGTTTGTCCTGTACAGGCATAGACGAGATGATCTGATTGGCTGCAAGAGCAGCATGCCTAACCAGACCTCTAGATGATATATTAATTCCATAGTCCCCACCCCACTTTTACAATTTCACTGCTCTTCTCCAGGTTACCATCTACACAAATGCTTACAAAAAGCAAAGAATATAATTGCCACAAACAGACACAGAAATACTTTGATCTTAGGACGATGATGGTGAAGCAACAGAAGACCAACACTAACAGACATGCACTGCTTTCCCATTGGCTGTGCAGAAATGAACATGTTGAGCACTGGTCAGATTTGGACTTGAAGTGACAATGTGTGTGGACTTTGAGCTTTGTGTGTATACTATGGAGATACCGGTGGATAATTACTGAGATAACATACAAAAACACAGCAGTGAATTTTCTGCAATTTGTAAGACTTTTTTGTGTGTTCATGGGACTCTCCCACCTCACACCCACTCTTTTGTGAGGTAGCTGGTTTCTATCATAATTTATGAAGGGTTGTGAGTAGGGAGTAAGTCGGGAACTGCTTGCCGGGAGTGGCAATGTTGAAAACCGATTGTGGATTTTTAGGTGTTTCATAGTGTTACTATCTTCTGTGAAGACTTTTCTGTTACAGATTTTCAGATTGAAAGGCTGACCTTTGAAACGGGTTTGAATGAAAAAAATTGCCAGATTGAAGCTTCTTTTGCACTTTTTCTTCCCACAGTTATAGTCACGACTGATGGGTTGCGACACAGGTTTGAAAAGCCTATTAACAAGCTATTTAATCGTAAATGCAAAGCAAAAACAAAACTAAATTGAAATACCATGTATTTTACCTTTCACCAATATAATATAATATAATATAATATAATCAGAGTAAACGTCACTGTACATCATGGCAGTCCAAGTGGAAGAAACGATCACATCGTTATATCACACAAGCCTAATGAACACACAGATCTGAGAGTAGCAGTAGGCTTCACTAAGCTTTAGAGAGCACATTTTACCACTCCAAACACCAAACCTCTGAACTGTACAACTGGCAAACCTTCATCCCACACTCTCTAATGCTTCTGTTCACTGACGCACAGTATTCATTCTCTCTATCTCCCTGCTCTTGCATAACAAGTGATAGAGCTCTAGGCTATGCACAAATCTCTCATCAGCTCCACTGATGATCGTAACACACTGCTTAAACACACACACACACACACACACCTTTCTCTTTCTCTCATTGCTTCTCACATGAATCCGGTAAAATGTGTGTGTTTGCCCTTTCATACACATGGGCATTTGTCAATAGAAACACATGCTGTGTTGGATTAGGCCTTCATCAGTGTACAGAGATCAGGTTTCAGAACAACTGTCTGAGAGAGAGATCCAAATCCATATTGGATAACATTGACAGAATATGTGAAGAACCGATACCGCATGCCAGTGGTGGTGGTGATTTCCTGAGGAACAGAACACAAGTTAAACCCACTCAGCTGAGCACGAGGCTTTTGGCCAAGACCAAGTAGCTGATGCACTGTACAAGTCCTTAAATGGCAGGATAGTGTGGATGTGTGGGCGTCAGGCAACTACACTCACTCCCTTTGCACAGAAAGATAAAGAATTACAAATAAAGTGAATATGCAGTATATAGGACAGGGGATACACTGAAAGTGTTATCAAAATAAAAATAAAAAAGCCAAGAGCCACTGGGAATTTTCAGATAAAGTCAGAGAAAATGCTGCTCTGGTTTTCACTCTGTCAGCGATCTCTAACTGTTAAATAGGCTAAACTGAATTCAGGGCAACCTAAATCAAAGGACAGGTGTATAGCATTGTGCGTAAATGTGCATGTGTGTGTCTCAGGAGACTGTTTGCAGGCCGATGGAAAGCTCAGATTGTAGGGCCATTAAAAATAGGGTCCCTATTACTCATGCTGAATGTAGGCTGACTTGACGTTTGCGGGCCGAGACATTACGAGTGAGCACAAAGTTCTTCCTACTGTCCTTGATTTGTAGAGAGAACTTTACAGTAAGAAGAAAACCAGGTCAGGACAATTTTGCACCAAAAAAAAAAAAGAGTGCCCGATTGCTCTAAAGGGTACAAGTTAAATTAGTGAAGTACGCTGCTGCAACATGGCCTAATCCCTTCCGTGTTCAATAATCCACTTCATGAACGTGGGTGATCAGCTACTGCAGCATTGCAGGTGTAAACACGGACATAAAAAGCCTTGAACAGTGCATCAGACATGACACAAACCACTTGCATCATGCATGGTACATGAAAAATGGAAGTCCTGTCTGTATGTAATACAGTAAAATCATTCAGAAGAGGTGAGGGAAGCACAGAGAAACAGTGGAAGAGAATCGTAGCATTATAGAATTCCAGTCCTCATTGTTGGAAATATGAGCTATATAGCATGAAATACTGCAAAAACAAACCAGGCCAGGTTAAGCTGCTCTCTGGAAAAAAAAAGAATAAAATCACATATCAAAAGAAACAAATAGACAGAAAGTTAATGCAAATTAAACAATATGAACCTTTTGAACAAGCAGACGCTACTGCCTGCCAGTTGAGTGGTTTAGTGGTTAGCATTAGCTACTCATAATTATTAGGTGTTGTAGCCAGTTACACTAGTGTGAACATAAACTGGCAATTTTTAGTAAAAGAAAAGCTAATAAGGCTGTTTTTTAGAGATTTTGGAGAAAACTAAATGCATCAGAGTCTGCGTCAGCATTGTGTTTTCCGTGACACTGTCAGCTGAGGCCCCATTTCCATTTCCATATATCAAAAGTACAGATGATCACAGAGCCTAGCCTACAACATGATGGGGTGTCTCCTGTCAGATCTGCTACCATTTGTCTGCCCGGTGGATAACGTCACTCTTTGTGACAACGTTTTTGATCTATGTTCACATCACACACTGGCGCATCTTCATGGGGGAAAATTGTTTGCCGTTGAAAAAAAAAAAAAAAAAACATTCTAAAATCTTACAGACTCTGTGTTTAAAAACTCTTACAGAGACGAGACATGAAGATGCGCCAGTGTGTTTGACGTGATCATAATTCAAAAACATTGCCACAAAGTGTGAAGTGACATTATCCAAGAAAAATGGAAAGTTAAAAACGTTGATGCATAATGCTGAAAAGGTTGATGTGAATTCATTAGCACCAATAATCATAGTAAATCACAAACAAGTGAAAGTAGCGTAATGAGAGATTCAAGTCCCTACACATGGAAAACAATCAGGCTAACACATATGCCAGAAGTAAAATCTGCCATTAAAAATGTATACTTGCTGCGTCTCAATTCGCCTATTATCCATCCTAAATAGTATTCGAGATTAGAATTAGTGTGTCCCAAATCGTGGTATATTGAAATGAGTATCTCAGAGGTATCTGGATGATTTTCGAAGTGTGGATCCCTGTATATAATTTTTCAGCCAATATTGCCCACAACTCTTTGCACGAGGGAGGTGGAGTTTTGTGACCGTTTGCTTCGCCAAATTCAAGGACACATTTTAGATAGGTGTAAACAAAATGTAGAAAAATAAATCAAGGGAATGGTAAATTAAATGATATTGTATAAATTATATAAGGAAAAATGAATGAAGAAAAGCTGAAATGCAACGAGGAGTTTGTTTAGGGTGACAGTGTTCTCTTCCGGGCAACAACGTTCTCTTCCGTTACGTGTTATTGTGTATTGTATATAACGTGTTATTGTGTATTGTATACATATTGTATTATGTCCCAATACTTGCTACATACTCAAAAGTACGTATTTTCTCTTCACACAAACATACTTTTAGTGCATAGTATATGCAGGTGAGCTGAGATGCAATGATTGTCTTCACAGTGATGAAAACTCTCCAGCCTACCCTTATAATTTATGAACCAGCCTGACTGTGACCCCATTTTCTCCCAAATTTATTTGCTGCCAAGTCGCAGCCCTTTTTATTTAGGTCTGAAAGTACCTGACAGGTACCAGCCTGGAAGGAAGAAAGCATGTGTCTCCACTTGGGCACCCACTGCATCTTTTCAAACTGTTCCTCATGCAGCATCACGGGACAACTGAGAGCAGAGACAACGGGACAACGGGAGAACAGATTTCACTGAGAGCTCTAACTTCCTTAATCCAGTTTTACACTGTGCAACCACAGCGGTCTTTTATGATGATTACCTGTCACACTGTACGACATGATCTCAATAAGAATTCTATAACAGACTGTGTTCTACAGGTGTTCTTCACGTCAGATCAAATGATGAAGATAACTGCCATACTGGGTGCATAGTGACGCTGTATGGGTTTGTAGCTCTTCAACTGGAAAGCATAAAAATTGTTTCACGTTTTCATAACAGTAAATAAGCCCAATGAACAGAGCGTTTGTGTGCTAATTAGGTAGCTACACACATGGAAGCTGTAATGTATCTTCTATTTCTTTTTTTTTTTTTGTGCTGTCATTATACAGTATAACTGTGATGAGACATTATAGAGACATTCTGTCTGCTGCCCCAATTCATCAAACTGCTCTGTTTTTAAATCCAATATGTTTTGTGTACATTCCCCCATTGCCACTACTGTGTGGCAGCTGTAATGTTTGTTTTGTGTAATCCTATGCCGTCCTACTGTTGGTGGATTTTAGACGAGTGTCGTAGCAGTGCACACACTCAGAGTTTAAGCAAAAATATCTAACACTGCCAGAATTAATTTTTTTTGTCGTCTGTGTTTGGTCACAGAGGCACTAAATCGGCTGCCGGTGAGCACGTCACATTATACGTTCCAAGACCATCTCAGGTCACAGCCAAAGATCATCCTTTACAATGTATGTCTGTGCCTGCAACAGCAAAGCCAGGCCGAATATTGTGTACAGTGTAAACCCGGTTTTACTCTGTTATTGTGAAAAGACAGACATCTGTGTGTGGCTCAACACAAGAGTGCCTTCGTTCCCTCTCAGACAGCAGGGTGTGAAGAGGAGGGTGCAGAGATTGCAGTGCTGCCTTGGAGTCCTGGCCACAGATGGCTGTGGCATCACAGGAATCCCTTATGATGGTGCACAACTGCAGACACCCACGCAACTCCCTAACCTGCAGGCTTTTCAGCTCTTTGTAGAAGTTGAGATGCTTGCCTTTGAGACTTTTAGCCAAATTGGTGATGCTGTCTGTGTTGCGGTGGAGGGACTTACAACACCTACTGCATACTGGATATTCTGGGTCAGTGCAACAGCCGTTTTCATCCATGAAGAACACAAAATATACCTCAGTCACAAAATGAACCTCAGTCACAGGATCTGTCTTCTCAAACAGGGTACAGGAATGTAAGAACTTCCTTTCATTTTGTACAAGTATGCTATGTGCAACTGGCATGCAGAACATATGAAAATCATACGAAGTAAAAAGGCTCAAATGGAGTAATGAATTGTTTTCCAGGCTGTAGTACTGAAACAGATTCAAACTTGTGCTTCACTAATCATCTGGAGAACATTAAACTAAATCTCAGTCTCTCATTTTCATGATGCTTTACAACAAGGTGATTGTGTATGGGCATAAAGCGTGCGGAAACAGAAGTTAGGTAAAGAGATGACGTCCAGAGACAGAGTGCTACCCTCCGAAATCTCCGCTCTGCTTCTGTCAGCACACCAGCACTTTCCCCAAAGATCAATCAGATTACATAACACTGCAGAGAGAGGAAGACGAACACAAAGGGTGAGAGGAGGAGGAGGGGCTGCAGTGAGGCAGAGTGGAGAGTTCAGAGCAACAAATGAGGCTAGAGAAGGGCATCGCCAGCTTAAAGAAGCCCAAACATAAACAGTAACGATGGATCCAGACAGACTGTCCACAAAACCCAGAAAGAATGCATGGGTAAAAGTCTCCTTCAGGAGAGGGAGAGGAGGAAAAGAAGATGGGCTCGCTCCATATCTAACAGCATGACAGGGTTTGTGTGACTTACTGGAATTAAACAACAGATGTGACATGGTTGTCCCAAAACAGCAACAGTAGCAATTGAGTCCAGTGTTCATAGCACTTCATAGTAAAAGAAGAAGAGAAGCAACAGCAAAGAATGACTGCAGTTTGCAATCCCCTGCTCGAACACAGCTCATTCACCACACCCTGGGTTACCCAAATCACTAGAGTTGGATACAGGAGTTCTTAACAGACTTGCTGAGAAAAATGAAAAGAACTTGTTTGAAAGACTGAACATACTTTATACAGAAGATAATAGTTGCTAAAAAGAGTCATAATTTAGGGCTACAGACCTTTGATTGATCTATAGTGCAAAATAAGTGCAAAAAGTAATGCTGCGTTCACTAGAGGACGTAATGTAATTATCAAAATCCAACAGGAAATGGCCAAACAACTCAAAGTCCCAACTCATGAACTCGGGTAGTCTTCTCAGCTATGAGTTCCTCCCAGTTCAGGAAATTATGTCAAATCGACATGGCTGCACCCAGCATCAAAATTAAACAAATCAGTAATTCTTACATTTAAATGAGTTATTTTGTATATACAAGTATTTGCTTTAGATCAATCAACATACAGACATATTCACTTGTTAAATCTACAACAATGACTATACAGAGCGCTGTATGAGAAAGAAAATAATCACTCCTCACAATTAGCTGGCCAGCTTGCGCTAACAAAAGAAAAACATGAAGGTGTCCGTGGGTTTTCGCCACTTTGTATCTAGACTGCAAATTTAGCACAACTGACATGTAGGTTCTGGGCCAAAAATTGGCATTTAAATTTTGAGAATCTGGGCTGTGTTTCCGCCTCACAGCTCCAGGGTCCCCAGGTAAATCCAGCACACAGGTTTGTCTGTGTGGAGTTTCTGTCTGTCTTCTCTGTCTGGGTTCTCCAGTTTCCTCCCACCTCCCAAAAACATGTTAGTAGTCGTGTGCAGTGGACTGGCATCACATCCTGGGTTTACTGGGTTGACTGTATGCAAAACCCTTCTTTGCAGTGTCCCTATCATTTACCTAAATAGCTAGCAATCATATTAAGGTAAGATGGATCAAGCAAAAAGACCAAGCCTTGTCTAGTTTTATAAACTCGTTCAAAAAACAATCAACATCGTAGTAGTGATACAGTACATCCTAGTCATGTAAAACACATTTGGGGTGTCTATCATTTGTATATTCTGATATTCGGTCCAGCCATTGATGCCTTTATTCACTGACAAGGCACAGAGGCATACAGGTCTGTGAGTTCCTTATCTTTTACTGACAAGGCATTATGTGAGAAAATGTCTTCAACTGACGACAATAGCTAAGATTTTATCCCAGCTGTAAGATAAACTTCACACAGAGGAGCTGTAGGAATAGAGAGACATGAGAAAGTGAAGAATGAACATGAAATAGACGGCTGGTAGAGTTGTAGGGGAGCAACAAAATCTGATTAATTGTAACCTAAATGACAGCAGTTCTGTCGTTATTTACTTCATAGTGAAAGTATATTTGACAAGTTTTCTACCCATTTGAGGCCCAATATTCAAAATTCTCCCACATTTACTCAATAGTAGGACGAATCAATGTCAAAGTTAATGCATTAGATTAGCAGGTTATCTGATCTACTGGGTGAACAACAGGCCATGTCCCCTGATAACAGCATTTGAGTCAGTCTTTGAGTCTAACCTTGAGGTCCTGTACCATTACTATTTTTAAAAAGTGCTGTTTGCTATAAAAAGCAGGAAATGAAGTATCTGTAAAGTAATGAAATCTGATATGGCTCTCCTTTTGGAGAAACCTCATTTTGGCCACCTCATGGCCATTCATTTAATAAGAAACAGGCAGCGTCTTTGGAAAATATTTTTTAGATTTAGTTCCTGTTAGAGTGTATATGCCTTTTGAGTATGACTAAATTTCTTAATCCAAAATTAGACAGAGTGCATCAGTGGTACAGCAATTTTCTGTTCATACCACAAGTTCTTGATTGGATTAAAGTTCATGTAGCTGATGCAATATGTGATGTGTGGAAGAAATGTTTGGACCATTACTGGTTTGTTGGCCAAAACTCTGTCAGTGCTGTAGCTGGTATCTTGGGCATTTCTCTGACTGCCCTTCTTGTCTGGCTGGTCACTTCAGCAGTTGGTAAGACTGACCAATCATGGTAGACTATGGCTTTTTGCCACTTTTTATTATACGAGCCTCCCAATATTCCTAAGAACGTTTGTATTTTATAGCTACCATCTTTTGTCACCTTAAAAACTTCCTGGCAAAGTTCACTGGGCAGCTCCATGGTCTTAACAGCAGATCTAGGCCTAGTTTTGTATATGATTTCACACGCACATTCAGCAAAAATTGAGCTTGTTTTTGAGCTCTAACAGTTGGCAAACACGAATAAAAGGAACCCCTCAATATGTAGTAAATAGCAATGATTTCACATGCCTGGCTGTGGAGAATATAAAACTGAAACACTAAGAGTAGTTAATCCATACAGATCTGTATGGTGTCTGCATGTGTGTGTGTGTGTGTGTATCCGTGTTTGTGTTCATCCCACCACATGTGGTGTAATCAATCACTCGGTGTTTTATTGATTTCGCCTCCCTCATGCTACACACTGACCTTCATGACTTCAAATACTTCAAACGCTGTGGAGCAACAGACCAGGAAGCAAACAGATGATCTATCTATCTATTTATCTATCTGCTCAAGCATATATGGATGTTGCATAGTTTTATTTAAACACACTTGTTCAAACACAAAACGTTATCAGCACCTTCACCGTTAAATCTGGAGAAGCCTCTCACAAACAACAACACTAACCCTCTTCCTGCGATGTCTGATAAAATTAGAGGAATTTGTCGAGGACCCTGGACCATCCTCCATGCAAGACATCTCAAGATCCTTAATCCTTAAGTTTCTGCATGTGGACTGCCCTCTTCAATTCAGAGTACACACTGAAATCCAAGAGTTGAAGCTGGTCTTTGCAAACCTTGATTTAGTGTTCTTTCCACTATTTTTGTTTTGATTTGAAAAAAAAGGGGGTCATTTATCTTGTTGAAAAATGTCCACAGTCAAGTCCTAACCTCCTGGCAACCACGGTGTAGACTAAAATATCGAGGTACTTAGCAAAATTTGAGCATCTGACATGGCCGTCTCACTCCACAGACCCCACTGAAAACCAGTGAGGTGAGCTGAAGAGAGTTCTTCTTTATTGAAGGAGGATTCTTTATTGAAGAGTGCTCTTAGACTCTTTGCTCTGCATTTTCCAATCTCATCAAGCACCTTCCAAACTCATCAGACTCAGTGGTGTTATGTTTGCAAATGCAGGTTACAAAGCATGAATGCAGTAAAATATGAAAGTGCTACTAATTATGACATGTAGTTTTGTGTGTCCACTGACTAAACAGTTCCTGAAAATAATTCAGAAAATTCAGAAAATAAAGGCCATTTAATGTTGGTTCCAAAGGGAAAATGTTAGTCTACATCAGACATGATAACAGCTGCTGAGGAACCTCATAACCTCTCCAAAAGGAGATTGTTCCTTAAGCAGACAGCACAGTAGATGAATGGTCACTAACAATGCTAACATGTCACACGTCAGCTAATCTGTCATGTCTGGGACAGGCAGGAGGATGACAGATAGGGCAATCAGGACTTGCGGCCAAACAGAACGACAGCACGCAAGACACATGGCATGTACCACTAATCAAAATGGCAGACGTTCAGGAGGGGAGTGAGTGGCGAAAAGCATTATTCATTACTCCACTGTTCTAAAAACGGGGAATGATAATGGCTCCGTGTTCAGCTTAGCGTTTGATCTCCCATCTGCTACCAAGAAGAAAATAAATTAGCAAATGAGCTGATTCAGAGAATCACTGATTCAGTAAATAGAATCAGTGTTCACACACCTGATACATGATGAAATGGTAAAAGTGTCTTGTCATGTTTGGTCACCTTCCTGTTACATCTTGTTCGGGACTGGGTGTTGGCTGACATTGATTTTCATCCTCCTCTAAGCAAAGGTCAGCTCAGTTCACAATGTGTGTGTTGGAGTGGACACGTCTCTTCAGAGAGCACTGAAAGGTCAGCGTCAAAGCTCAATATACTTCAAAGAATCAAACACATTGCTGCTGACTGGGTGTGGGGGCTGCCATGATGGACACACATATACAGGGCCTAAAATTAACACTCGCCAAGCGCCAAATGCAAGTAAAAATCGGCGTTGGTGAGTATATGTAACGGTGTCAGTCGCCAGTTGGCGGGTAAAAATTTTACGAATTAAAATTGATTGTAGGCACGGTTCTAATAACTTTTTCCTCTGAAAATATTGCTGCTTTATTTAACTTTTCCTTTCTTTATTCAATGTAACCCGAGAATGTGGCGACACATACCTGGGGTTACGCCGCCAAAATGGAAACATGATGAGCAAACATTAGAAAGTCATGACGGTTCTCGGCGTTTCAGAGAGAGATGGCGTTTCACTGACGATGGATCAAAGAGAGACTGGACACACCTGAGGATGGGGGTAATGGGAATGTGTGTGAAAAAGAGAGTAGGCTGATTTGATTGTCTGGCTTTCAGTCAGTGAAATGAATTAAT